>OY727105.1:13624156-13966107 GCA_963402855.1 Ormia ochracea
CTACTGAAACTGACACTGCCACTGCTACTGTTATTATTAGGTGTACTTCATGCTTCGCTATCCTAGACAGTCGTACGACTTATTTACATGAAAATCAGATGTAATCCTCTTTAAAAAGAATCGCTTGAAAATGGATGCTGATTCTGCTACTGCTACTACTTCAAGCTTCACTATTCTACACAGTCGTACGATGTATTCACATTAAAATCTCATATGATTCCATTCTCTTTTAAAAGAATCACTTGAAAATGGATACTGATACCGCCACTGCTACTCCCTCCTGCTTCTATATTCTAAATAGTCGTACGATGCATTCACATTAAAATCTCATATGATTCCATTCTCTTTTAAAAGAATCACTTGAAAATGGATACTGATACCGCCACTGCCACTCCCTCCTGCTTCTATATTCTAAATAGTCGTACGATGCATTCACATTAAAATCTTATGTGATTCCATCCTCTTTTAAAAGAATCGCTTGAAAATGGATACTGATACCGCCACTGCTACTCCCTCCTGCTTCTATATTCTAAATAGTCGTACGATGCATTCACATTAAAATCTTATGTGATTCCATCCTCTTTTAAAAGAATCGCTTGAAAATGGATACTGATACTGCCACTGCTACTCATTCATGCTTCACTATCCTACATAGTCGTACGATGCATTCACATTAAAATCTTATGTGATTCCATCCTCTTTTAAAAGAATCGCTTGAAAATGGATACTGATACCGCCACTGCTACTCCCTCCTGCTTCTATATTCTAAATAGTCGTACGATGCATTCACATTAAAATCTTATGTGATTCCATCCTCTTTTAAAAGAATCGCTTGAAAATGGATACTGATACTGCCACTGCTACTCATTCATGCTTCACTATCCTACACAGTCGTACGATACATTCACACTAAAATCTGATGTAATTGTATCCTATTTTAAACGAATAGCTTGAAAATGGATAATGCTTTTGATACTGCCACTGCTACTGCCACTGATTCATGCTTCACTATCCTACACAGTCGTACGATGCATTCACACAAAAATCTTATGTGATTCCAACGCTTTTTAAGAAAATCACTTGAAAATGGCGTTCCTAGTGCCAAACTACTATACAAATATAATGCAAACAAATTTTTTCTTTGTTGTTTGAAGTCAATGCAACTCTAATCGCATGAAAAATGTCATTTTATTAATATTTTTATAAATTTTTGCAAATCGTACTACTTGTCAAAAAATTCTGCCACATTGTCTTGTGTTTTCAGCACACATGCCATATTTGACAGATCGTACCATTGTGTAGGCCTTTAGAAGTCATGTCTTTGGAAGAAATTCCTGTTTACACTTTTACTTAATCCTGTTTTATTTGTAAGCCTTCGAATGTTAGTCGTTTGTGCTCTTATCTGCCTTTAAGGATTATTTTTAATTCCAAAAACTGGCGAGTTTGTTTTATGTACAAAAAAATATAAATAGATTCAAGGATACTGGATACAAGGATACTATACATATATATCCTTCACTCAAAAGCCAATTGATTATTGCACTAAATGCTTCAAGTGGCACACACATGTATGAGTCTGGAGTTCACAATTGTGGAATAAGTTTTTTTTGTTGGCAATCAGCTTAAGGATCCATTTTAGCATTTTTGCCTCCAACTATTTTTATTTTCCTTTCAATACACAGAAAATAAAAGCAAAACTCCTGCCTCTGTGACTACTCCGCAAGCGCAGTTTATGACGAATCATTTTCAATAAAAACTGTTGTCACAGTAAATTTTAACTACTCGAACTCCATACAAAAATGGGCACATACCAGTTGTGGGTTACCCATGTTGAACATACAATTACACATGTTGTGTACAACAATTACAACTTACAACAAACAAAAAAAAAAATTAAAAATAATAAAAAATTAGTGCATTTTATGTAACCAATCTCTTTGCCTGGCACACATAATTAGCGATATCTGTAAGAGCATGACGATTATTTTCATTCTCCTTCATTCTACATTCATTATCTTGTTAAAGGAATTTGAAAGTACTGACCGCCAGACGAAATAAAAAGTAACAATTGTAATAAAAGTAAGTTTTTGGAAAATTGTGTTACTGCTGCGCATGTGTGTTCCGTACGAGTGGCGAAGGTATAATAGACACTTTTAATGGCCGGAATTTAAAAATTAGTTTAAAGTGTTGATAAATTATACTCCATTTCTTGTACGTTCTCTACAAACAAAAATGCACAGTGGAACCGGATGGGTTTAAGTTATATTCGCATAGCATAGCGATCATAATTTCGTAATGGAGCGCGACTTAAGTGTTTATCAATACAAAAATTCATTACAAAATGTATGCAGGAGCAACTTAAAGCATAGAAAAAGGAATAAAAGGATTTTCTTTTCAGACATTTTTATATCCTTCTCCAAAAGAATGGAAGGATATTAATAGCTTTGATACTGGGTAGGAGATTTATATGCAGTATAATCTCGTTATTTCGGACAAATAAAAACCAAGTGGTTTCCGAGATAGTAAAAAAGGTCCGTATTTCCGAAGCAAGAGAAAAATTAAAGTAGTCCTTTGTAAATATGTATGTATTATGTGTAGCAAACTAATGTTTTTTTACAAGAAATTAATTTTAAAAAAGTTTTTGTCAAGGTTTCAATTCCGCGGGGAGCCAGAAGGCAAAGGCCTCAGTAGCCAGTGCTTCTATACATATTGCAATTATATTCATATAATTGTAATATTTGGTAAATAAATAAATAAATAATAAATTTATGTATGGGCAAAAATAATTAATTAATTAATTAATTCTTCAATAAATGATTCATCTCCTTCTGTCTCATTATCATTGCTTTCAACTTCGTCATTTAAGCAATCATTTACCTCAATAGAATTATAAATGTCGGGTGCTAAAATCAATAAGTAAATTAGTTGCTTCGGCAGGATCGCTGCGTACCAGTCTGGCTAGGGGAACTTCATCGTAGGTGCCCCATTCGTCTTCATAAAGTATCCTTTGTATCCTTTTGTACATAAAACCAACTCGCCAGTTTTTAGAATTAAAAATATTCCTTAAAGACAGAAAAGAGCTCAAACGTCTCCAATTCGAAGGCTTACCAGATAAAACAGGGATTAAGTAAAACCGTAAAAGGGAACTTCTTACAAAGACGTAACTTTTTAAGCATATTTGTCCCAAGAATTACAAATCAAAAAGGGCACGTTTTTAACTGTTAAAGTTTAAAGAGCATCTATGAGATTTTCTGAACTTTATAAAATATCTGACAAAAAACTTTTGCGATAATTAATTTTTATTGCAAAAGCGAAAGAAATAAGTGCCGGCCGAATTATTAAGGTAGAAAAAAAGGATGGTGTCCGTATTGGCAACAAATGAAGCGTCCGGCTTATCGCATTGTACGGATTTTCAGGTGGCCGAAATATCGAGATTATATTGTACATATATTCCGGATCCTTCTAAAACAGGGAGTTGACTGAGTTTTGGCCGTCTGTCTGTCTGTCCTATGTATTATTTTTGTATTTTAGTTGCGGGGCAAATCGAGCTTAAATTTTGTCTAAAATCAATAATTTTAAATTCCTTCTACCTCAATCTTCTTACGACTTTTCCTATTTAAAAATCAGCCAAATCGGTTGACAAATAAAAAATATATAGTCAAATAATTATTTCATGCATTTATAGTTCAAAATGCAAAAATAGGTCGTTGAAACCACAATGTGGAACCACTATGTAACAAACACAATTTCAATAATAAAAGCTAATGGATAAGAGCATATTTTTTCTTATATTATATTTTTTAAATCGGCTCAACAAAAGCGCATCAAACCAGGAGACTTGTATCCTGTGGGTTTTTAATTTAAGAGCACTTTTCCATGGATTGCTGGTTAAGTTTGTTTATGTTTTGTTTCGAACAGGTATATGTGTCCTTGCTTGCAGTGCTGAATCCATGCAAATATGTATGGGGGTTTATATATACACATTGACTTGTATAGCATTCTCGCTTATGAAATGTTTGAATGTAAAGTTTTTCCTTTCCAAATGCACTACGATTCCCAAAAACTTAAATTCAACTTGAAAACTGATTGAAATTGATTGCGGTTGAGTTAGCTCGGTTCTATGCGCATTTCACTGCATGCTAAAGGCAGATTTCCAGGATATTTTCACACAAACATTTTCTTAGAATAAGCGGAGATTGAAGAATTATCTAATTGAAATTAATCGAGAGTTATAGCAAATCGAAGCTGTGAGAAGAAATACAAAGAAATTTAAATAAGTCAAACGTTTTCACCTTCAGCCCCACTGTGCCTTCGTTGTGCACAAAAATTTAAGCTAAACATAGAAACATATGTATTGTGTGTATACGTGTGTATCTCAATACATACAATTTGGTTTTAATTATCTATAACTCATAGCTCAGTTGGAGTCAGCACAAGACCTTGTAATTGGGAATAATTAACCAACAAAAATTTACCGTTTAAATAGTTGGACTATAAAATGAGCTTTTCTTATGAAGTTGTGCTTTAACACATCAACTTTTGTGGTTAAAAGAATTTCTGCAACGTTTGGTTTTACCGTTTTTAATATTGTGCGAAATATTGCCATTATGTTTGGAATTGTTCCGTTATATGGAATTTCGAAATTGCACTTTACTTGCTCCCTGTATGACTTCTTACTAGCCAGTAAAGAGATGATAATGAGTTAGCTTGTGATTAAATAATAATGCGCTTACCGTACAAAAAAAAGAACAAGCAGAATGAGCATGAATTATTATTATTGTTCCCTTGTGATGTGCATTAGCAGGCAGAGAAATGCGCTACAATCAATTCCCAAAAAATTCTAAGGATTTTATTTATGGAATTAAGAATTATGAAATATAATTTTTAAATTGTAAAGCCACCAAGGAAGGAATATGACTACCATGATTTGACTGTCATTGTTATTTGCTCTGGCCAAATTTAAATTTCCACTACTTTCTACTTTCGACTTGGAAATATACTTTCCACGTTTCACTATGCACATCACGGCTGCACTTTGTATCCAAGCTATGAATGTTGCAATTCAATGAAATGGTTTCTTAATTTCTACCCCACAGAGTAATGCGTCAACTTATTTTCTAAACAATGTATTGCTGCCATACTAAACTGGAATCGGTTTTTATCTCCTTTTAGGGTAAACGATCGTATAATATCTGTTAATGGTGTATCTCTGGAGAATGTTGAATACGCCACAGCTGTTCAGGTTTTACGTGACAGTGGTAATACAGTGACATTGGTTGTTAAGAGACGAGTACCTTTAAATACGGTCAGCAACAGTAATCAGCATCAACATTCGCATAGCTTGAGTAATGTTGGTCTAAATTCTTTACCAAATACGAACAGTACTGCACTGGTCCTGAATCCTACAATTCCGAACACCATGAGTCAACCAAATTCGTTAAATTCGTCCCTGATTCAACAAAATGGTCAGCCAGGCCAACCTATAAAAGTAACTTTGACTAAGAATAGTAAAAAGGATGACTACGGCATTGTTTTGGGATGCCGTTTATTTATAAAGGAAATTTCAAGCAAGGCCCGTGATCAGTTGGCCGCTAATGGATATAGTTTGCAGGAAGGTGATGTTATAACGCGCATACATAATACCAATTGCGCTGATACTATGAGTTTGAAAGAAGCCAAAAAAATCATTGATGGTTGCAAGGAGCGTTTGAATATTGTGGTTTTGAGGGATATAACTAATCAGAGTACGGCTATTGTAAATCCGCTCAACAATTCTAATACTCAGCCTCAGAATATCTATGCCACACATCAACCTCAAATATCGAATTGTAGTAATAATTTGGATGATCCATATTTGAATGGCGGTGCTACATATTCATCCCAAAATTTATATGTACAACCTCCAACCAGATCATCCAATAATGGCCCTCCAAATGGCTTAAATGATGAAAAGAGTAATTTAACACCTCGAGGAAGATCTAGAGGACCAATTATGGAGGGCCTATCATTACAGCAGTTGGATAGACCCGTAACACCACCGAATGGTTCCACACCACGTTCACGCATAGATGAACCGCCCAGACCACCACCACCCCGTGCATCCAATAACACTGAAGAATTTTACAGTTCTCGCCGACAGCTTTATGAAGAGGATCCTCTAACACGAACTCGCCAGTCGGCCGAACCTCGATTTATATCGTTCCAGAAAGAAGGTAGCGTTGGTATACGTTTGACTGGTGGCAATGATGCTGGTATTTTTGTAACTGCTGTACAGCCAGGCTCTCCAGCCTCTCTGCAAGGTCTTACGCCAGGTGACAAAATTTTGAAGGTAAACGATATGGACATGCATGGCGTTACTCGTGAGGAAGCTGTCCTGTTCTTACTGTCCTTACAAGATCGTATCGATTTAATTGTCCAATATTGTAAGGAAGAGTATGATGAAGTGGTGACTAATCAACGTGGTGACTCCTTTCACATAAAGACTCATTTTCATTGCGATAATCCTTCTAAAGGAGAAATGGCTTTTAAAGCTGGTGATGTTTTTCGTGTTATCGATACTTTACATAACGGTGTAGTGGGCTCATGGCAAGTATTGAAAATTGGGCGTGGCCATCAGGAAATGCAAAGGGGCGTCATACCAAATAAGGCCAGGGCAGAAGAATTGGCAACAGCACAGTTTAATGCCACCAAAAAAGAAATGAATGCCAATGAATCCAGAGGAAACTTTTTCAGAAGAAGGAGGTAAGTTGCGCCAAATTCAATTATCAGAAGCATCCACATATAAACTACAAACAATCGCCCATAAGATGATTTTGGAGATGGTATTTGTAGAAATGGATGTACATTTTTTTTTTAATTTTATCGGTTTATTATTTCAGGTCCACTCATCGGCGCTCCAAAAGCTTATCGCGTGAAAACTGGGATGACGTTGTATTTTCCGACAGCATTTCTAAATTTCCAGCATATGAACGAGTTGTTTTAAGACATCCCGGCTTTGTGCGTCCCGTTGTTATCTTTGGACCCGTTTCAGACTTAGCACGTGAAAAATTGGCTAAGGATTATTCTGATAAATTCTCAACACCTTTACAAGATGATGACAAAACCACTAATTCCAAGTGTCGCATCGTACGTCTATCGAACATACGAGATTTAATGGATCGGGGCAAACATGCTCTCTTAGACATCACACCCAATGCAGTAGACCGTTTAAACTATGCGCAATTTTATCCAATCGTCTTGTTCTGTAAGACAGACAGTAAGCATGTTATAAAACAACTAAGACAGGGTATGCCCAAGGCTGCTCATAAAAGTTCCAAGAAACTACTGGAACAGTGTCAAAAATTGGATCGCGTCTGGTCCCACATCTTTAGCACACAAATCGTGCTAACTGACGAAGAGAGTTGGTATCGCAAATTACGTGATGCCATCGACTTGCAACAAAGTGGTGCTGTATGGATGTCAGAAACTAAGGTAGGTTTGGGATTCTGGACGACTACTGCAAATTACTGTTGAGTAATATAAAACTTTAAGGCTTTTCTGGTGAAGGTTTTTCTATTGTAGACAATATTTTTTTTTTTTGGCATGTTATGGAATCGATGTTAAAAAAATTAAAGCGAAAGCAATTGAAAGTAGTTGAATAACAAATATGTAGTATATTTACAATTAATTACCGTAATAATAAGGTTTAGGACACACTCAGTCACATGGAATGGTATAAAAAAGCTTAAATAAATAATAAAATAACACCAACCTGAACACTTTTCTAACTTTATCGTGACTTGTTTTGAGACAAAAAGTTCAAAAATGACAGCACTTATTAAGATTTCTGTTGTAATTTTTCTTAGTGTTGTTAATACATACTTTTTAATAATAGTCTGCTTAATTGAATCCTTTTATTTTTAAATTTAAGTTTATTCAGCTTTATGATTATTTCAAGTTTTACTACATTCATCCATTTTTTATTTATTTATTTTTTTTTTTTTTTGCGTACGCAAACTGAAGACAGTTTAGCGAAAAACTGTCTCGAATAACTTTATGCTTATAGGCGAAATACGCACTCGATAATCAATGCGATATTAGTGTTATGGTCTAGCCCATACGGCTGCTCTTATGCACAAGAGGAGATTTACTTTGCAAAATATTGACAAAGTATTGCTTGCAATCACTCAATAAAATTATTAAAATCTTAAAGCGTAAATCTAAAATTTTTTCCAGCCGGAACACGGTTTTAATCGATTAAATTAATAATTACTAGAATTCGCTCATAATAGTTTATTAGAACAAGAAAGTGAAATAATTTTCAAAACTACTATAAAATATTTCCAAAATTTAGTATAGGAGAAATATACAGGCATACATATACATACATATAACATTCTTATTAAAACAATTTCAATGTAATTAATTAATATATTTATTTTTTTTCCAAAATCTCTTTTTATGTTTTTTTTTTTTTTTTGAAATATTATAACGTTTTAATAACCATCCAAACAGTTACCAGATTCCCCAACCGAAATGTTATTCCCACCTTATGTAACGCAACCATGTCAGTTGTCCTGTTGTCGATCAATGTCGTCATCAGTGCCACGTTATCCTACTGCTAATTATAACAATAACAATAGCAATTTGCATCAACATGCTCGCCAGCGTCGCTCGTTTAGCCTAATAAACAACGATGAGAATGATGTCGATAATTGCAATGATTTGCTACCATCAAGGGCACAAGAGATGTCTGTAAATAGTAATGAATTGCCCAAACGTTTAACATCATATGAAATGATACCGATAATCAAGCCCTCTTCCTCCATGCCAAATGGATTACCCAATACTCAGCACTTATCGATTGATTTGGCCAACAGCGACGACTGTTTGCTCGCCGATGGCACCGACTCTCATTACAGAGCCTCTCAGCCAAATGTAACCATGGCCACCGTCAGAAATAATTCTCAGGATAACAATAAAAGTGATAATATTTCCAATTTGACTACTAGCACTACATTAGCTTCTTCTACTTTATCGAATTTGACATCGAAATCGGCTGGTGCAGCGAGTGCTGCAGCAAGTGGGGCTGGTGGTAGTGGTAGTGGTAGTGGTAGTGGTTACAGTGGTATGGGTCTTGGCGGAAGCAAGGGCTTGAATTCATATGGTAATAATAGTGGCAGTGGTCCGGTAAGTTCTTCGCGCTATAGCAGCAGGGCTACATCCATAGAGCCTCGTACCACTGCCTATTATTATCATGAATTGGCACATAAATCAGCCGTATTTGATTCAAATTTAAATCTTTTAAATGATAATAAAAACGACGCCAGTGCACCAACAGCAACTGCTGAAACTGTTAACATGAGTGCTCACAACCAACTGCAATATCAACGCCAACGCCAACAACAACAAGAACAACAACCACTAACCCGTCAGCAGCTGCCAAGTAAAAGTGCTGGCCACAAATTATCCTCATTCAATAGTAGTTTAGATAATGTTTTGGAAACTACACGCAAAAATTTGGATGATTTAATTTTGGGCAATTCATTATTATACAATTCTCATTCGTCAAATGATTTGCTAAATTGCAATAATAATGGCAACAGCAGTAGCGCCGGCACTTTAGTTGATGAAAATCTTAATTTAAGTTACAGCTACAATATCAATCGAAACCATTCAAGTAATAATCCCATACCGGCCGCTAGACACACCTTAAGTTCAGATAGTGGCTACTTGAAACGCAGCGGCCAAAATTTACATGACAGCTCCTCGAATAATTCGAATATTCTCAATAGCAGCAATCATAGTCAGAGGCATCACAATGAAAAATATGTTGCATGAAATTATTTTAAAAAATATTACAACTAATGCGAGTTTTTATGTAATTATTGCTGAAGAAATTAAAATATTTTCTGTTCAAAATTGCTTAGGACGACTCGTTTCATTATTTTCCTTGACAATTCAAATAATTTTTTTTTATTCGTGAAAATTTAATTAATTTAACATATGTTGTCTATCAAATACTTGCTTTTAATATCACGATGGTGCCAACTTTCTTATAAATATTCTTAATATTAATGTTAATAGTCCATTAAAATGTTTAAAATTTATTTAAAATAGTTTGAAGAGCATTTCTTCAAACTGTATTGCCTTCAAATGCAATAAATCAGACTTGGGCTGCTAAAAATAAGTCGTATACGTATACACATTTAATAAAAATTCTAAATTTCGCTAAATAAGTTTTTTAAAACTGAAATAAAAAATGTAAATATTTCAAACTAATTTTCGTTACGATAAATTATGAGTTTCAATATTTATGTCAAGTTTTTGTACCGACATTTTGTTTCATTTCAATTCCGGAATTATTATTTGATAACTTTTTGTTTTCGTTGGACAGCTGTTTGTCATATGCTGTCTGTGTTGCAATGCGAGTTCTGTGTTTAAAATGTATTTTTTTTTACTTTTTAACGGATATCGTGTTTAGTTCATTTTATTTATTAACAGAAATCCTTCTAAAAACAAATCTAATGGCACTTTTGGCGTTAACAAAAAAAATTAAAAAAAAACTCAGAAACATTGGCCTCGTCTGGATTTACATTAGTTTCCTTTAGTGTGAAATATGCAACAGACCTGATTGACTTCGCATCATATTTTGTTTATAATAAAATAAATGTTTTAGCATGCCCGTTTTAAGATATCCAATACCTCAAATTACTTTCCACATCAAAGAGTATAGAAATATATGTACATACATAGAATAACCCCATAGTGCATGTTTGTATGGGTTGTGTAGTTCATGTAAACGCATATAAAACTAACACAACTAACACATTAACACCACCACTTTTAATTTATCCTTTAAACTCTAATAACAATTTTTTTAAAACGAGTTGAAAAATTTTTTATAATGTTGCTAACTTAATTTTTTTTGTTTCACATTTTTTTTCTTTTTATATATAAACATTTTAAAAACACTCCAAAAAAAAAAAAAAAAAATAATAAAAACAACAACAACCAAAAACATCATAATCAATATATGTATCATCATGGTCATTTCCTTGCTTTCTAAAAAAAAATCATTGTCCTCTAAATTTAAAATCAATCACTAACCTTCCCCATATAATTGTCCAAATAAAAATGCCCAACAACAACTACAAACAAAATGTGTCCGTCTTTATCTAAATATACAATAAATGATTGAACCCATTTATATCATAAACTCACTAAAAAATAAAATAATGCTTGGCAATCAAACGTATTGTTTATTATTCTCATTTACCGTGTTACGTTACGTTTTATCATTACGTTATTTGTTTTACCTTTTTTACTTTCACTTTAATCTCTTTGTTTGTTACACCACGCTACGTTACGTTTGTTGCTATTTTTTCGAAATTAAAAAAAAAAAACTTAAAATTTAATAATGCCTCTCCCAACTCAACAAAAATGTTCCTTATCCGCAAATGCTTTTGCCGTTTCCGCAATCCTTTGAGAAACTTAATTATGAAACAAAAAATGTAAATTAAAAAAATGCAAATATAAAGCCTATTGAGTCCTTATCCGACGACTTCCTATTCCCAATGACCTCCAATCGTTTATCGTATGCATCAAGTCCAGAATCCGATTTGGAATTAAGTCCTGGTCCATCGACATCATTATCTCTTGGCAATTTACCACAATTGGTTAAGTCGAGCTCAGATCCATCCATCGCCACTAATCAGGATAATTTGGATAGGGATAGAGACATAGTTGGTGAAGGATTACCACCTCCATATACGGTAAGAGGCAAAAACAACAACAAAAACAACAACAATATTAATAATATTAAAACAAACCATTTTCTACACTCCTCCTGTAACATAAGAACATCGTGTTTGTATTGCGCATGTTTTGAAAACTTAACCCAACCACAGCAACAAATTGTATTTAACTAAATTGTTATGCTTGTAGTAGTCATTCTAAGCTGCGTACTAATAACTTTTGAAATAACCTTACAAACTCATTTAGATTCCCTATGATCATGCTGTTCAACCGCCGCCCAATCGTCGTCAAACTATGGATACTGCAAAATACACTGGCGGTAGCTTTCCTTCAAACTCTAATCTCTTGAGTTCAGATTTAAATACGCTTACCCCTCGGCCACAATCTTTATATGGAATAAATGCTCCCGACTTGCCACCACGCATCGACCGCCAATCTAAGCCTGGCGACTTACAAGTTCCACTTAACAACGTAACTACAAATGCAACCAATACACCTTCTCGTTCCAATAGCTCAGGTGGGACCCTAGGACGTTCAGCCCAGGAAAGACTTTTTGGCAAGCCTATTCTAAGTGATGACGTTCAAGCAGAATATATTTCGAGAAACGCTGCCAACACGAATGCCACAGACAACATGGAACGCCATCATGCCTCGCTCGAAAGACAGGCCCGTATAAACGCAGCCGTGCAATCCAAAATACCACCTGCTGCTCCTCAGCAAAATGGTTCAAGTTATGATAGTGTTTCAAGTTATGACTCTTATAATCCCTCACAGTTAACAATGCAAAATTTGGGACGTCTTGGTCCCAATGCTCCCGATGATCTCAAATCCGTGCCAAATGCCAAGTAAGCCGTAGTTATTCTTGCCTATCATTTACATTTTCAATTTATATAAATAAATTTATTTTCAGCGCTGGCAGACCTTTGCCACCTGTTGTAAGCTCTCCACAAGCCGAATATGCTCGTACTAGTCACGATCATCGTCAATACGCCGGTGCCAATGATCTTAATCGACAAAGTAGTCCCGGCAGACATCCATATCATGATATCAACACGGCTAGAAATATTGGTGAGTAAAAACATTTTTCCCATACGCAGAACTACACGAACAACTGAGGGCCAAAAATAGAAAAAATATATTACATGACCGTATCCTTCGTGTAGTCTCATCATGTTATTCTAATTGGAGAAAATTAATCCAACAAGCCTAAAAATTATAAAATTCTTATAAAATCGTAACGATATTGCAGTTGCGCTGGAAATATTTTGATTTTGCGCGATAAAAAGAGAAATAACAAAAAATTTTCGTTTTATAATTTAGTTGATTTTCATATACGAGGGGCGTTCAGAAAATCACAATTCATTCCGCTTTTGTAGTTCATTTTTAATTACATTTTCTTTATGAAATATTTTTGCATTTTTAGAAACGCCTTTACCGACTCGATCACTCCTGCTATGAACTTGTTAGTAAGTTCGCAAACAGCAAATAGATACGGTTGTGGGTTTGATGCCTGTTTCCGGTACTTATAAAATTTAATTTAAGAATTTTTCTGAAGTGTTTTAAAAACTCAAAAGTCAATGGTTGTTGATTTCAACATTTTTTTAAAAGTTCAAGTTGAGGTGACTGGAACCTTAACATTTACCAGCAATTATTTTACATACGCCCTATTTCGCAGTTAAAGATATCAAATAACAGCTTAACAGCTTGCCTAGTTCGATAGCAGGCGCTATAAGAATCTGCTGCATTCCAGAACAATGCATTGCACGAGCAGGCCAATCACTTTTGGTTACACACAAAATTAAACTTATTCTTATTTCGCTAAATTGCTTAATAAGCCGCTATTTCCTAATATGACTACTGGCATGCCCTATTTTTGGCACCAAATTTTCATAAATCCTATAAATGTATATTAGAAGAAGATCTTTTCAATAAATTTGATGACTTGCCATCAAGTGAAAATATTCCATACGACGCAACAAGTCGCTACTTATTTAATTTATGCATTTGTATCAATCATAGCCAAGAATATGATGCAAGTGCGACTTCGGCTTAAGGTTTCATCAAAAAATAAATTTAACATTATGACACTTTTAGTAACTGAAATTAACTGTTTAATAAATTTTAGATCCTCGTAATGGTACACCACAGCGCCCCTCAAACTTGGGTCTCGATGGTAGTCCACGTAAAGTTGAAACCAAAACTGATTATGGAAAATACAGGTGCGTATTTTAAATACAACACAGAATTGTTATGTGTGTGGATGTGTGTGTGTGTGTGTGTTTGCATACGTGCATACACATGTGTGTATGTTGAAAATCTCTTCATTGTAAATATAAAGATGTAGTTTTATTTACTAACTTGTAAATACTCTATTATATATGTATGTATATAAAATTTTTAACCATAATTCTCATTTCTTTTCTACTTTAATAAACAAACAACAACAAACAACCGAACAAACATTACGAAAAATATCTGCATGTGCAAACACAACATGTATGTATGTATGTGTAACTAAATCGGTACCAAAACGTAACTGTGACAAACCCATACTTTGTTGAAAATCCTTCTATCGCTTTGCCATACATATGTGTCCGCTTCATGTAAAATTAAAAGATATAATTTCTATGTACAACCCTTCCCCTTGCATTGTCCACAACATAAGATGCAAAAGTTGCAATTGCAAATGCCACAGCAGCACAGAAAGCAATTTTTGCCACAGCGTGCCATAGCCAGCTGTACGGCTGTAGCTTCATGCATGCCCGATAGAAAATGGCGTTCTTATAGAAAAACGCATAATTTTCTGATGGCCTATCCAGCACAAATGTCTTCCTTGTCACGACCCATTGTGCAAAACGTTTCCATCTATGATACATTAGTTTAAAATTGTTCTGTTCCGTTACTTAGAAAATTTATGTCAATTATATTTTTTTGTATTATAAGTTTCATATAATTATCAGTATGTTCATATAGATGTATGTGTTTCCTGTAAGATACTTCTTTCAAAGTGTTTCCAAGTGCCCAAGTGTTTTATGAGTTCTATTTACTTTTCATTTTAGCAAATAAATTTTTATTGTAAAAATTGTAAACATTTTTTATTAATAGTTTATATTTTTATTTACTATTTTTTACATTTCTTAACACCTTTAATCCTGTTTATTATGTAATGAACTTGTTTGTCCTGGTTGTCCTTGTGTCATTATTTGTATGTGTGTCTTGAAACGATCAATGCCACCGCCACCATGCTTTTATCACTGTCCTGTGTTATATCACAACAGCCGCAATAATTCTGCATCACAAGCTGATTACAATAAAATTCCCAAACAATCGGGTCCACCGCACAATATGGTTATACCTCCACCAAATATAAATAGCAGCATGAATGGCAATTCGACACCAAATAGTTCAGGAGGACCATTTAAACCGGTACCACCGCCAAAGCCGAAAAACTATAGGCCGCCAATGCAAAGTGCTGGCAGCAATAATGGACCTAATCAATGGCCCGAAAATGGGGTAAGCAATCCAATTTATTAATTTTTTAAAAACTAGTTCACAAATACTGTATAATTGAATATATAAAAGTTAAATCTCAATCAGTCCAAATTATTTAGTCTATAATTCTCGAAAGGTTCGCAAAATGTGTTCGCAATGAATTTTAAACTTGTACTGTAGGGCAGGCGCAAAATTATAGTATTCGATAAAAATAGTCATTTCGTTTGATATGATTTTATTCTGAAATTAAATTATTAAATTATTTACACTGCTGAATCTAATACTTTTATTGTAAATTTTTATCAAAATTGTGCATCAGGTTTGAAATAGTTGGAAAAAAAAGAAAACAGAAAAAAAGTTATATACGAGAAGTATTTCTTTAAATTGTTAGTGAGCATTTTTTTTTTTTTTTTTTGATTATTATTGTATGTAACTATTTTTACAATAATTAAGGAACATGGCTCTCCACGCTCACCTAATGGTTTCTATTATCCCCTTGCACCCCAGCATCATCATTACCCACAACAAACTCCTGGATCTCCACATACCGGCTCCAATATGCAGCCGACATACGGTAGCAACAATTACGGTCCGAATATAACCGGATATCCGCCAACCAATAACGGCTATAATAGCAATGCCACTTCACATCATTACAATGGAGGCAGTGGCACAGGCCCTTATATAGCACCCCATCGAGGAATGCCGCCACCCATTGGTACGTACATTAAACATGATAAATAGTTAATAGTTTTCGTAGCTTTTTCATAAAATAAATTATTACGAAATAGGCAATCTTCCTCCCCATACACCGGAACGGCATGGCTTAGATTTGGCTGGCAGTCGTGAACAACGTGGCTCAGCATTTGAACTATATCGCAAACCGCAAATTGGCACTGCTGGGCACCATCATAATATGAGGTAAGTTCTCTCGAGTATTTTCTTTCTACTCTTATATGTAATTAAAATAAAAATGATTATGTAAACTCTTTTCAAAGAAATTGTTTGCCCCCTCTTCCCTTATTCCATAAATCACTGGTTTTATTCTAATTTCCCTATTAGTTCTGTTATTAATTTTTGTGTTAACGAAAAATGTTTTTATTTTTGTTTATTAATCGATGAAAGTTCAATTATATAAAAAACATTAAGTATCAAATACTACACTCGGTCCAAAGGTCATTTTAGTGTAAAAAATTTTAAATTAACTACTACAAAGGAGCAAGTTTCAATTACAATATTTCCCTTTCGAAACTTTTAAATTAAAACAAAACAAATTTATGTATTTCTATTCCAAAGGAAAGTTACAGTTTAATTACACTAAATGAAAAAAAAAAAAAAATTTTGTTTTGTATTATTTTGCAATAACCAATTCACAACTAAACACCCCCCAAACCAATTATTCCCCTAATCAATTGAAATAAAATTTATTCATTTCAACGAAAATAAAACATTTTTCGGGTTAACTGTTAACTTTATAGTGAAGAGAATATTAAATATTGTAATCTCATTCTTAATATGCTTACAACACTGTTAAAAACAATTAAATAAGTACTGTTTTAATAACTAATTTACTATAAGGAATCATAAGTTGTTAAGGTTTTGGTTTTAAAACACAGTAATACGATTATTCTTACGTTATAATTACGAAAATAACAAAGTCGAACTAACTTTACTTTTAGTAAGAAATCCATTATGGTTGCTATTTGATAATTAATGGATTTATTCCTAAATAAATACCGTGCTTTTCCTCTAACATTTTTTTTCTTCATTTGTTGTTGCTTTCATTATACATTTATCTAAGTAAAGTCTTATATATATATATACATATATCTTGGGCCTACGGATTTTAATTTGTGGTGTGGAAATTTTAATAAAAAGAATACTTTTTCTATTTCAATTGGTATTTGCAAAATAAAGAACAAAATTTTTTTTGTTAGGAAAAATGTTTTTAGAAAAACGCGAAACTGGAACAACAAGTATTTTAAGGAAATTTTATTAAAATTGAACTCGGTGATTTTTACCAACTAAAATAAGTCGGATTACTTTGACTTGAACTAAGACGACACCATTTTTAAAATGTTTATGAAATTTTTCTGAACTAATAAAATAAGTTATATAGGGTGTCTCATATGTGTCATATGCCTCATATGCGCCTTATGCCTTATATGGCTCATAAGCCCCTTATAACACAAATGCCTCTTTAGTAACATACATATGCGAATGGGTATTTTCTCCATTTTGAAGTCAGTTATTAAAATCCAATTTAATTGTATTATCCTGAAATGCAAGTAATAGTAGACATATTTTGCCACTACCTTTTGCACAAATGTTAATGCTGAAAAATATTTTTATTACAAAGAAAATAATAATTTGCCATAGACAAATCCCTCCTTGTCAATTTGTTTTTTTTTTTTTTTGCATAAACGTTTATAAAAGTATTCTATGCAATGCACGTCAGGAGCATTCCAGCTGCTTCGGCAATGAATGGTGTCTTAATGTCAGTAGTATAATTCTACGGTAAAGAAATGTATTAAAAGTAAAGTATACTTTTAGGTGTTATTTATATATAAAATCAGTAAATCGGGACTGATTGGGACATTGATTTGAAATCATGTCCGCGTTATCTTCATTTATTCATATACTCGTACGGATACACATACACATAACGCGTCGGTATCTCTTCGTTTTCGAAGGAGTATTTCGAGAAACCAAAGTGGATATTCCCACTGTTTTTTTTTCGAATTTTCAACTTATTCCTGAACAACACGATGTTGAAAATGGAATTTTTATAAGAAACGCAGAGTTGCATTAACAGTTTTCAAAATTTTAGGAAGACTATTGTTTTCAGATGTATTTCGTACATGGAAAAATTTGTGCATAAACACGGATTTTGTTTCCAAAAAAAAAACCCCAAAAGTGTAAACGCTCTAGAAGCTTTTCCATAACTCTGTCTGTGCTACATCAAATTTCCCGTATAACTTGCAAATTTTTTCCAAAAACCAGTACTTAAAATCGCCAAAAAGAAATGTTATTCTCACATATCGCACTCTTGTGGCAACATATGGAGATTGAAATCAAAATAAAGTTCATTTTTAACATTTTTAAAAGTTTCCTAAAATACTTGTTTTTTTTTTATAATTAAACTTAAGTTTTTCTTAATTGCATACTATACATGTTTATACATGTTTTTGCCAAGCACAAAAAAAAAGAATTAACAATACCTATACATACACCTGTATATCAAAACCCATTTTGTGAAAATCTTTAGCGAAATGGAGCCATATCCACAGCAAAGGTATGATGATTATTATGCAATGCCGCCACCACAGCATCCGCCGCCACGTTCGCGTTCTGTTCCGAGATACGCGCATGAAATGTTGCCACTTCCTCCGTCTCACGATCCAAATAATTATTTTACTTATGGCCCACCTCCACTCCCGCCGGTACATCCGCCGAACGGCCAACAGCGGTATTATAATGATAATGAAATGCATGTTCCGCCGTTACCTCATAAAATGAAGAAGAAATCAATGTTAAAAAGCCCACTTGCAGCTATTAAGAATGCGCTGATCAAGTCGACGAAGCCCTTAAGGCGCATGAATAGCATGGTGGAGCCTGAGCGTAAGCCAAAATCTTCCCTAAGACGTCAACACTCAATGTTGGAAAGAGGCATGCAAAGACCATACTATCCCGATGAGTATCCCACATACCCAGCTGGATTTGATCAACGCTATTATGGTAGTAGAGGACGTAGTGTGCCCGCCCCTGACTTGATGGCTAGTAGAGAGCAGTATTATGAACGGATGACTCCACAAAACTATAGTCGTGGTCACTTTGTGCCTCCGCAAGATGTATTGAATAGCACGTACCAAAATTTAGAAACCGAAGATATTTATGGTCACATGGGTACAGTGCCAAGAGTGGGACGTCCTTATAATGAGTTCAATAATAGTTACACAGTACATGACGATCTTTACGCCAATAGAGCGTTTATTGATTTGGAGAGGCGTCAAGCTGAAGCAATGAATGCTGTTCAAGGCAAAAGCGGTAGAAAAATTATTAGACGACATAGTACTACAGCATCGGATCGTGTTGCTGGAAGACGACACCAAATGGCAGCCAATGGATCACATATTCCTTACGAAGAAGATGATATCTACCAAAGTAAGCAAGGAGATTATATGTTGGATAGCCAACGTCGAGCTCCAAACTCAGATATTCTGACCCGAAGAAGATTCTATCCCGGTGCGGCAAATGAACAAGTAGAGATACATGAACCCTTCTATCAATCGCGGCGAGAAATTCAAAGAGAAAGACAAAATGATCACCTTTATCAAACGAAAAAAGAAATGCAAGAGCGCATTAGTCAAGGGAAGAAGGACATAGAACGGGAGTTCACGCCGCCACACTCCAATCAAATAGAAAGAGATAGTAAATCTGACAAAGAACCCATTTATCAGACTAGGAGAGAAGTAAAGGAAAGTACGTTCAAAACGAGAGCTCAGTTGCGGGAACAAATCTATCAGACTAGAAGAGAGGCCCTAGATAGCATGGCCGAGCCGGGTTATGTGTCTAAAAGAGATATTGGGCGACCGGAGCCAATTTATGAAAGTAAAGAAGAAAACCTTTTGCATTCGAGAGAAAATGAAACTGATGAAAAGAAAGAAGAAAAGACTGAAATACAAACTCAAGCTGAAATTAATCATGAGGCCGAGGACGAAGAAACCCTTAGTCGTTCAGAACTCCAAAAGTCTTCCGATACTGTTGTTGAAAATACAGCAGCCAAAAGTAAATCTCCCAATAAATCTGCTCCCTTAGTGCAAAGTGAAGATGACGACTTAGATGCGGAGACGGACAAGGCATTTGACTTATCTGAAATGCCTACGGTAATAGAATACATTGAGAACGAAGGCGTGCTCAAGGATACAGAAAATAATATTAATGAAACGCAAAATATATCTGATGATGTCTTCGAAACTACTAGGACAATTTCCTCTCCTCTAGTTGTAGAAGGACCAGCCATTGAACCTCTAGAGCCACCTAAACCTACATTGCCTTCAACACCGCGTACTAATAGGACACCTTTCCATATATCAAATATTTTAAAAAGAACTGGTCCTCCACCTTTAAAGAAAATAAGCGAAAGTCGTACTTCGATAGAAACGCAATATATTTCACAGACCAGCTTGCCCGTAGGACCACCAAATGCTACGAGTACACCCTATACAAGCAATATGTCGTTGCCAATCGCTGGCCCAGTGCCAACTTCTGCCCCAGCATCTGCCAGTGCCCCCGGCAATGGCTCATTTCCCATTGTACCACGAGAACCATCCACTTGTAGGGGAATTTTCGATTCAACGGGCGGCATTTTAGCGGATAACATTTGGAATGTATCTTTGCAAATACCCCAAGGAGCCATTGCACCTGGCGTAAGACAGGAAATTTATTTCACTGTCAGCGATCCACGAATGGGACAAGCTGTTGGTGGACCCCCTTTGGATATGGAAAATGGTTTGTTCTATTCCCCTTCTTTCACTCTACATGCATAAATAGTCGTACTATGTAAATATTATTAAGTTAATAGCAATTTTTGTTTCTTATATTTTTCAAAAAACACCGTTTTAATTTCTTATAATAATTTTAATACGTTTTTTTTTAATTTTATTATTTATTTTGCATACCATTTGATTTTACTTCTTATCCTTCTCTGCTTGTTCTATTCATTTCATATTTGTATAAAACATTTCAATTGTCTCTTTATTGTCTTAATTGATATACAATCGCTAACTGGTGTTTTGGTAATTTAACGTTAATTCTGCATGTGTATTCACGATTGACAACACTTTTCCTAACAATCCACATTTCAAATATTTCAAACGCTTCATTCAAGTATGTGAAAAAGAACTGCCCTGCCGCATTTCATTTTTAATATTTTTTAAAATCTTGGAGACCTTTTTTATAATTATCTCTTTTTTATAAATAATTTCCTGAAGCAGCTCACCAAAAGCTGCCGAGCTACTGGAAATACAAATCAATAACAGAAAGAAGCAATTACTCAGATTAAAAAGAAAAGTCAGAGCTGTGACATTTTTTTTCTGTGAATTATTTTATTTATAAAAATTTCAATATGGGCAGATTTTTCAACGAAAAACTGAGTTTTTTGCCAACTCAATTGTAGACAAATTTAATCTGACTTTTTATTTTATATTTGCATCACAAGCATGCATGCATACTTAAATGCCACCCGAATTCTGATGCACAAATATTTTTATGTCATCAAGCATTGAAGACATTTTCTACAGCTGGCTGCGGACTACAGCCTGTCACAAATAACATACATTGCCAGCGTAAAGTGTTGGCATTTCAAATTTGTATTATTTCTTAAGGTCATGTTTTATTGTCCTACACAGTCGTACGATTTGTTAAATATGGCATCTCTACTCAAAAATTAGAATAATGTGGCCTAAAAATATCACATTTTTATGGCAAGAAAAAATTTATAAAAGAGCAATTTTCATGCCTACAGAGTTGCATTTACTTCAATCAGCAAATAAAGAATTGTTTGCATCAGTTTTGTATGACGTTGTGGGACCAGCAACGAAATTTTAATGCCATTTCTTAAAATAGGAGGTAATCACCATCCGATTTTTGTGTAAGTGAATCATACAACTCTCCAGAATAGTGAAACATAAAGTTTTCTTTATTGCTTGTAAATGCATTTTTAGGCGTCAATCTTTGAGATTTGAGAATTTCCCGTCTCAAAGTATACTAAATACTTGTATTATAAAGTACAGTGTCCACCAAAATTAACCCATAATTTAAATTTCATATAATTCGAATGAATTTCATTTTCTCAAAAGCGAAATTTTTGAGATTGGCATCATTCAAATATTCAGCGTCAACTCCTTATGCTGTCCCTGCCTCTTTTAAAGCATTTTACTAGCTGACAAAAGGCTACAATAGCGAAGAGCGCCATATGACTTGGCAAATTCATGTAGTCCACTGTGACCAATTTCTTAATTACTTTTATTGTAAACATTATTCTGTACTAGCCGGCATTCCATTTGCTCCTCTCTTCTACAAACGCAAAAGATTGCAAAGTAAACTTTGCTCGTCTAAAAGATGTCTTATGCAACCACAAGAACAGAAAATTCATAGAATTTTTATTAATTTTTTTTTTAAACAGTGTATGTCTATGAATTTAGCAAAAGGAGAAAAAAAAATATTAATAAAAATGCTTGAGCGAGAAAGTTGAAGGCGATAAGGCTTTCCAGCTTTTCTGCAAACAACTTCCATTTTTTTAATTCTTTCTGAAAACTGCCGGTTCGTTTGTACTCAAGCCGTCAGTCAGTTTTCAATTTTTATATGAAAATGAATGCAATAAAGAAGGAGAATTCTAATTTTTGTTAATCATTTCTTAATCGTTCCGACACCCCCCCAACCCCTTTTTAACATTTCGGCAAAAACAAAAAAAAAAACCGGTTGTGTGCAAAAGCCGACTAAGTCCACTAATTTCATTTCGCATTTCGTGTGTGGATATACAAATGTGCGATAATTTTAATTTTTCCTGTATAATATTTTCGTTTACTTTACTTATTTTTCTTACGCATTTAAAAATATTTTATAGTTACACTTTGACACTTACTAATATTTATTTATACGTAAAATATATTTAAATAAAAAAATATCAAAAATCAATATTGCAAATCGATTTCACATCATTCATTATTTACACTGTTTATATTATATTTTTGCCTTTTTCATATTTCTTTGGCTGGAATAGGTGAAACCATGTTGTCCCCTCTTGTAATGTGTGGTCCTCAGGGTCTGGAATTTCTCGTCCCCGTTACACTGAATATACCACACTGTGCAGGCCGCACAGCATCTTTGGGTTTAGCTCTAAAGGCCACCGATAGCGAAAAGAATATACACACCGAATGGGATAACATCGATTTGCCAAGTAATGCTGCAGCTCATACAGTATCGGTTAAAGTAGATCATTTTTAGAATAATAATAATATTAATAATAATTAGTTACTACAAAAACTATATAACATAATTTTTTATGAATACACACTTACACACATTTAGGATATTAAGGGACGACATACATACACATAATCGTTGATAACACATATTGTAAAAGTATAAACATTCAGACGACAATTAGAATTAATAAATAATATATATATATATATATATATATTATATATATATAGTTTTTCGTTTTATAAGCATTGTTTTATAGTTTTGTATACAAATTTACATACAGATATATTCGATTTAAGGCTAAGAAATATTTAAAATTGTTAGTTTTAGAACATGAAAAGCAAAATAATTAATTTTATTATACAAATCGTATAGCAAGTTTGTGCCTTTAGCTATTTTCCATTAATTAAATAATTGAAATATAACAAACGACTTTTTTCTATAAAAACATTTATACAAAATTATTGTATTATGTTATTTTATTTTATTTAATTTTTATTACTCTTTCTGTAAATAGCAATTTCATTTAGACATATTTCTGTTTGTACTATACGCGATTTATAAATATAATTTTGTTGTTTTAAAATAATAATATTAAAGCATTTCAAATGTTTAAAAATAAAAAAAAAATACAAAAAAACAAAAAAACAAAAAACAAAAAACAAACAAAATATTATTACAAAATAATGAAAATAAAATTATAACGCCACAATTCATTTATATAACATTTCTACATAAAACATATTATTGTAAAACTAAATACGAAAAGTTTACATATACATGCACATAATAATAAACTAAAAAAAATCATAAAAGATTGTTTAATTCTTTTAAAAATTAGTATTTGTATTGCAAGGATATTGAGATGCTAATAGCTCTTTTACACTTGCCAACATCTTGGGGGAATGCGTGGAAGTGAAGGATGTTGAAAATTGAAAAAAGGCGTTTACAATGCAAAATCTTTCATCTGGCATATTTCCTCCCACCTCTTTGAGCAAATAAATCTCTATCTCTATATATATAAAAATGACCTGTATATTGGTGATCGATAAACTCAAAAACTAGTGGACCGATTTTGTCAAATTTTATATGCTCTATGGGATGTGAGGGATGTTTCTGTCTAGTTTGAAGTTCGTCCGAGAGATGGCGCAATATTTAGTTTTTTTTTTTGTCTTTTCCCCGATAGAGATTAGATCCATAAGCCTATGCTCTGTTACGCTGAAAGCGTTGGCTGCTTGATCGGTGTGTAGCGGCTTTAATTAGTAATTTATAATTATAAAAATTTAAATTTTTACATTTTATAATACAAAAAATATGAAAAAATCATATATTGTGTGTGTTATTACAATATTTATTTTTGGATTTTTGAAAAATAACATTTTTTTATCTATTATAAATAAGTAAAACTGATTTTTATTTTTCCCGAGAGACAGTTCAAAATAAAAGAAAGATATTGGGTTCAACTACTTTTATTAAATTAATGAATTTAAATATTTTATTTAATTATTTTATTTAGTAATTGGCTCAATAATAGCACTTTAAAAGCTCAAAAGCAATAAGAATGTAAAGCAATAGTAATGTATTGTATTTTTTGTTTTGTATGCATATTTTATTTAGTGGCGGGATATATTTTTTTTAAGGATGTGATGACACTAAAATAATCGAAAGATGTTGAATGGAGCAGAATGAGAAAAGATCTTATGGTAAAGATGTTGAGTTATTTTACTGCAAGTTTTATACGTGGGGATGTGAACATAACAAGTTTTTTTACATACATATATTTTAGTAAAAACAATTTAAGTAATTTAATAAAAATTTACTGAACAGATTTCTTTGTTTGGAGAAAAAAGTGCAACTGACTAGTCATTCATTATCTATAAATGGAAATTATACACCATAGACAAGCAAAAAAATATTGTTTCGTAAGTCTCCTTACTTTAATTTAGTTAAAAAATTAAAAAATCTTTAGTAGTCGTTGGCAATTTACGTTTTTAGCACATTTAGTTATTTAGGAAATGCTATGAATAATTTTAAAAATAACTCCAGAAGACAGAATCACAAAACCGTTAATAACAGCCACAGGGTACACCGTCAATCGTAACTGATGAGTTTTAAGTCAATGTAACCAGATCTGCTAAAATTCTACAATTGCATCAGGTATGGAAAATTCAGTTTGGGAATTCATTACTTTTGAAAATGAAAGATTTTCTACAACTACGAGTACTATAGCGAATGGTTTACAATTTCGCCCCAGGCGAATTAAATTAAATTGATTTTTGTAAAAAGTTTTTCTCCAGCAGGTTCGACTCATGGAACCAAGGAAAACTTGGTTAGATCATATGATCATATGTAAATAAATAAGCTCACGTAGTTAATCCAATTTCATAATATGTGATATTCAGGCAATAACAACGCATTGTCATACGTTATACAATAAAGACACTGATCCTGAGATACCATAAATACTCTACAGTGAGTGAGAAAATTATATTATTAATTTAATTTTTAGATTTAATGTCTTCATATTATTTTTTTTATTTTTTCTTAATTTTGATATACTTTCAAAGTATTTGAATTTGATATTACTTAAAAACGAACATATTTATTAATTTTGTTTTGTTGGAAAAAGTAAAAAAAAAAAAACAGAAAAATATATACAAACAGACTTAAGCTTGAAAATTAAATCGGAAAACTAAGCAGAGAGATCCATTTATACCCATTAATGACAAAACCAAATTACAACATGGATATCTTTAGGGCACGCACAGTGTACTTTACATTCTCGAACTTGATGATGAGAGGAGAAAAGGGAGTGAAAGCGAGTACATACTGTGTCACTGAAATTCTTTGGTACTTTTGGTACAATGGCTTGGCAGGAAACTGGTATTATAACTAAATTATACTCAGTTTTTAAATGTACTCACCATTATTTTTGTGAAACAAGTTTTGTCAAATTTCCAGATATATTTCAAATATATAGAAAAAGTATTTTTTTTAAAACTAATTCTTTAAAATCTTCATATTTTTCTTATAAAAAATCAAATGCAAGAAACAATGGCGTACGCCATTCCTGGCAAAATCTAAAAGAAATTAAATCAGACCCCTATTATTTTCATTCGCCTGGTATTAGTAGACCCTGGTACGTACATACAGATATTTTCATACATATCTAGATTTGTTATTTGGTTCTATAAACAGCTTAACTCTACTCTCCGGAGTGAAGTGCCACAATAAAAGGTGTATTGAAATTAACGAACGATTTTCCCACAGTGTTGGCAACACTAAAAAAACCATTCGACAGCTGAGAGATAACGGATATTAAAATGGAACGTCAACTAAACGGCGACTAATTCAAATGTATTTTCAAATATATAAATCACTCTATTCATATATGAATATATGTATGCATGTGTGTGTTATTAGTAATTAGAGATCTAAATTCTAAATTTTTTTATCATTTTATTTGTAGGTTTTCAAATAATTGCCAATATGAAAGTTAAATTAATTCAACAGAGAAAAATTTCTGTGAGAAGTCACTTGAAAATATAGGTTTTGGAATCAATCTAAAATATTTAAAAATAAAATAATGGGTTCCAATAATGGCACATTTTGGGGCACAGCTTGTACATACATATACACATATCTATCAATTAAATAGAAATACGGTCTTAATTAGTTGCTTTGTATTACTCATACTTACATTCTACAAGGTGGGGTGAAAAGTTTCCGGCCTAACCTTGTAGGGGATATCTTTTTATTTCTGTAGTAGCACTTTTCAGCAGCTGGTGTCTAAATTTTCCAGTCGATTGTTTAATTATTATATATTTGAAGGCCGATTCAATGCGACGCAAATGGAAAAGTTAGAGAAGTACGCAGTCACTACACACCTCTATTTAAAACGCCTAACACAAGTTTAAATTTAAGAACGACTCTTCGCCATGATATTCAGCAGTTAAACTTCCGAAGAACCACGTTCAGAACGCCCTATTTAGGTTGCAACTCCTAAAGGATTGCAAATATTCATAAAATTGTGATAAAGGACCGCAGATTGGAAGTAAGTGCAATAGCTGAGGCAACTAGCTGGCCACCTAAACGTTTTCGCAATAGTTACAAGGATATTTAGGCTCTGCGCTAAGTGGCTTCGTTGCGATGACTAAAATTAAGGAATTAAAGTTCGAATTGTTCTGTTATCCACCATATTCACCAAAGACTATTATGTGTTCCTAACCTTAAAAAATTTCTGTTAAAAAGTGTTAGAGCAATAGGAAGGACATCGAACCTTTTAATGGGTATTTCGGGGGGCTTGACGAATCAAACTATAAATATGGTATAACTGCTTTATAACAACGCTATGAATCTAGTGAAAGTGACAGATTATATGGAAAAATAATGCCAAAAAAAAAATCAAAATTAGTGGTTTTCTTTACCAGGCCAGGGCGTTGTCACCTCGCCCTCGTACACACAGAGATCAAATAGAAATTCGTGCACTAACAGCCGATAAGTTGGAGGAAGCATTCGATGTAAGTGGAATTTGTAAAAAAAAATGTAATCAAACGGTATACATTTTTGCTTATGTAACTGATCGCTACTGCCTACTGGCATTAAAATTTTTTATATTAGCCGGCGCCACGTTGAGATGTTCTATATATTCATAACCTATAAAAATGAATTAAACATATATTGTGTTCTATATTCTAAATAAGTATCTGTTCTTGGTACAGTTTAGTTGCACAGGCCAGAGTCTCATATCAGTCTCATATCTCGAAAACTGTAGATGGTATCAAGCTATAAAAGAGAATGCAATAACTTACAATACACATTCTTTGGGATGCACTTTTCAAACAAATATTTTTATTCACATTTTACGATAACGCACAAAAAGCACGCCTATGCATATGGGAACTTTTTTATTGGTTCCAGACACTTTGGAACTTGTAAATGTATTCTTGCATACTGAAAGCACTAATTTGTTTATTGCTTATGAAAAAAATTGAATTAAAAATTTTACGTTTTTCCAGGTTTTGAACGATTCCTGCTTTGTGACTGAAACTGTTTCTGCGGCTACACAAATCAACTTGTGTGAACATGCTGGAGCTCGCAAAGAGTTGTGCCGGATTAGAGCCGTAGAAGCGGTATCGCTGATTGCATTGGAGAATAGCAGAAGAAATCCAGTAGGAGTTACATTCAATAAAATACAAATAATGCCTTAAACCCAAGTGGGACGAATTCAAACAAATTTTGTGTTTATGGCAACCTAACTAGTCCTTCCTCCGTCCAAGTAGAATTCATTCAATTACTAAACAATTTAGAACTTTTTAGCCTTTTCTAACTTTTATAAGATTCTTTTAGCACAATAATAATGTTTCCATATTTCGCAGTTCATATCCAACAACAGTGAGGAGGTTTTCTTTTTGAAATTCCGCAAGGGAAAAACTAAATCTCCTAATGGCCACCCTAAAATAAATTTAATTGTCATTATATAGGTCAGCTGACATTTTTGGCCACTTTAACAAAATATACTATTGATTCGACAAGAAAAGTTACTAGAAAGCAAAGCTGTGAAAGAATTACATCTCACGCCCCTGCCTTTTTTACTTCACGGTATTGACAAAAAGTGGGCCCAGCTGTAGGTGTTGACCTTGCCAATACTGTGACGTACACACAATTTGGCTATAAAGACAAAACGTACGATGACGGTATAACCTGCCCAATGGTTTTTTCAATGTTGCCAACAGTGTGAAAAAATCGATAGTTAGTTTTAGGACAGCCTTTATTATAGCAGTTCTCGGCGGGCAGAAGCTTTAACCTGTTTATAGAACCAAGCGTGGTTGGTGTATTTGATTTCATGAACGGATTAATTGCCTCTGTTTGGATTTTATAATATTGAAATTTATTATTATTTGTGGACCACACGAGTAGCTAAATAAATCATTTTAGATTATTTTTTCTTCTTGTTATTAAATGAGATATGTGAGCATGATAATAGTAACGTGTAATATCTCTATTTGTCATTATGAATTGTTGCCAATTGTACGTTTTTTGTGGTATTCCCAAATTGGCGCCAATATAATTTCTTTATTGCTTTCTTTTGAGTCACACATGGACACAGGTTTGAAATAGCATCAACATTGTTTTCACTTTCATCATCCGAAAAGTCTTCTAAGTCACACCCCATCATTATCTAAACGTGGTGCTACTTTGACACCTCCGTTTTTTTGCCCATTTAGTCCAAAACGTGCAGCCAACTGGCCATAATACCTTTACAATAATTATGGGCCACTATTTGCGTTAACTTGCTTAACTTTGAAATCAAAACCGCGCAAAATTTTGAACATGTGCTTTTAAAGATGCCAGATAGCTAAGAACTAAATAAGAGGGCTAAAAAACAACATATCAGCTTTCTACACAAACGATCATACATTAGTAAAATCGTTCACAGATTTGAAAAAAAAAGTTTAAAAAATATTCAGCAAGGACCAAAAAAGGATATAAGTTAAACATTTCAATACTTTTTACAACTGTAATCAATTTGATACATACAACATCTGGCAACAAAGGCGAAAATGTTTATGCGACTTCGTCTAAAGCGACATAAGAGTATTTCAAATGGCTGGAATTATTAGCAACACTACAACCAATCTTTCAATACATCGTTGTAAGTATTTTCTTATTAATGAGCTTTAGAAAAGAGCTTTCCACTTGTGAACTAATTTATTGAAGACTCAATGAAATTTATGTATTTTAGCTTATCGTGGTTTTAAAATTTTTTTGTGGTGTGTGCAATTCCACACCATATTGGGAAATAGTGTTTTGATAGTCATGTATACACAAATGCATACACACACATTTATTTAGAGCCATCGAATTTTAAAAAAATTCTTCTGCAGGCGTAAGAACATTCTTAAATTTATTGACATTGACACGTTAAGAAAGTGGAATACGAATACAATAATAAAAATCAATGATAACTGCGTGCAGTAACCAGCAAATATTTTGTGCACCACAAGCGTGTCAAATGCATTTCTGTGAAAATGCACCGATATTAAACCAAATCGAGGTTAATCGCACCAAATACTTCTCGTACGCGTTGCTCGAATTATAATTCTTAAGTTGTATTTAAGCATTTTAATACAATATTTAGTTCATATTTATTGCATAAAAAAGATTTATTTAGGAGTTCTCATTCACTTCTTATAAGCTGTCATGTAAAAAAAAATATAAAAAAATCCAACAATCGCTGTGCATGAGAAGTCGGGCAGTTTATACGACTCTTTTGTAAAGAAAATTTCGATTTTTACATAATAATACTCTCTAGAGTATAATTATAACTTGAAATAAAATCATCCAAGCGTCCAATTTCAAATATATTATCCAGTTATAAAGTTATCTAAATCTGTAAAGGGATACTCAGTGGCCGCATAACGTTATCAGACTTGCCACCATTTATTACTTCTAAGAAGTAAATGAGTGTTTTTTTTTTATCAATTCATAAATTTGAGTCATGAAATTAAAATTATTCTTCAAAATAATTATTGAATATTGTTATAAAACAATCAGGTATACAAGAAGTATAGGATTTTTAAAGCAATACTTCCTCTACTCTTAAGTACATGCTTCACTATGCTCCCCTTCACGAAAATCTAATATGATTTCCTTCCTATTTTAAAAAATCGCATGAAAATACCATTCTTGGAGTGGCACACTAACATACAAATAAGCGGCAAACAAATATTTTCTTGTGTGATTGAAGTGAAAGCAACTCTGATCGCTACCCGGTCTTGCGTTTTTACATCTCTGGCAGCAAACGAAATATTATCTTTTAATATCGATTTAATTAGAATCATCATTTCGTTAACTGTTTCGGGACTCTGCGAAAGATTACAAGCAATGCTAAAGTTTTCGTATTCCATGAAATAATTGCGAAAAAGCTGAAAAAATTAATAACAAAATTGACTTATTTAAATGAAAAGATAAAAGCCAGATGTACAGTGACTGTAATAAATGTGCACACGATAAAATATTTTTATGGTATTAAAATTACAAAAACATAAAGAAGCCACACAATGATTCCTGTGTCATTTAAAGCAATAGAGAAACAGATGCAGTAAACTAGTTAGTGGAAAGAACTCAAATTTTATATAGAAATAAGAAAACAGTTTCATTACCCTGTATGTACACTTTTAAAATCCAACGATTTTTTAAACCTACAAATAGAAATGTCCAGTGGCCCGGGTAAAAAAGTTTTAGTGTATTTGCCGAACTCAGAAGATAAAGAACTTTTTCAAGTCGAACAACTGGTCTGTCACAAATCTGTCACACGGTTGCATTTTTAGGTCACACTTTCCTATTTCTTCAGTCCACATGCCTTATTTGAAACCTTGCACCGTTCTCTATGATAGTGAACTATGGCATTTAACGCTTAGCAGCGATTTTTGCCTGAATCTAAAAGAGTACACTGTACGAAGTGTTTGTAAAAAACTAACGGAATTTGAGTTGCCGCTTACTAGTAATGACTTCAAAATAATAGAGAGTTTAACAGTTTTCTCATTTACTCTCTGTTTATTTTTAATTTTTATAATTTGTTTTCTTTAGAAAAAACAAACAAAGTGTACAAGATCATTTTTCTACTCAGCCTTAAATTGTTGCATGCCAACAAAATGTTCGCTGGGTTAAAATTTCTTTCATAGTTTAAGAAACTTGTTAAACTAATAAATAAAGTTCTCTATTTATTTGTTCTCATTCTGAAATATTTCTTCAATTCAATTAAAGCCCAGAAAAGCCATTTATTTTTATTAACCGCAATGATATCGGACAGAAAACAAATATTTTCTCTTTAAACGAAATGGATACAAACACACACACACACACATATGCTAGCACACTTACACATACACAGCAGCTTTCAATGCTAATACAGAATTATTTGTCAAAAAGTTTTTAGAATTAAATGAGTGCTTTCGTATGTAATTTAAATGAAGAATTATTTCTTTGTACATTTCTCGTGATCTCTCTCATTAACTTTAAGTTCATTATTAACAATTATCTCTCGGCACATGATGTCCAACAAACTAGAGTGTATTCCTGGACCGAGTACACACTTTCGTGTGGAAAACTAAGTTTTAAGACAGAATTGAAATTTAGTATAAAATGTTAAGGGTTCTTAAGCGGTCACTCGAATTTTAAATAGTAAAATTAAAAAAAAAATAATAATAATAATTTGAAAATGGATTCCGTTGCTTTGCGTTTAATTTCTGATGGTATTTATAAAAAAGAAAAAAAATTAATAATGAAAGTTTTTTAAATTAAAGAAATAATTGCTTTTCTAGAACAACTGGAAATTGTTAAGATAACACAGGACTTATATAATCCTGCCATAGAGGTAAACACGTATATTTAAAAGAGCTTCAAGTTGAAGCCATAAACACGATATTTCAAAAGGCTTCCTCACTAAAATCTGTTTATTAATTACTAGAATAGTTTACATAATTTTTTTCTTCAAATTCAATTTGTTTAATTTCTAAATTAAACTCTTCGAATTTTAAGTATATATAATATATATATATATATATATTTATTATTTCGTTACCTTGTTCTTTGTCTCAATAATATTTTTTTTAAAAAAAAATTGTTTTTTCGTGATATTAATGAAATAATGCACAGCCTGTTAAACCGGAGGTGGCGAGTTCGATGCCTGACTAGATCCCAAGTGTTTTCCTGTGGACAAGCCAAAAGCTTTGCAGTTTAAGTTAATTTAGAAAAGAAAAAAAAATTAAACCTTCCGATAATTGAAATCTTGCTTTTATCGATAGCAAACCATAAAATCGTAAAAAGCATATGAAAATGTTTAATAAGGCCATTTTCGGAAAAGCCAAAAAAATTAAAAAAGGGTCAAGCTTCCAAGCAGTCAATTTGTATTGTGTCTAAATAAATTAAAAAACTCAATTAAAACAGAATAATTAAAAATTCCTCGAATGACTTTATAATTTCAATTGTTAAAAAATAATTCGGTGAAAGACGGAGGGAGGAAAATTTTTAAACTTCAGATAGATGAAATAAAAAATTATAAAACAAAAACATTAGAAAACAAAATAAATTTAAAAAATTATCGGAAAAATATTACAACTTGTCATTTAAAAAAAAAATTATCAAAAAATTAAAATAGATTAATAAATATAAAACTAATCATTAACATTAAGAATTAGTTAATAACATCAAAAAAAAAAACAATTAAATGAGAAGTTTAATTAACAAATGTTCAGTAATAACGAAAAATATTAGGGGATGAAGTAGCCAATAACGTTTACAATACAGTGTGCCAAAGCAGGGATTAAACCGAAATTTATTTCACATTCCACAAAACATATTTTGAAAACTTTCAAAATGAAGGTGTCCTTTTCAAAGGACACAATTGATTGACAGCACGAGATATTAAGATTAACACTAAAATAAAGTCATAAATTACTGAGAGAGCATTTTCAGGCTGAGATGGAGATTCAAGAGATTTGGATAATTTTTTAATATGAATATGAGGATAGGCTAGCCAAGGCATTTGATAAGGAGGCCAAGAGACCAATTCAGAGGGATAAATTTGAAAAATTAATACATTGAAAGAAGAAAGAATACTATATTAAGATGAATAAGAGGTGGGGATATAAGTAAGACTGATAAAGATATTCCCAGGAACGTACAATGGATACTTTCATTGACACACAACTATGCACTACCTGTAGGAAAAGAAGATTTTTCCATTTCAGGAGTGGTGACTAAAGGCGAACACTTAGTGCAGAGAAGAGATAAGACGAAATGAGAGGAAACTTCAAAAAGTAGATTAAAAACTGTTTTTGATAAATATCGGAATAGAATGAGAGGTTAAATAAAACCGATCAATCTTTTTATTTTAAAAGGAAAAGCTGATAAAGGCAATATGGCTTTATTGCATAAGGCTGTATTGTTAAGGACACGGCTAACTAAATATGATTTAGTGATTAGATATCCTACTAAAAAATTTCAAAAGATATATCATCATATAATTGTGAACTTTTTAGAAAGGAATTTCTATTTTTCATCATGGAGAAGAATGGACTTAAGGCGAATATGGCCACTGTACCCAGATAATATAGTTTGCGGTCATAGAGATACGACCGATTTTTTTCTTTTACGAATTTTTTATCTTCTGAGTTCGGCAAATACACTAAAACTTTTTTACCCGGATCACTGGACATTTCTATTTGTGGGGTTAGAAACTCGTTCGATTTTAAAAGTGTACGTTCTTTCCACTATCTAGTTTACTGCATCTGTTTCTCTATTGCTTTAAATGACACAGGAATCATTGTGTGGCTTCTTTATGTTTTTGTAATTTTAATACAATAAAAATATTTTATCGTGTGCACATTTATTACAGTCACTGTACATCTGGCTTTTATCTTTTCATTTAAACAAGTCAATTTTGTTATTAATTTTTTCAGCTTTTTCGCAATTATTTCATGGAATACGAAAACTTTAGCATTGCTTGTAATCTTTCGCAGAGTCCCGAAACAATTAACGAAATGATGATTCTAATTGAATCGATATTAAAAGATAATATTTCGTTTGCTGCCAGAGATGTAAAAACGCAAGAGCTAGTAGCGATATGTATCAACAAACTAGTGGTAATAATATGCATATTTTATATGTATGTAGACACATACATACATACATAATGAAAGAAAAATAATTGATTTCCACATGTTTTCAGAATCCTTCCGCTGGCATAACCATAGACGAAGTATTCGATTCCTTTAAGACGCCGAACATGAAGAAGATTGGCGAATGTCTGCAAAAGCTCGAGCATACCTACGACGTTTTCAGCGAATGGCAAATCGATTGTGTGATCGAATTAAACTTTCTGTCAACGAGAAATGATTACGGACGTCGAGGTATTGCTCTACTGCTGGCTAACTATCTTTTCGAGTACGCTGCTAAGCTTAAGCAAGGCGATTCGATCGAGTCACAGCAGTTGCCCGACCACATAAAGGGCCAAAAACCGCAAGCTATAATATCGGTGTTTACATCGCGATATTCACAAGTTGTTGGTGAAAAATTGGGATTTCAAACTTTGTTTAAAGTAGAAAATTGTAATTTTGTATTCGAAGGCAAGACATTTGCTGAAAAGATTGATCCGCAGCACAAGTATTCGACGTTTGCAGCTAAAAGGTTGTAATTTTACGAGCTTGCTGTTTAACTTTTAAACAATATTTTAATCATTAATAGTACTATAATTAAATTATTAATTAGCTTAGGAAGTTACTATAATTATTGTAGGCAGTGTATATTAATTTTTATTGAAATTAAATTTTTCGAATTACTTGCAAGTGTTATGTTACGAACTTTAGCCTGGAGCATTTGCATAAAATATTACATTACACACAAACTACAAACTTTACTTTTCTAATTTAACTTTATATGTACTTATAGCAAGTTAATTAAGTACAGTGGTGTGCACTTAAAAGTGATGGCGTTACGTAATTTACAAATATGTTTATTTTCTTGAATTAAAAACGATTATGTAGAGACTCGGTTGAATAACTGCGTGAGAGACGAAGGAGTGCTTTTAAATGGATCCTTTTTGTATGGATCTTAGCAAATTTCTGAAAGCAGACAGGACACTGTTTGTAAGAATTGGTCGAATTCACTGCGAAAACTTACGAACTTTTGGTTACCGACCAATATTATTTTTGGTTAAAATACATATTGGCGACAACTTTTTCAACGACTCTATTTTATTTAATTTGGAAAACAGTAGTTTCGAAGTTCTCGTTATTTTGCCACTTTGTTTACGAGAATAATAGTGGACGAGATCATCAACTCCAGTTAGGAACTTCAGACGACAAGCTTCTGTTGGTAGAATTGGTTGAAAACCACAGATATACAAGCCCTAACCAATATTAATTTTCATAATTTCTATGGCACGTGGTAAACCTGTTTGCCAGGGAATTCGAATTTTAATCATCGATTAATTCAAATTAGGAATAACCGATAACCGATCTTAGAAGCCCAAAATCTGCAATACAAAGTATTGTTAGAAAATATGAAATAAGTACAGTAATGTCTCAAACAGAGGGGGATTTCCAGAACAAGTTATCGCGTTGAAAGAACTGTGGCAAATATCATTAAAATAAATCGTCGAGGCACTATTCGAGATATAGTCTTAATGTGGTCTGAACTAATTGGAAGGCATGTAAAACGCCAGTAGAACCGACTACAAATGAAAAGGCGGTTTTTCGAAATCAATTTATTATTTTTTTGGCCAAGGAAAAGCTATTGCTTACCGCGTTGGAAATGAAAAAGCGTCTATTATGGACTAAAGAGGGATGCTCTTGAGAGCAAGGGCAATAGGACTGCATTATCTTCAGCGACGAATTCAATTTTTATGTATGTGTTGGTGATGCAAGAAAAAGGATAATATAAAAAAATCTAAGCAAACAGTAAATACTGCTTAAAGCATACAGTCAAGTTTTCAGCTGGCGTTATGCTATAGACGTATGTTTTCAAAATCTGTTGGTCAGCTCCATTTCATAGATGGGGTCGTAAATGCAGACACATATATAAAAATCCTGAAGGAAAATCTGATACCATCGCTAACGAAATTAGCAGACTGCGGGAAATGCATATTCCCATAGGCTGTTGCTTCTTCCCTGACTGTTGAAAAACGAAAAAGTGGTTGGAAGAAAATGGGATCGAAGTACCCAATTAGTCATCTTCTAGTTCAAAACTTGATCCGATAGAATATTTGTGGGTTATTATATAAAAAGAAACCTCAAAGCGAACTCTAACGGGTTAAAGTTAAAATTTGGTACTCGATAACGCCAAAAGCCTGTCATGTCAAAATGTGTCGAGACCCTTTTAAAAAACAAAAAAGGGCGTAACACAATTCTAACTTCGAAAATTGGCGTCTATACGAATTCATAGTAGCCACAATATTTTTGTTTAAAATAATAAACGTTCGTTTTTGATTGTTTTTTAAAAAGTCCTTTTTATAATATGGAACTCTTTTAATTGTGTCTAAAGAGAATAAAATGATCTTTAAAAAAAAGTATAAATTTTTTTTGTGTACTCGTTATAGTTCCGAAATAATACATATTTTAATAGCGCATTGCTGACAAATGCTCCGTGTACGAATTAATAATGATTAGGAATCGTATAATAAAAAATAAAAAATCTATTACTGTTTAAAGAGTTCAATGCAAAATATCTGCATTAAATTTTATTCGGAAGTCTGCTTTTGTTGCTTTTAATAGCAATTCCACATGCTGATGAAATACATCATATCGACTAATTTAATTACACTTAAATAGTAATGAAATAAACAAATAAAATGAATAATAAGTAAATTGGCAATTTATCTAAAATAAATAATTTATCAATAATTTATTTTATATGTAAAATGCTTCAGTTGATATTCCCGCTTCCGTTGCTAAAAAAATGTCCATACTGTTCCATGAGTATCAAAAGACACATAATTTGTTTATACAGCTGCAAGGAAGCAACAACAACACAATTAAAAACGCAACAACAATTCTCTTCTCTTCTAGTATAAATAAAATAACAAATTTGTTTATTGTAGCAACCTGAGAGGGAATTGATTTTGACGACTAGTAAAACATCAAAAGCCTGAAAAAAGCACATCATCAAAACACACACTTACACGTACGTACTACTACACACTCTTGCCACTTTTTTGACGAAAAGGACATCAACCACATAACCCCAGAGCTGCCAGATGTGTATAACAACGCAGAAAATCACAAATTATCGTAATTTTCCTTTTCAATAAAATTTAACTTTAGAAATCTTTTATTATTTTAATTACCAAATATCCTGGGCATAGCGGTCTATAAAACCCCTGAAAAAAATTTTTGGAATTCTAGATTTCTAGATATCTATTAAGATTCATACAAATTTTATAGTACAAACAAATTAAGCCAACCGGTACCTCAGAAAATAATAAGGTGAGACTCCTTTAACAGGCATACCAAGTAAACCTGACTGAACATGATCAAGATTAAGTGTGTCCTTGTATTCACTTTTAAGGAATCGTTTTCAGTAATTAAAAAGATTCAGAACTTTCGTAATATCTAAGAGTATTATAGAGTTGCTAATACCCATTCATTAGGATGCTCGACAATGGAAAATTATTTTTGGAATAGTTAAAAGGCGTATTTCTAAGTATCCCTGTATTGTTGAACAACTCCAAACTATTTTAAAACCAGCTAATTTCAGCGATCGACTTTCTTTTTCTAAACTGAGCTGTTGCTGACAAATCGCTAAAAAATCCATAAAGTATTAATCTGGCAACAATCACTTTGTCATAACAGTTAAAACAAATAAAAGTGCTGGAATCGACTGCACCGAAACTTATATACCCTTCCGCAAAGGTATGAACTTTGAAAGAAAAAGAAAACATAAAGACAATCTAATTACATCCTTTCGATTTAGAAGGCGTATAAAAATGGCTTTTGCATTTTTCCCCCGCCTTTGCTTGCATTTTTCATATCCTTTTGCTATTGCCGGCAGTGCAAATTTACTGCACGGCTATTGAAGTAAAAGTTCATTTTGGTATATATAATCCATAAGCGATGCATCTCATATACATACGTATAAGCGGAAACGAGAAATAAAAAATCAGTAAAAAATCAAATTTTGCAAAATTAAATTAATAAAGGATCTCATGGTATTTCCTAAAAGAAATCCATATTAAATTTATTATACACAGTTAACGCAGTACTGCAACAGTGTCGATCGAAAGGAACCGATTCTAGGAATTAGGAATTAGTGAATGTATCCGTTTGTTTACATGCAGCGATGATCATGTCTTTGCATCGTAAAATATTCCTGTACGAGTAGCTGAGGTACTGATAAGAACCTCTACAAGTGAGCAAGTGAGTATTGAATATACAGCGATTAGAGTCTGAGCAATTAGTTTGCAAATAAGCAAAAAGGACACAGTAGTTATGCGAAGCCTGTAAACATAATATATATTTTCCATTCATTGTTTGATCTTGTTGTGCTTTGCGTGTAAAAATTCTGGTAAAATATAAAACTTATTTTAAGCGTACAAAGACGCTTACAAAGGCGGACAAACGACCTTCGCTTCGTGTAAGGATCCATAACATACTTTATAGGAATTACGAACGGAATGACAAACTTATTTGTACTCCTCTTTCCTTTTTATATGCAGACGGAGATAATGATTCAATTTAACTAACCCTCATATGTGTGTATGTGAGTGTGTGTATGTGTTAAATGGTGCAGAACGGCCGACGATGATGAGTAAAAATGAAAAATTGTATTGTGACACTGAGTCCTTCTTCCAAAAAAGGACACCCTCCACTTCCTTGCATTGCGAGCTTAGCAGGAATTAAAAAATTTTTGTTTATTTTAAATATTTGCACTTTCCAGGCAGTTAAAAAAGAGGAAATTACAAATTACATTCTCTGGCTTATCATAGAATTTTTGATCATATTTATTTATGTAGTTGGGCTGGCCGGATACATGAATGCAATTTTAATTATTACAAATTATTTTATATTTCTGAAATAGAGGCAGCAGTAGAACGATTAAATTTCATTACTGTTTAATTGTTGTGTTGAAATTCGTGGAACTAAAATTCATTAATCACGTCGAGAAAAAAAACTTATTACAATTTCGTAAGCGATAAATGTGGCCTGAATTGCTTGGAGACAAGTATAAAAAATATAAATACTTTATGTAAGTTTTTTAACATGTTTTTTAATCCTAAACTTATTGATATTGGAGTAAAGACGATAACACTTTGCACGGATTATAAATAAATCAGTTCCTGCTTATAAATAAATTTAACTGCATGTGTGTATGATTAAAAGCGAGTCCTTCCAACTACTTTTAGAAGCTAGTGTCTCTTCTCCTTAATACCATGTTGTCTTATAACATAGATCCGAAATTTTGGTCTGGTTCTATGCTCGTGTAGCACGCCGATTATTAAAAAAAATATATTAAATATATTAACTGGTCGTATGAGTCCTTAAGGTCCTTTCCAACGATTTCTCTTTGGTTGCGAGAAGTTAAAAATTCGTTGAGGTCGCAGATAATGGGCCTGTTCCCAAGTATTTTCTGAAAACGAATCACGAAAGCTTCACGTTGCTTGTTTCTTAAAATATAATAAATCATACAAACAAATCAAGCTTCGTGTTAAGAATCCAGCTTAGCTTCAAATAAATCCTTCCACTTACTTAATAGAGCTGTTGTGTTCGTGTTTAGTAGTCACTCGATCAAATTCTTTACATAAGTTTTTAAATGGTGTTTATGTTGTCTACGAAAAATAGGTGGCATTTTTAATGAGTTTTTAAAAGATTTTCTGCTTTCAAGCTTATCATAATACATTAATGTGACTTTCAAACGCAATCTAATTAGTTGTACTGATTTTCAAATTTATTCTAATAACATCTCTAGTAATATGGGGTTTCTCGAACACAAATATCGTTGGTATTATGTAGAAAGGTCTCAACTCGCAATTTTTTTTTTAATAGATTTTTTTAATGCTATTTATATATAAACTTAATATACTTTGTAATCACTAAAAAATATCTAATACAAAAAAAAAAGAAAAAAATCTAGTTAGGGCCTTTCCTACATGAGGCCAACGATATGTGTCTTGGCCAAAAACATTTTGTAAATAAGTACACGTAGCCGTGCTTGCGAACTACAATAAACTCACATAAATGTGTGTAGTCATTATGCTTTATCAAATAATGCTTACAAAATATTCCAGGCCTGTGATTGGTGCACTCGCATTGAATTGAGCAACGCCCCTTGTCTTTCAAGTATGCCGACAGCCATTACAGAATAAATAATAAGCACACTTGCGCGTTTATGTGTATGTGTGTGTGTACGTATGGATGTGTGTGAACTTAGGTAAATGTATAACTAAAGTGGGCACTTATTAGAAAAAAACTACCCCTCTTTGCGGCCCACCGGTGCTTTCAAATTGCACATCGTCAGCGCCGCGGTACGCATGCATGCAGTACAAACTATTTGTTATTCAAACGTGCACGAGAAACGGAAGTGAATAGATCTTAGAAACGGAAACAGCAAACATTGAAGCAAATTTGCTCTAATAAGTTACTAACGGCTTCATTAACAAGTGCAAATTGCATAGACACACGCGGCTTAGCAAACGCACAAAAAAATAAGAAAAGTAAATAAGAAGATAGTGGACAAGGACATGTGCCATCTAATTGGCGCCACGCTCCTAAAATCAAGTGATTTGTGTGTAACAAAACCAGGTGTATAAATTAAAAAGTCGTCTATTTACATAAGTGTGGCGACGTGTGGTTGTAATGGAATATAATATCCATTGTTATCTGTTATCGGTAGAGCCAATGTATGTGTAAACATATTTTCGATGTGAATCCAATGAATAATAAATTGTACGAAAATTGTTTGCAACGTGTTTGAAACTTGGTTGTCCGATGGCGATAATAAAAATCAAATTGTAAAAGTCAAAAGGGAACAACAACATTTAAATAACACTTGTTACTTGCCACTTGCCTTGAGTGGGCACACGTGGCCAACACTACGCAAACACGTGTCGCCTTCCTAAATACAAAAGAAGAAGTCAATACAGCAATTTTCTAAGTCTGCTACGCTCCAATATGTTTTCCATGGACAACTTCGATTTGGATTCAACAATGGCACGACATTTCTTCGAAGGCTCGCAGGCCACTAATGGCTCGTCTTCCTCCAGTTCAGAGTTTTTCTTTGGCGACGACAATAGCACAGATACCGATGATGATGATGCCTACAGCAGTGGCTTTAACAGCGACCAAGAAAACAATGAAAAGACGTACGTCCACATTGAGCTATTAGAAATTTCGTAATATTTATATATGTCTTGTCTAATTTAGTATTTTTAAATGTTCTCTTCTCCCCTCTAAATTCAGACGTACGAAACACAAGCGTCGTTTGAAGTGCGCTTCACAAATGGCACAGCAACGGCAGGCGGCCAATCTGAGGGAACGCCGTCGCATGCAAAGTATTAATGAGGCATTTGAGGGATTGCGTTCTCATATTCCCACCTTGCCATATGAGAAACGTTTAAGCAAAGTTGACACTTTAAAGTTGGCCATTAGTTATATTACGTTTTTGAGTGAAATGGTGAAAAAGGATAAAAACGGCAATGAGACGGGCTTGAGTTTGAAGAGAAATTATCAGAAGGAGCCGCCAAAGAAGATTATACTAAAGGATAGAAGTGAGTAATGTTGTATAGATTCCTATTTAGCTGTCCTTTGCTCTCAATAAAATATTTCTCGAGCAAATATTGCTATAATGAAATTGGATAAAGTAAAACTGTGACGGATATAGAACCTTTTCATTTGCGAAGCGCTCTCTTTTGGGTCCTGGAGAATAATGAACAGATTGGCTATTATGAAAGCCAATCACGTTAAAGCTTAGCCTTAATATTTGAGTAGAATTAGATGGTACTACGTGCTCGATTACGACACCTTTTGCATATAAAAATATATATTGTCGAAATTAATTTCGATGCTTGATACGTTAAGGTTCATACGTTACGGCTTAAGTATGTAGCTTAAAATTTGCCTGTATGTCATATAATTCAACCTACAAACGTTACGGAGGTTGCGCATATGGCCAAAGTATATTTGGTGCAACAGGATTAAATCTTTATGGACTCTCCAGAAAGTAGTCAAAGTTCCTTATACATTTTCCATGGAACATAACCACAAAATTTGCCATAAAGCTTTGAAATAGTGAATATCGATCGGTGCATAATTTTCCTGCGCAGATACGCATTCGAAACTGTCCGAAATACGAAATTCCAAATAAAAGCCAATTTTGCCAATTGATAATAAAAATTCATTGACTCACTTTAAAATACTGAAACAAAAAAAGCGATCGGCTCGTAAATGTGTATCGAAAAATGGATGGTTTGCATCGGCCACTGGAATGCCACTGGAATAATGTTGAAGACCTATAGATGAAATTACGGCGCTGGTTGGAATTATTAATTTCTAATTCTCTATTTCATCGTGGCAGTATTTTTTCTTTTCCCCAATTTTTTGCCTGAATGTGAAGATTGGCCGATTCAAATTGTGGATTTTTCGATAAACATTTACGACCCGCTAGCTTTTTTTTATTTCAGTATTTTAAATTTTTTTTTCCTTTTATTGTTTTAAAGTGAATCAGTGACTACAAAAGATGTGAGTTTAAAGAAATTTCGAATTAAAGTTCATTGCTTGCTAATAATTCAGAGTCTCATATTCACAAATCGGATTAAAATAAGAAATCGTGCGATTTGTAAAAAAGTGGGCAATTAAGATGCATTTTTAGTACAGACTACAATACTGTTTTAGCGCACATGTCACTTTAGAGAAATCGTACGACTGTGTAGTATAGTCAATCATGCCCTTTACTAGAAAAATATTAAAAAAGTATGATTTAACGTAAAAGTTTATTTTGTCTTTTTACGAAATCAACAGCGAAATCACAATAAGATGGCAACAACGGCAACAGTGGTAGCAATAATTAAATTATTGCTACCATAAATAGCTTTGAAATATTGCTCACAATTAATCTCAAGCTTTAAACATTCTAGAATAGGCGTTTCCCCTTCCATGCATAAAGCGAAAATCCGAAATCGAAATGCATCTCTTAAACGAAATAAATAATGTCATCTAGTTGATAGCCATAAAAGGTCTCTTTCGGCTAATAAATGGTACAAACAGAAGACCAAAAAAGTTTTATTCGTTACGAATCTATATGAGTAGCCAAAAAAATACGGCAATTTCTTGACAATACAATTCGTAGTTGCATTGCACACCCATTTTAGCCTTCTAGCAAAGGCTAAAATTCGTAGCCGCTGTCAAACTACAGTTATCGATAACGATAAAATAAACGAAAATTAAAAATATTTGAACTCAATACTGATTTAATAACTCAAAAACCCTCCAAGAAATTTGATAGTAATAAATCTATATGGATGTGTATATATATACATAGATGTATGGACTGTATTTCTACCGAACCATGCGGTTGGAGTCAGATGATATACTATTTGATATCACCATTCATTTCCTATTTTCATGTAGAATCACCACTTAGTATGGAGGCACGTAATCGGTGTAAAGAAGGATATATAAATACCTAATTATTTATATGTAGTTGTAGACATGAAAACTTGGTCATTCCGATAACGTTGAGGTCCTAATATAAATTCCAAACTGCCTTTTATTTTGAATGGCGAAGTGTTGGATTTTGTTTGAAGTACTCCATGCGCGGTTTGTTGATAACGATGACACATTTTCCATTCACCCCAAAAGCTTGGGGTTGCTTGGTCAAAGTGTCATCGTCTTCATCGTTAATGAATGCACTATATGAACGGGAATATGTAGTATTAGAAAGTGTGTTATCGCCGTTCCTTAAATTAAGTCAAATTTACTGCACTTCTTCCAGGAAAAGAATTACTGCTGTGTCTTGTTCACATCAGTGCAGCGGAAGTCAGAGATGAATGCAGATGCAACACTGCGGAATCTGCTTTCTCGTAGTATAATTTATATAATATTTATAACTTTTTGAATACAAACGCTGTAAAAAAAAGAATTTATTTTATATATATTTTTTCTTAAAAACACACGAATAACCGGTTCTATATTTTACAAACTATTTAAGCTGGGTGGAAGGCAAATTATTTCAAAATTTATTTCTATTATGACTTTTCAAAGCCGAAATTTTTTTCTTGTCAAATAAAATTCTAAATTGTAAATTGTAAATTAAAGAAAAAAAAAAAGGAAAAAATATTTTCACCCTTTTTGTACCGCTGCATACAAAACCGTAATACTATTCGTATTAAATCCGGTAGAAGAAGAAGAATAATGTATTTTTTTTAAAACCTTAAACGTCATTCATACGTTTTGAATAGAAGAATTATTAACCAAAAAACCGTAACGAAAGTTTGCTTTTTAGAGGCAAATTCAATACCGAAATTGATCAACTGCAACAAATTAAAGCACATCTAGTGTGAATTATAAAACAAATTGTTTTAAATGGTGTTGCATGCAGCAACTGCGTGTGCATCAATTCGAAAGAGAAAGAAGAAAAAAGTGTGAAAATTTTAATTTGTTCCGGACAGACGAACAGATCCACAGACGTGCCTCATCATGCACTCTCTTTCCCTGCCTCGAACACAGTTCTCATTAGAAACCAATATTGCTTTTTGTGTGTATGTGTGTGTGTGTGTGTGTATGAGCATGTCCTGCTAATATTCTTCAATAAGAACAAAATAAAATTTCATGTTGTTGCTTTTGTTTTTTTTTTGCGGTATCATCTCACCGCAAGCCCACCACCCCGATTGCATGTTATATTTTATTTTGTTTTGTTTTCTTTCTAATAAAAACAAAACAATAAAAAAAAACTTCATCAACATTTAAGATAAACATCTCCCCAACAATTCTCATCCATTTCCTGTAACAAATCCATATGGTCTTTATTAACTAACATTATCATCGCCAGAAATTAAATAACTCAATGCATTTATGCAGGAATGAGTGAACATTTATTAGTTGTGACATTGATGGAAGATCTGTTTGCGATTACGTGTTCATTTGCTATTATTTTCGTTACTGCCAAATATGCATGTGCGTAATCGTAAAACAAAAATCTTTTTTCTTATCACAATTTGAATATTTAACAGATCTTTTAACGATCCGATCGAGTGTTAGTTTAACGTTCGATTGCTTTACAAATTAATGAAACAATCAAGAGGGAATTTATTTGAAAATTCCTAGAACAGCTGCAGCTTGGTGGGCGTTTCAGAACACGCAATCAACTTGCTACTTCAGAATACTTTCCATGTCCTTTTTATAGGTTATGATTAGTTTGATTAGTAGTTGCAAAGATGTCATGCTTGATTGGTGAAAGGGGGGAGACCGCAAGTGTGAGAAAATTCCTAAATCGTGCCTTAAAATTCATAAATTCATAATATGTAATATTTTTAGTATTTTCCAATGAAATTCTTTCACCAGCTAAATATAAACGACCCAAATGAGGAATAAATTCGTTTGATAGGTCACCCTACATTCTGCATAACAACCAAGTCTAATTTGCATACTGCGGCTTTTCTTGCACTAGTGGACTGCTGGTTACATAACCAATTATTTATCGACTTATTAGGATCTCGTAGCAGTAAGTTTCCATTATTTTCTAAAGGCAAATATGAGAAGAATCTTATTTCAGTTATAAAGTTTTTCTCTTTGTAAGCAAATCAATCCAATATAAGCTTAACGCCCAGCTGCCACGCCCTATTGAATACATTAGTCAATAATTTGTAATTATTCTTCAATAAATTAATTAAATAAATAAACAATAAATAATTAAAGTAAAATACTGTAGAAAAACTATGGCTAAAACTCGCTCGTTGCTCATCCAAATTATCTAATGAGGCTTTCTATTCTGGCCCATATCTTCTCCGTCGGCATTAATTAAAATCCAACAATTTCATTTTCATTATTTTAACAAAAGAATTAATTGAGAAAAAAATAACATTTAATATAAAATTGTAATAATTAAACTGAAAGCAAAAAAAAAAAAAAAAAAAAAAGCTTTGTGTAATGCATTGCTGAATCGATTCTCTGATTGTCTGAATTACCACAGTATCAGCAATCGATTTCAATTTTTTTTTTAATAGTTAAAGAATTAATTTTAAGGATTATGAATATATTTTACTTTTTTGCAATTTAATGCGAATTTAAATATTTAACAATTTATTTTATTTATTTATGACATTTCCGTTCATGCATTTTTATTACACACATACATACATACATACGTATTTATGTATGGACAAATGAATGAGAATTACTGTGATAGTAATGGAATACGGACACCTTATATGGCCATTTCGTAAGAACTTCTAAAACATCCTTAAAGAAACACTCCTTTCCTAACATTCTTACAATTTGTATAGCCCATTTCTGGCCAAACTTTCCAAACACATCAGTAATGTATTCATGTATGTACGAGGATTTGTGTATCACTGATATCTCAAAGCAGATATCAGACACATATACAAAAACCCTCTAGAATAATGATAATTTTCCATGACATCCAAGTAATTATAATTGTGAGAAACTCAAAAAGCTTTAACAGCTGGAAATTTTCATCACCAACCAACAAACTAAAAACAAATTAAGCGCGCTTGGGGAAGTACAAAAATGTCTGTTTACAAGTAAAATGTATTTTACAAGGCAAAATTACTTTAGAGGGGTCCTCTGTTAAAACACACCAAATAGAAAAGCTCCACAAAGGAAAAACACTCAGGATAACAGAAAAAAAAATTAAATAATCCTGCAAACTGCACGCCTGGCAATTGTTCACACCAATCTGTAACAAAGTGTACATTCAGACATGCAAGGTATGAAGCATACGTACACATATACACATATATACACACACATGTAATGTATGTCTTTTCTACACTCAAAAAATTAATGTGGCATCAATACAAATATTCCAATCTTCGTCAAAATTTTACTCGAGTTATGTAGATAATACTTTGACGTAACAGAAGCAGTTCACGTCCTTCAAAGCAGTTCGTAGTATTACAACACTTTTTCGCACAGCTTGCGAAATGTTTCTGGAATCTAAAGAAGAATATTTTCTTCACACGTACAAGAAAGTTGTGTTTTTATTAAAAATTCCCGTTTTCAAATTGCCGGAAATCAAATTTTTCCCAAAGGTCCTAAACCGAAAATATTTTGTTACATGGGAAATAGATCTGGATGTCGAAAAAACCAGTTGTGTATAACCCAGCCGAACTGGAGTTGCGTTACAAGCTATTCCTCTATAGTATTAGCATTCTTGTCTTCTGGTAGCCTGGTCTAGGTTCACAAAATTCTTAGGATCACACAGAAGTCTCAAAAAAAAGAAAGTCGGAATAAAAACTTGAAAGTAATCCATTGTCTCGTTTCCAAGTACGCAACTGTTTCCAGTAGCAGCAGTTCAATGTGAAGTTGATGCAAATGTGTTAGTGTAAGCAATGTAACTTGCCGCATTACAGTTAAATTTTTGCAACAGTGCAACAACCTTAATGGCATTTTCAATAGAATTTTTGTGAATCATAAAATTCTTCATGGTTGTTACAAATGGTATCGTAGCATGGTGTAGGATACAGAGTCAGGATAGTGCTTTCTCTGCCATTTTCTATGGGATTATAAGATTTTAGGGTAGCTGGAATTGGTTTCAAATTTTTATTCCGATCTTTGTTTTATTCGGAGGTTGTTTTCTATTCGAAGCTTTTTTGTGTGGGCGTAAGAAGTTTTGTTTTTAAAAGCTTAAGAGGAATAACGCAGAGATATTTTCTTATAAGCACTAAATACACCACAGGAATTACTCTGCTTTAAATAAATTAGCTCATTATAAAATATCACTTCAAGTGAATTACAACTGTCAGCTGTCAGCTGTCAGATCGGTTATAAAAAATTAGTGTGCCCCACTTAAACGCATGAACATCTAAGAATTCATATTCTACTTTTCTATCTTGTAGATGTACCAAACAACCGCAATATTTGGACAGCTCTGTTGTTGTCACTCTTATCAATTCATTTTCTTGGTTAGGCATGATAATTAAAAATTTATTTGCTTTTATTTAGAACATCTTGTCACATTCCCATAAACACAAGACTCCTTTGTTACAACTAATTGCTGAGTAAGACTTCTATTTTCTTTCTTCTATATTTCGTTTTGCTACAAAATTAGCAACACTTTATAAAACACTTGAACGAAGGGCCGCAAATATTTCACACCCGCATTAGAAGAGCTGTTGAATTTTTACCATCTCGAACAAATTGGGAGCAATAAAAAACCAACAAGCGCACAAACAAGTGCTCACACAACTAAACCAAATCAATGAGGGGTGCTTAAAAGCTACATACACACCCCTTTCAACTGCCAGAGCACAACCGAATCACAGGCTAGACACTGAATTCTGATTGGAAGTTGGCAAGCATGCAGTCTGTCTACCCCTCTCTGTGTGTGTTACTGCGTGTGTATGCATCTGTTTTAGTGTGTGTTGCTTGAGCACACAATTCAATACGCAGCATGCAGCTGCAATAACAGTTATTTGTGAGGGATTTTAAAACTGCCCTTATTTCCTGAAACCAAAACCAAAATCAAAACCAAAAAAAAAAGAAATAAGGAAAAATCTTTGACACTTCAAACGTCATTTTAAAACGTTACCACTAATGGCATTGTAATGTAGACACTAATGTTTTCTCAAGTGTTATTTAATCAAATATTTGTACGAGCCAGTAGTATTGGGAAGCAGCACAAAAAAGGGCACACACAACAGCACAAATGGGAAAAGTCCTTTTTTTAACAATAGTTTCAAAAAAGGATTTAATAAGGATTTCTTTAAACAGCTTAAAAGAGTTTTTTTTTTAATTTAAAAATTAATTGTGTAATTTCAATAACGCTAACGAGCCTCCTTATAATTTCTCTGTTTATTTACGTTTTACCGCTTTTGAAATTATTTGTTATTATTTCTTCGCTTTTTACAGCTGGTGGTTTTTCGCATTCGTTATCTTGGTATCGTCGTGGTGATCGCTATCCGGGTAGTAAATTATATGCACGCACCTGGACTCCTGAAGATCCAAGATCTCATCTTAATACAAATCACCTTCATCATCATAATCATCATCAGCCTCATGAGCACCATCACAACCAACATCAGCAGCAGGCGTTGCAACAGTCACAATCGGCGCTCAATCGTTGCTATAATTCAAACAACTCTAATCACTCCTCCGATTCTGCCATCGAGAATTCCTCTATCAATGACTCAGCGTCGGCCACATCAGTGTCTGCTGCTACGGCCAAAAGCACCACACAAACGTGCCATGAACTGTTTAACGAAATGCATCAGCAAAATGCTTTATAAACTTGTGGGCGTGAAACAAACATTTTAAATGTTCTATATTGTCTGCAATTACGTGTAAAACAAACGGAAGCTGAAAAAGTGTCTGAGTGGATATCAGGAATCTGGAGTTGCATTAAATGTAGTTGTTAAGGTAAAGAAATTTATTTTCTTGCTTAAGTTTAAGTTCAATCCACTAAACCTCTTGTGATATTTTTTTTTTTTTTTGTAATTTATTGCTTCTGAAAAATTTTACATAAACTATTTTGTTAAAAAGAAATATAACAACAACTTCAGGCAAACACTGGACAGAAACTCTAGTCATTGATTTTAGCAAAAACTTCTAGTCGCTTAATTTAATTACAACTTAGTACGTACTAGTCTTTATACGCTACTAGTCATTAAATTTAAAATTTAATTGGAAAAAGTCGATTAAAAAAAAGGAACAAAAATTTTAGTCATATGAAAACTACTCTGTGGTACACAATACATATATTAAGGTTTAGTTTAATTATTTATAAAATATGTATGTTTGTATGTATTATTAATTTTTTTTGTTCTTTATCGCCTTTTGCTACGTGCCCCGCTTCACAATGCAAAAGTTTCTTTTTAGAGAAATTCTCTGATTCTTAGCTGTCAAAATGAAATTGAATATTACGTTTTCCTACGCAATTTGTGCCACTGTTAAATGGCCACTCAGTTTTCTGTTTCGATAACGTTCTATTTAAGGTAAATGCTAGCAATCAGCTGATTGTTTTATTTTCATTTGCTATTTGCTTAAGGTCATGCTTCACTATCCTACACAGTCTTACAATGCATTCACATGAAAATCTGATGTGATTCCACACTAGTTTAAAATACGGCATGAAAATGGTTTTTGGTGGTGCCAGACTATCACACAAATATGATGGAAATAAATTTTTACTTTGCTGATTGAAGTAAATGCAACTCTGATCGCATGAAAATTGTCATTTTATGTACATTTTCATAAACTTTTTTAAAGCGTATGAAATGCCAAACAAATCGGTCACACAGGTGAATTTTTATGCCATACCACCCCAGTTTTTCAGCACACTTGCCATATTTGACAAATCTTACGATTGTATAGGGTGGCGAATCAGGGCCTTTACCAGCTATTTCTGGTACTAAATGCATGATAAAAATGAAAATTTTATTTAAAAGTTTTCGAAATGCGAAAGAATAAAAAAAATTACTAATGGCGTTTTCTTTTCTACATGAAAAATGTTGCCCTGTGAAAAGGTGCCTTTTTAAAATGTTTTGCCCGCCCTGTGAAAGTGCAATTTTTTATATAACGAGAAAAGAACACAAATTAGAAAATAGTGCATTGCCTTTTTTAAAACAGCTGACAAAAAATCATTTATGTATATAGTAGGAAATATGTAAACAAAAATTTTCGGTTGCCAGATTGCTAATTCATCTGCTTGAGAAAACAAAAATTTTTTTTAATATCTCATACAAATAAGGAGCTACAAAGTGGGCTTTTGTTTGTTTTATACGATACAAAATATAAAAATAATTATCAAAATCTAATTTTCTGACTCTTCTCACTAAAAAGACTTTTTTTTAACATTTTCTGGTAACGCTGTGTAAGAATAAAAACCATGTGTTTTACAAGGCAATTTCTGACCTGTTAATTTATTCAGGGCAAAACGTGTAATGCCTTTTGCCCTGCGAAAGGGCAACATTTTTTTTAGAAAAGAACACGCAACCCTTTCACAGGGCAACATTTTTTTGAAAAAAGAACACAAAATTGCCCTCCCTGCGGGTAGTGTTGCCTTTTTTTGTAGAAAAGAAAACGCCATAATAGAAAACTTTCGCAATGTGAACAAGTATTGCAATACAGTATCACATTAGGAATTTTTATGAAAATCAAAAATAATTAAAAAGACGTTTCTCAACTGCGTAAAGGAATTAAAACACACACGCATATACATACGAGTATATTTACTTTTAATATAAACCGTGCATTTTTGCTAATCCCTTTAACATTTTAAGCAAAAATTGCGTTTTTATGTGAAGTTTCTCAATGCTGACACAACGACATTTTCAAACAGAAGAGGCTCGGTACAGATATATATAGTGTTGATCTGATGTAGGAAGGCCCTAACTCGCATTTCTTTGCAATAGATATTTTGCAGCGATTTTTATGGTTTTATACATGAATGTATATATGAAAATGTATTGAAAAAATGAGACTTAGGGCCTTTCTACATGCGACCATCTGTTTAATATATCGGAAAAAATTACAATGGCGCTTAACCTAGTGAATTAATCGAAATTCATTACACTACAGTCTACTGACAAATTAAATTTAAATAAATTATTTTATATTCTGTTGCTCTCTCTTTCAAAATAATATATTAGATATCTACAGAGCTTTTTAATAGTAGACAACGACATTTGAAAGCAGCTTTCCGTGTAGCCTGCTGTAGCGGCTACCACGCTTAACTCGAAATCGTCACATCTAATATTATTTATCAGATTTGGAAACTGCCTTCTAAAGGCAAATCGTGCTTATAATGTTTTACAAAATAATTCAATAAAATAGAAACATTTCCAAAAATCAATCATATGCATCCTGACTTCTAGGCGTAATTCGATTTCTCTGTATTCCTTTTTTAATGTCAATAGTTTCAAGGATAATAATTTGTAAATCATATTAATCAACTAACTTTTCCAATTATTTAAAATCCATAAAGCTTTTAAAAATGTTGTTGTTTTTCTTTTCAAGGAAATTCTCTCATCCAACCATATATGGTTATAGTTTTCATACACACATACATACACATACACACATCCATGTGCATATTAATTTTTCAGGGTTTTGTATTTTAGAAAATTTTTGTAAATCTCTGATAAATTCGTGTGAATGAAAACGAATTTTATTTGATAATAATAATTTATATTTCATTTTTATAGAAAAAAGAAATGTTTTCAATATTTTCTTGTTAATTTTTTTCTTATTTTGTAGAGGAAATCCGGTACATAAACTTAAGCTAAATAAATATACATTATTGAAAAAATAAAACATTAATAAAATAAATTTGTTTTAATATTCTTTGGAATGCTTTTTAATAAGATTTACGGCAAGAAACCGTCGTTTTTGGGAATTCAAAAGTGGGAAAAATTTTTGGGGAAATTAGGAGGAGAGGAGAATCGAAATTGGGTATCAATGTGGGGAAAGAAATAATTTATTTTTTCTTCGTCCTTTAAAAGTAGCCTAATTAGGCTGCAAAATGAGCCAGTAATTTTAAAATTCCCCCCACAAAATTTCCTCAAAAACAAAAAAAAAAAAGGGAATACTACGTTGTACTTAGATTCATTCAGACTTCTTGTCGGAAAATAAAATGTGTTATATAAACTTTTCTGATATTTAAGGACAACTATTTTATGAAAATTGTATAATAATTATAGGAACTAAAAAATAGTTTCATATCAAATACCGATTATTAGTTGTATAGATTTAAAAAAGTTCACGTTTTATTGTGTTTTAGCAATTCTTAATTGGTTTTTGGGAACATGGCCATAACATAATAGCCCCTAAAGAATTACAGGCATTTAGATTAGCTTAACTACACCCCAAACAAGCTAAATAATGTTCTAAATTAATGTTTTCTTCTCTTGAAGATGATACTAAGATAATAAGATTTAACTAAATTCTTTTTTCAAATAAAAAATTAAGCTTAAATGTTGTCTTTAAAGTCTTGAAAGGGCAAAGCTCAAGAAACCTGAACTGTTTATTTTTCTTATACATCTATGCAAATGCAAATGCTAAACCACCTAAACCTTCTTCTTTTCTCCATATCAAGGCAGACAAAATTATTTATCCATATAATTTATGTTTATTTTTAAATAAAAATATAACTTTGCTTGTAAATAATTATCCTGTATTAAGCAGCAGTATTGTCTAGTCTTGTTTAAGGATAATTATTTAATGACATGTTTTTTTCTATTGAGTTTGGTGAATAATAACAAGTGCTTCGCATTCTCCTATTATGAAACAGTTTGTCATCTTTATGTGTAAAAGCGTTAAAAAGTTTTCAGCTTACAATTTCAGACTGAGACTTGTGTCATTGTGTAAAGAAATTTCAATAAATAATTTTTTTATAGTTACGGTCTTGTATTAGAAAAGCATGAAAAACAATTGAAGTAAATTTTATAAATTGTTTTTAACACCAACTATTTAACGGCTCACAGAGTTCATTGCGGCTTTTGCACATCCCAAATGAATCCTTAATGTCCTTAAAAATATCAAACCTTATACAAATATAACTAGAGTTGCCTTGTAATTTAAAAGCGGAAATAATTTTCTACTTTTATGTTTGTTTGTTTCTTTCTTTGTTGCTTTAAATGTGCGTGTTTTTCGGTTAAATTTTTCCGAAAAAGAGGGTCAATTTGTTGTTCATTTTACACCCACATACATGCTTCACGTTTTAGCGCAAAAACCACCCCCCTTGCATTTCAAGCAAGGACTTTGTATTTAATTGTCAATTATTTTATATCATTTTTTACACATCAGAACTCCTTTTTCCAGGTGTTCAATAAATTGTGACTCTATTTTCTATGCCAACAATTGATAAGAGTTGTGATATAAAATTAATATTTAATAGTTTATTTGATTCGTGTGCAATTTGTGTGCACACACTCGCACACATACACACGTAACTTGGAAATGATTATGTTTTTAACCCTTATTGACATTTAACATGTGTAAAAAGATAAATGTTTTATTTTTATTTCATAACTCACATCCACTTTTTACAAAAGCTCTAAGTGCAATAAAAGAGATTAAGATATGCATTTGAATAAAGTAAAGAACTTACATGTTTAATGTTGGCTTGGCAGCGGTTAAGGAATTGCAAATCCTACTTAAAATCGAGAAGAAATATCACTTGTATATATCATCCAGGTACCGAGCTCGATGGTTTACTTAATCACAGAGTATATTCATCCTTTTACCATCAATCTCTCTCTCTGATATTTTATTCATTCTTTTTACACATTTCTTTTTATAAGCAAGAAAATTAACACTGAACAAAATAATTTATTTTATTACACTCACCAATAAAATTACGGAAACTAAACAAACACACGCGCGCGCTTTTGTCCACTGTTTTCACGTTTTTTCATACAGGATTTCAATTATTTTAATGAAATTTATAGTTGATTCAATGTGGGAATTGTGAACCGCTAGTTTGCTGTTATTTAAAACGCACTGGGTACCAAAAACCAACATGCAGCAGACAAATAAAAATGCGCAATTGGAAAGGTTCTTCGAAGATGTGCCTTACCATGCTGTGTCATGCTTAACAACACAACAAGGAAAATCATAAGAAATAAATAATTAATGATAGCAAAGAAGTACACGATAAGTATTTTTAAAGAAGTCTACTGACAATTCTGGCATAAGCAGCCGATGCGCCTTATAGTCACAAAATAATTTCGATGTTACCAAAAAAATTTCAAGTTCGGAAAATGGTAACATTTCGTTATGTTACCGCCTCTTGTGGTAAAATTTCTTTAGTCTACAATTGAAAAATTACTTCCGATCGCTGCCTTATTGGTTCCAAATCCAGCGGCCAATTCCCACATTCGCTTGCGACCGAAGATTATTATCTTATAATTTAAAGCCTTTTATAATTAATAATATATATGTATTTAGATAAGTGTGTGATCTTACTTTTGTCCCCAAACTTGAATTATTGTATATTGAAACTCGTTGTTATATTTTCAACTACTTTAAATATATTTTGGCACAAATTAAATTTTTATGGACTTTTTCTTTGTATACTGAAAATTGTTTTGTTTACATTTAATCAGTGTTGTAAAGTGGATATATACAATCTACAATCGATTCGTTGCGTATCGAGTTACATCATTTGAAATGATTCGGGGATTTAGACCCCAGAAAATTAGCCTCTTAGCCAATTCCCTGCATGGCTGCAAATAAATGCTCTGTTGACATTGAGTTGCCAAGTTTAAAAGTATATGGATTTTGTCTTTACTAAACATTAATTCTATGTCCGTGCTAAATGAAGTAAAACATTTTACTTTATCATAGCTTTTTGTACCTTTATTTAAAAAATTCTAATGCATTACTAGAAATAAAAACTCACTGTTGGTTTCACATTAAGCACAGGAAAATATATACATTCCGTTTGTATTTTAAAAAAACTTTTTTAAACTTTTTTTTTTGTAGATTGGTTTTATAATGGAATGTTTTGAAATTTCCATGTATGTATATTTCACTTTTGTTACTGCACATCAAAAAATTTCTAGCAACTCCAGATAATAATATTTAGCTTTAAAAACCGAATCAAACTTAAAAAATGTGCGCCTCCTAATTTACATAATTTAGCTTAATGTCTTGCTTTAGAGTTTTTCAATATTTTAATTTTTTTTATTTTAAATACAAATTAATACATAAAATAAAATATATTTACTCTTTTTCTCCAATTCTTTCAATATATATGATATGTTATCAGTCCCCAGTGAATAAAAGCCAAATACACAGCTGTTTCAATTACTTTATGCGTTATCAGTCACCCACCACTTATTTATCAATGCAAAATGTATGTAAGTAAATCAGATTTCAATCTTTCTTCATTTTACTTACCTTTCTGTTTTGTTTGACAATAAGGAGGTTTTTACTCTTTCGTTACTTTACAATTAATATGAGAATAAAAAATGAGGTGTGATAATATTAAAAAATCTTGACAACACGACGAGAAAATTGTATAAAAATGAAACATATGGTTAATTGCATAACCCTTGGATTATTCCCACAATCCTACACTTCATAGCAAAACAACAACAACTTCACAAAATAACACAATTAACTGACGTGTAAAGAATTATATATATAAGAAACGAGTAGACAGTTTATCAAAAAAAAGGTGAAACATATTTAGTGAATGAAAAAAATTCATTTCAATAAGTGGCTTAAAGTTTACAGAGCATTTATCGTAATTGGTGTACAATGATACCGGAAAGAAGCCGCTTCCTTATATACGCTTTAGGCATATTCTTTTGTTACTTCTTGTACGGAATTGTTCAAGAGAAAATTACGCGCGGTCGCTACGGCAAGCGAGTCAACGAAGACGGTTCTATAGGCGAAAGATTCTCCTATGCCCTGGCCTTGGTATGGGTTCAGTGCTTCTGCAATTTTATATTTGCCAAATGCTTACTAGTTATAAAGCCTCAAAAAGAAGATAACACACATTCCGGTTATTATGCTGTTAGTGCTCTGACGTATCTATTAGGTATGGTGTCTTCCAACATGGCACTACGTTGGGTTCCATATCCGACCCAAGTAGTGGGTAAATCGGCCAAACCAATACCTGTTATGATTTTAGGCGTGTTGATAGGTCGCAAGACGTATTCGTGGTTAAGATATGCCTGTGTTATTACGATTGTACTAGGTGTAGTGCTATTTATGTATAAGGAGGGGAAGACGCCTCTGGCGGCGAGGGATAGTAGGACCGGCTTGGGCGAACTGCTGCTTATTTTAAGTTTGTCTATGGACGGCTTAACTGGCGCAGTTCAAGAGCGTATGCGTGGCTCGAGTGCGCCCTCAGGTCAGCAGATGATGTATGCCATGAATTTTTGGAGCTCAGTTATTTTGAGCTTTGCTTTAATTGCAACAGGTAAGCACTACAAATAATACGGAATTTTCTTATTATAGTTCTCATATTAATTAAATTTTGTACAAACAGGTGAAGGCAAAGAATTTGTACACTTTGCCACTTTGTATCCTGAATTGTGGATTCATCTGGCCTTGTTATCTCTTTGTGGTTGTTTGGGTCAGTTATTTATTTTTCTCATGGTCTCGTGTTTTGGACCACTAGCTTGTTCTGTGGTTACCACTACACGTAAATTCTTCACTGTGTTGTGTTCGGTTGTCTTATTTGGCAATATCTTAATACCACGTCAGTGGTTTGGTGCAGTGCTTGTATTTGCCGGTCTTTTTGCTGATATGTTTTATGGTAAAAAACCATCTACATCTATTAAAAAACCTCCGCAAAGCAAAGAAAAAGATTTAGAGGATAAGAAGAAATTGCTTTCCTAGAATTCGGAAGGCAAAACTGCTGCGGCAAATGATACACAATCACTTAAGATTGCTGTGTAATTCTAAGTTCTTTTATAGAAATAAATATTACAAATAAGAAGGAATTGTGTTAGCAGTTATAGCTGATGCAAGATAGATATATTTTGCTTAAGTGTATTGTTTTCCAATAATTGACTATAGATGCAGTTTTGCTCGCGTGATTACTTGCTGCAGAAACTGCGTAATCTCACTTTTGTGGTGCGATAACAAAATAAATTTATAAAACTTTTAAAAACTTGATGTTACAACTTTGCTGTGCATTAATTACTATTTATATTAAATATATATTTAAAAAGAATTTAATTTTTTAGTTGTTAAAACACACGTAAATTCTAAACATTTATTTACAAATAATAAATTTCAAACTTTCTTTAGTACTGTACCTCAAAGGCTTTTTTTTTTTTGATTCTTGCATTTGAGATTAAGTTAAAATGCTTCATTAGAATTTTTGATTTTGTCAAACATGGGAAAAATATTAATTTTTTTATAATTTGTGGTATTAAATAATAATTTGTTAACATAAGCCCCAAGAAACGCTATAGTATCTAATTAACAATTTGATATTATATTATATTGTCTAAAATACAAAATTGATTTAAGCTAAACCTGTAAAATAGTGTTAATTTATTTTAAGTTTCGAGCAACAATTACCTGATATATCAATCATATAAATATTTTTCAGAAGAAGAGATAAAAATAAACTTTCCAAAATCATTTTATATTCATAATAAAATTTACGGCAATAGATTTTAATTATCAATTTTTTTTTTTTTTTTTTTTTTATTAGAAAATAGAAGTAGTTTATATACGTTCTAAAGTTGTATGCATCTTTACGGTCATGATTATTTAACACTTAAAATAAAAAGTGAAATATAAAGACTGGGATTCACATAAATGAGACTTTTGTTACTTAATGTGGTTTTTGCAGATCACTTATAAGCAAATTACTCATTTCACTCATATGGAAAAAAGCAATGAATTAACCAATATGAATTTTTTCTATATTTTTCTTAAATAAGAGTTTTAATAATTACAGATTTATAGAACATATTAGTTAAAAAAATAAATATATTATGTAATATGAAATTTGTAATATGAGAATATTAAAATTTATGCGAATTCAGTTATTTTTATTTTTTATCATGTGGTAAACACCACAATTTCATGTTTCTCATTATTTCAGAATCCCTTCTTACAAATGTTGTACTAAAACCTTTTAAAAAACTTTTACATTTAATTTAAAAATATGTGAAATCTACTTCACACAATATTGTACACTTAAAAGCCAATAAGCTTTTGTGAATAGTTTGAATTAATTGCAAATCAATCAAATGTCATGAAAAACAAACGGGTGTTAAGCACAGTCACATTTAAGGATGTTAACACTGCAAGTACTGTCATTAGATTGATGTGTAAAAACTCAACAAGAGTAATATAAATATGATTGGAGACAGAAAGCGACTCATATATATATATATATATATATATATATATGTGTGTGTGTGTGTGTTATTTATCATGTATTTTATTTCTAATGGAATTTAAAATATCTCCTGTAAGTGCCGCTTCAGTCATCTTCTTAACTATTGATTCGAAATTAAAACGAATATCAAGAAATTAGTATTCTCAAGTAAATAAATTTAAAATAAATTGTTGGTTTTAAAATTTATCAAGCCTAATATAAATAAATTGTATACAATTGTACCTACATTTAAAAATTGAATTTAAATGTATAAATCTGAATTTTTATATTGACTCTTACAATCAAGATTAACATTTTCTGTAATATATTTCTTCTTTAGCTCAATTCTGTTAAACGACTGGATATAGCTGGAAGTATTTTGAGGGCCGTTTTTTAATATTTTTATCAAAACTTTTTATAAATTATTATCGTATAAACTTTTATAAATTATTATCGTATAAAACAAACCTTTTACTTTATTTTGCCTTAAGAAAACTTTTCTCTAGTTTAAGATGAACCCATCTTCAAATAATTTTTTTTATACAAATATTGGAAAAGTAATATAGATTAAGTAATATGGATTAATATAGAAAAGGTGTATCTCCCTTTTTAACTTTGTTATTCGTAACTTTATAATCTATTGTCTTAAAAATTATCCGGTAAAGTTATGGTGAATGCAGATTTATTTGTCACAAGAGAATGCTTAATTAGTTTTGTTTGAAGCATATAATAAAATAGATTTGTATATTATAAGAGAAGTGCCCTCGAAAAGAATTATGAAATGAGATACTCATTTTTTATATTGGCCCATCGGAATGTCCTTGTGCATAAAATAACGCCCGTAGCAAATGTTAAAAGCTAATAAAAACTAGAGGAAATAAAAAAACAACAAATGCAATAACAAATTTTCACCGGTTTCCATAGTGTGGAGCTTTTGTATATGATATTATTACGGTATCGTAAAGAACAAAAAATGTTTGGCAGCACCACACAGCAAGAACAGTGAGCCTGAGAAGAAGAGAGAACAATTCTAGAAATAGAAGAAAAATATGAATGAATTTTGCAGTAAGTCGTGGATTTATGCTCGTCTAGTGCGGTCGTTGTGTTCATATAAGTGTTAATTTTTTGTTATAAAACAGAGGAAAATTGCAGAAATAAAAATCATCCTTTATTGAAAATGTGTGTAAGAAGTATTTTTGCCATAAATAAATAAAAATAAGTATGCTTAATAACATACATATTTCTAAAAAAAGAAAATTTCTGGCTAGCGAAATATCTAAAGCCGAAGTAAAACAAAAGAAGTTGAAATCCTTTGTAATAAAGGGAAAAGCTTTGTATTAAACATAATTTTGGATGTATGAATGTGATATTGTAAAGTGTTTAAACCAGTTTAATTTTTGTTCGAAAGTTCTAAGGTATTGCAAATAAATAAATATGAATGTATGTACTTATATGTATGTATAGTTAAAAATAACTTGCAAAAGTTTCAAAAACCCAAAAAAAAAAAGAAGCAAGTGCAGCCAACAAAATCTTTGACAAAGTAAAACAAAACGATCTCATAATAAAAACAAGTGCACTGCTGGTAAAGTACAAGTGCGAGTGTGCAAGTGTTTATTGCATCACTGTGTTTTTCTTTTGGTAAATAATATTTTTTGCCAAAATAGCTACAACATCGATTGCTTTCGTTTAATTTAAAAGTTAAAGTAAGTGATTTTTATTTGTAGTTTTTGTCTAAAATTTCATTTACCTTTGCATGTTCAAAAAAGGGACAAACACAATTTTACGCTCTCCTTTATAGTCAAACTGCTACCACCCCATTCCTTTTTTTCGGTCCAAAATCAACATCCTTATATTTATGCACATGCATGCATATAAACAAAACCATTAAGCAAACGCGAGACACATATATATATATGCATACATATGTATGCATGCATAATCTCTTCTAGACACACAAAATAATTGCCCGTCCTCATTTGCTCAGCTGTTTTGTGTTTTGGTCGGTGTTTTCTTTTCAATTCGAAACTCTCTGCCACATTGATTTTTATCAGAAACTATTTTAATAAATTTTTTTTCATGCGAATAAAGTTATAACATGCATGTATGTAGTATGTAAATTGTCTGTACATGCTTATATATGTGTTATGCATTTATTTAGAAATATTGTTTTTAATAAGAAGCCAAGTGTACTCCATTGTATGCATACCTACATACATATATACACATTTATAAAAAATAAATAAGTACACACATACATATGTATATGTATTAATACATACGTACCAGTTATAACTCAGCCGCAGTCTGTTTTATAACGGTATATTTATGATACATGTGTGTATAAATGTAACGTACACACACTACTCTCACGTTGCCAGAGTAGTTTACTTATTATATTTTTGGCGATTTCTTTATATGCATGCAGTTATATTTCGAATTATTTGGCATTCGTATAAAAGCTTATTACAGCCCCTGATATATTTTCCTAGACAATCGCTCGATTTATTAAATATGGCATCTATGCTGAAAAAAGAGGATAGTGTAACATAAAAATGTCAGATTTTTATGGAAAAGAAAAGTTTATGGAAATTTCCATGAAATGACAATTTTTGTGCGTTCAGACTTGCTTTTGCTTCAATCAGCAAAAAAAATTTTTTTCCATAATTTTTCTATGACAGAATGGCACTAGTAACTCCCTTTTGATGCAATTTTTTAACATAGAAGGGAGTACAATGCGAATAAATACGAATAATATATTTGCAAAAAAAAGTATTAGTTAACTATAACTTCAGTATAGAAATAAGGAAAAAGGAATAAGGTAATTGTAAATTGTAAATGTAAATTAGGTAATTGGAAATGTTATTTAAATATTGAAATACTCTTTTAATATATAGTTAACTTAGCCGTAATTGTTGCCGTAAATGAAAGGACGACTCATGATGTTGTCAAGGTTGAATTAAATACATATTTAAATTAATTTAATAAAATTATTATTAAATTATAAAAAATACATTTAAAAAAATTCATACACATTCTTAAAAAAAAACAAAAAAATGATAATATTTTTTAATAATCAGCCCTCGATGGTATAATGGTTAGTATACCCGCCTGTTACGCAGGTGTCAGGGGTTCAATTCGCCGGCGAACCAGAAGCCAAAGACCTCATTAGCCAGTGCTTCTATACATATTGCAATTATTTTCATATAATTGTAATATTTAGTAAATAAAAAAATTAATTAATATTTTTTTTTTTTGTTGCTCATAGTTTTCAGCATGGTCACACTGAAAATAACAGAAGAGAGAGGGAAATGACAAGCGATAAGCTTTAAGAGAAAACCATATAAAATACTTTTTATTATCCTCTTTAAAAAACTTGAACAAAATTGTTTTGAAATAAAATTATTTAAGAACAATAAATTTTATATTTTATTTGACGAATCCACCCTCTCTAATTAATTTGGTTTCGTTTTATTGTGATAAATAATGTGTATTGCTGTATTGCCAAATATTATTTCTTGCTAGACGATTAACCATCAACGAAGTGATGTCATTTGTCACATGTTTTAGATACGAAAAATTTTAGTAAAAAGGAAAAACGACCATCGTCAGCCCTCCGACCACATTCTAAAAATAACACTTTAAAATGTTTCTTTAAAATTTCTATTCAACACAAACAAAAAACATCATTCTCTAGACCGTTAAATGTTAAATATAAAAAATTACAAAATCAACTTAAGCAATAACTATAAAAAATCATTATCTATATACATATGTATGTATATATAAATTTTTTTTTTGCTATATATATATTACTAATATATAGAATAGAGAATTTATACATATCTATAAAGTGGTTCACTTTTAGGCTATTTCGGAGAAAATTTAGAAATCACAGATTTTTCTTAAAATGTTAGAATAGCTGAAAAAATTTTAAGTTTTTAGCAAGGATATATCTAATCGGTTGAGATCATGGGATATCGAATAGGATATTACATAATTATGGTTTTAAGAGTGGAAACATATCGACAGTTGTGCAATGTTCTCACGACAGTATGGCACAAGTGGTTCGGGCTCTGAATCTCGATAGAGAAATTTGGTATTCACATGATGATTGTACTTATTTTATGTCTACTGCTGATCCTCCAGCTGATTCTTGGCTCTTTGAAAGAAACGAAACTGTGAAGGAATTGTTTGCTGCTCTTTAAAATTCGTTTCAATATTAATTTTTATATTTCAGAATACACTTTATTATAATTTATTTTCTCGCCTTACAAAATAATGTGTTATCAAAGTTGGAGATGCTAGGAAATTACATATACGGTTCCGCCTATAGATTCATAATGAAATATGTTGGTCCGATTTCAAAATATTGCATGATGAAACATGTAGGGGTTCATGTAAGGTTCACCAGCAAAAAAGGAAATAAAATCCTCATAAAAAAAAGAATATTGATATATGCTATTCGACTGATCAGGTTGTTTCCATGTTGTTTTTCGTATCTTATAACGAATAATGTACTTATACGCACAATTATGGCAAATAAGAAGGGCACTACTACTTATGTAAACAATTAGTTAATTCATAGCAAGTAAAGAACTAATCAGTTGAGATCATGGCGTAGCGGCAAAAGTAAGATCAATGATAAATTATTCAATGATTTTTATCAATTATTTCTATTAAATTTCTTTTACATATTTTAAAGGCTACTGCATGGCAGTGAGTTCATAAATCTATATGTAAAAAATCCTCATAATAGTTTCAATGCAAAAGATCCATCGTTCCCATAAAAATTCATTTTATTCTCACATCATATTTTTCGGTTTCATTAATAGAACTCCCTTAAAACAATTTATTAAGGAAAAATTCAAATATACATATTTGTCTGACGATATTGTCTCTCTTGTAATCGAACACTAAAACGCTAATTAGTCGCTACAACTACTTCGCAAATGCACACAACATAAATCTTTAATAAGTGCAGCCTTATATCGTGTCCCTTTTAAAAAAAAATGGGTTTGTGGAATTGGTGATTTTTATGCCATTTTTATATCTCTTTACTCACGTGTGCGTATTTTTAGTTAGAAATTGTACAGTGTTAGATTAGGCATAATCCCCAGATGCACCTACAGATATCCTACACAGTCGTACGATAGTACGATAGAGAATAGTATAGTGGGCTACAAATGTCCGATTTTTATGACCACCAAAAATAAAATAAAATGACAATTGTCATGCGATCAGGGTTGATTTTACTCTAATCAGCGGAGAAAAAATTGTTTACATCATTTTTGTCTGATAGTGTGGCACGTACAATGGCATTTTGATGCGATATCACTATGAGTGACTCATCCGACTGTCTAGAATAGTGAAACATGGCCTGTAGGAAAAAAACGCCAGCTATGCTTCTGTGTAAATCCTTCATGTAATTCTAATACAACCCATTGCATTATTAAATACACTATAGGAAAAATTCGATTTCAAGCAATTATGTGGGATAAAGAGGCTTAAATTCGATAAAATGAGAAATTATATATATTTTAAATGTATTCGGGTTGCCTGCATAAAATACATACAGTCTACCTTGGAAAGGAATGAGGCTTTCTCGGAATAAGGTCCTAATTAAGCCATTAGTGAATCAATTGGCCCTGTCATTGCACATATTGCATGTAAACCTTGCATGTAATCCGCATGTACGATTGAAATAATTTTAGTACTTCTTGCAAACAATCGCAATTAACGTATAATTTCCTATTATCTCCTATTTTAATAAAAAAAAATTATTTTGTAAGAAAAGACAATAAACCATAACATGGAAGCTCTGAACCCTCTCATCCATGATACAAACAGCTGTTTTACAATTTGTGTAACTTTTCATGGTTTTACTTTGCTATTTTGCTTCCTGCATACACGCAAGAATTCCGTATCCTTTTTTAAAATGTATCACATATACATTTCTTATACACATACATATATTGTTTACAATTGAAGTAATATAGTGTAAAGTAAAACACAATATTATTTGTTCGTATTAGTTTTTGGTATTATTTTGTTGTAAAAGTCATATTTTTATTGGTAGCGTGACTTGTTTTATATTTTACTTAAACACGTGACGTGCTTGTAAGCTTTCTTAAGTGTCACAACACTTATGATACTTTGTAATTTCTACGATCTTATAACAGAGCCGTAAAAGTTTACCTCACTTTGCACAATTCAGAGCTTTGTTTATGCTGGAGTTAATGTCGACGTCGCAAACGCCGTCTGAACGCTGAAATTGTGATGTTCGACGTTTAATTTCATTTTGCTGTTAATGTCAACGGCGTACAGACGTTTAAATATAAATTTACTGAAATATTTGTAATTAAATACTTATTACTTATTTTTTACCAAATCTCTCCTTTAAGAGCTGTATTCTTATAGTTCTTGGAGAATTTATTATATAAATATTTTTTAATATTTAAATATATTTATTTTTATAGGGAGATATTACCAAATTTTAATTATTATATATATTATCCCCCTATAATATCAATATTAATAAATTGAACTCTCAATTTTTATAATTTAAAATAAAATATTTAAATAAATAAATAATCAATTATTAATAAAGTATAATAACTAAAATTAGGAACTAAAAATTAAATTTTATTAATAATTAAAATTTGGTAATATCTCCCTATTAATATCAATATTAATAAATGGAACTCTCAATTGTTCGTTTTCGCGAAAAGCATTTATAATTTTTTCATTTAATGTACTATCCGAGCTCATTTTAATTAAAAAAAAGCAACAGTTTAAACAAGTACAACAATCAGATAATTATGTATGTATATTGCTTTGACATTTCATTGAACGCCGAACAAACGCTGAAAAAGTGGAAATCGATTGAACTTTTTCAGCGTTTAATTTCAAATGTCGTTGAGATTAACAACTCTCATACAATTTCATACGTTTCAACTTTATTTTTGACAGTTGATGACGTTCAAACGGCGTTTGCGCCGTCGACTTTAACTCCAGCATTAGAAATAAGTAAATAATCAGCTGATTGGATATTTCTCTGTTAGTTTGTGTAGAAGAAATGTCAAAGTAGATACAGTTTATTTGTGGGCGTGCCCTCCTTGGTTATGATTGCTGTTTTTCAGTATTCTGTGCGTAGGCAAAATACTGAATACTTTGCACCTTATGCGCTGATCTTGTAATCTTACTACAAGGTTATCTCTTTATACGTGAAAGATTATATAAAAAATGATGAAAGCAGATATATTTTAGACAAAACTGGATTTCATTTAATATGATCTTAAACTCAGATGAACTCTTATTAAAAGTATAGCATAAAAATAAAAATATACATATCGCTCAGTTCGATTCATGCTCTGACCGTGCTATGCTAGCTATGCAGGTTGAGTTGAATAAAAAAAAGTAAAAAAGCCTAAAGTCGCTTTTTTGGCATTACATTTTTTTAGTGATTTCAATTTATATTCAGTTCATAAGTTAAAAAATAAATTTTAAAAAAATCTGCTGGAAAAAAATGCGAGATAGGGCCTTTCTACGTGAGACGAACGATATGTATGTATATATACATATATGTATATGTTTAATTGTCCTAAATATGAACTTTCATAAATATTTATAGGATATAAAAATGATATAAAACTATCTTTTTCCACTGTTTACTTTTATTTCAATTTTAACTGCATTTGAGATTAATAAAAAAAAAATTCTTTCATTATACACGATCACTAGAGATGGCTTTGCTAAAGATAAGAAAGCATTTATTTAACAACAAAATAAAAATAAAAGTATAAATTTCTTTGTTGAATCCCATTGTTGAACCGGAGCTTGTGCTGTTGTTTAGATCATATAAAATTTCTCTTTTGAATTGAATTTTATTTTAGTTTATTTTACAATTTCAGACCTTGACGTAGCCGTGCCCTCCTCTTATCGGCCGCCAATATTTGTTTATATTACTCGTTTTTTTTTTAATAATTTCATTGCAAAAATTAATAAAATTATTATTGTTATTATTGTGATAGACAAGTTTTAAATATGTATTGCAAGTTTGTGTTAAGTGATTAATGCAATAAATGATAAACGACATGATATTAAATTCTAAGAGGGTTTTGCGTGCTCTCACAATTGAGTAGATCAAAAATTAAGGGGGTAGCCAGATTTTTTCAAGGTCATTAAATTTTTATTTCTTCAACTAGTAACATCTGCAAATAAAATAATAATAAAAATATTAAAATATAGCAAGATTACAAATTGCAATTAATTCTTTTTCCAAAAATGTAATACGAAGCGAATTAATTGATTCAAGGCTACCGACACTAACCCTATTATGCTTTATAATAGTGTTAGCTTATATTCGTCGCAGCGAATTAAGGCAATGCTATTCGCGTTACCAAATCAATAATGAATTATCAATAATGGTTTTCGTAAACCATATCGTTCGCAGTCCAAGTGTATTCCCATCGAAGAACATTAACCTCCTAATAGCCTATCCCTTCTGTGCTACGACTTGTCGATCATTTGCGTTTGCATTTCGAACGTAAGTTGTTTCGTCATTACCAAAAGGCGAAATGAGTAGAAATTAAACAAAAGAATAGCTAGTATGGTAATAAAAACCACTGAACGATCCGAAAAATCGCTAAAATGAAGGACAGAAAATAAGTAAACAGGACCATAAAGCATATCGTTGGTCTCTATTAGAAAGGCCCTAACTCGCACTTTTTTTTGCAATGGATTTTTTAGTGATCTGAATATACGAACGGCATATTCATTGTATACATTTTGTACCCACAAAAATGCTACTTAAGACCTTCCTACATGCGAACAACGATATACATACATACATATAGAAATAGGTAAGTTCGTATTGATGTATGTTTATGTATTTACATACCCACACAAGTTCGTAGCGTAAATATAAATTAATATATCCACATACATACACACCCCCCAAACACACAAATTTATATTATTTATTATAAATTTTAAAAAATTTTTTCAATTAACTAAACTTATTTAATTTTTCGAATATAAAAAAGGTGGCAAACAAATTAAGATAACAGAAATATATAATTTTAAACTGTGGCGTTCATATTGATTGTTTGTAAATTTTAAATTTAATTTGTTTTGTTTTGTTGTTTCAGTGTGTCGACAGCTGCAACACAAGTGACTGAGCTTGATATCTGTATTCGCACGATATTTTTTAGTGGGCAGCAATTTTTGATTACCAACAAGTACTATGGAAGAGTGTTAGTGGGTTGCAAATCAGCTGTTTCTCGTTTAAGATGCAAGCCAACGATATCGATCAATATCGGGGGAAAACTTTAAAACTATTACTTTCAGCTTGAGCTAAGGCTTTCCTGCATTTCTTTTATTATTTTATTTGAGGAATTATTCCAACACATAAAAGCACTGAAATCAGCATAAATGGCTGCTTCCTGACTCTTGCAGATAATTAGGGCGAATGTCTACAGGCCTTAAAATGTGGTAGATAACACCGATCCAAACTGTTCCCTAATAGTGATGTCCCATTCATTAAAATCTTTTATGTATTATTTCTTCAAAAACCCTATTCAGTCAGACTAACTGGCCTATAGCCAAGTTGCAATTGCACTTGCAATCAGAGTTGCAATTACTTTTTATTTTTTTTTAGGGGGGAATATAGTCATTAATTAATAATATAATTTGTTTTTTTTTTGACTTATTATTTACATGAAAGCAATTAAATAATTACTTTAAAAGTTTCTTTGTTTCTCTGTTTTTGATTTAAATACATATCGTTAGCTCCAAGGGGATATAACCTAACTCGCATTTTTTTTTTTTTTTTTTTTTGCAATACATTTTTCAGTGATGTTAGTGCAGGAACTTAATATGCATTGAAATCACTAAAAAAAATCTATTGTAAAAAAACGTATGTTAGGGCTTTTATACCTGAGACCAACGATATATTATTTGCGCCAAAAAATTTATTCTGCACTTAAAAACGATGCATGGTTTTTAAATTGAATGCGTATAATAAGAAGCACTTTTTTTCTTATTCATCTTTTCGTTTGAAGCATGAAGGAGGCTCACCAGCATCAGTATAAATTTTTAATTGTGATTAATTTTCCATGGCATTTTTTACACATTCATATTATTTACATATAATTTGTTGCATGCTAATCGTGGAAATATTAATTGCCTAAAAACCAAAGTGATTACCTTTGCAATAACTACAACAATTAAAGCAACAACTAAATTTATTAAAATGTCGCTTTAATTCTCATTTATTTTATAATAAATTTCAATAAATTTTATTATTACTAAATTCATTTAACAAGCTAATTTATACACAAATCTGGTCTCAGTTTGCTTTCATTGCTCTATAATGGCTGCATACAAGACCGCTGGGATAGCTTAGTTAAGCAAGTCTAAAAACTTACACTTTCGACTTCGGACTAGAATCGGCCAACCGACTTTTGAACACGTTTCTAATTTGCTTATCTAAAAACTTGAAAGTAAAACTTTTTCATTTTATAGGGCAGCCAATTTTTCGGCCGGCTGTGCGTACAAATCATACGTAAATATGTATGTATGTCTCTATGAAAGTACTCGTATGCATGCATATGCATTTTTCCGTCCAATATTATTGGCTTTGATTATTCTATAAATAAATAAAACAGAGCCACATTCGCTCAACGAAGAGAGAAAAATGCACACTATCGTTTTTAATGAAATTGCTTTTGCTGTGCTGATTTTAAGGCATCCTCCATTTCAATTATTGACGATAAGAGACACAAATGCACATATGCACATATGCACATATGTGTATGTATGTACAAGGGAAATGTATCTTGTATGCTGCATAATTAAAAAAAAATTACAAATGCTTTTTGCTAAACTAAAAACTTTTATTATTTATCAAGAATATTGAATAATAATTATCATACAATTACATTTGGGGGGAACCCCACCGAAATAAAACGCTCAAAATAATGCTAATATTCTCTAAGGCGGGTTCGTGTTTCGTAGCAGGAGAACTTAGCAAATATTTCGTCAAATATTTGCGTCAAATATTTCTGTTAAATAAGTAAAAAAATTTACGTAAAAGAATTTGCCAGCAATCAGCTGTTCCCTCAGTTTTGTTTAAATTCTTATACACTTCGCACCCTGATGACGGTCCTAGTTGTATTTTAATATTATTTATAGTATATTATTTAAATAAAAATATATATTTCCAAAGCTTCTTATATTATGCACATATGCTGAAAAATCAATTGAGAATTATAAAAACACAATCAGGCGAACCTTGAATGAGTTTTTTAAAATTTTATACAATTGCAATCAGCTTAACCACACAAACTGGGGGGAAGCCGTAGCTAAAAACAAGTTTCATAAATTCCTAATTATTTTTATATACATATTTTAAAAATGTATTCACACGTTTACGTTTTATTTATTGCCTAATATACGCACATATATTCTATATATGTATGTATATGACTCTATACGTTTTACATTCTAAAGTGAATCAAATGAATAAATATCGCTGCTGAAAACAAAGCATAAAGTCGCTCTGAATTTAATTGCTCTCTTTGCAGTCAGTCTGTATACTGTTGGTCCGCCATTTGCTGCCAGCAAATCTATTTACTAGATAAAAATAGGTTCTGAAAAATATTCCTTCACTTTTGGAAAATAATAACGATAATAATTTCAATATCGTACTTTAATTTATTAATCATTTTTAGAGAATAACTTACATACAAATATTTTATTGATTTAATTGTAACGCCTAAGTGAACACTACATTAATTTTTATTTTTATTTTTATTTTTATTTCATTTCCCTATTTTAGATAATTATTTTCTTTAGAAAATGCGAATTCTTATGAGAGCATATTTCAAAATGGTTTTTCCTTATATAAAATATTGTAAATAATTTAATTTAATATAGTAATAATAAATTTTATAATCGTAAGTCTTAAGGGATATTAAAAATGAACAAGTGAAACCGATCTTCAGATTTAAAATTAAATTAAAAAGAATTGAGGCAGCTTAAGGAATCGTGCGGATTACATGTAACTCGTATGCGGCAAACCACAAAATACCTCCGGAAACAATTCTTTTTTAACAGTTTTATTTTTGCTTAAGCATTTGACAGGCTTTTCCTACAATTTCGACATGACCTTAAGCTACCCTTGACTTCCAAGAATTGAAACCATTGCAGTGATGCGGTTTTATTACGGTTTCGATACAAACCGAATCAGCACTCTTATTTACTTTGTAAACTGAAGCCTTGACAAAATTAGTGATGCACAGTTTTTGTAAGCAAAAAAATTGACGCGAGACATTGCCAATGTTAACATGGTTGCGTTTTGAAAAGCGTGACGTTGTTCAGTTTTTTATAATAACAGAGTTACTCTCTCTTTTAATTAACAATGAAGAGACAAGGCGCGGGAATGTTGCTAGAATTTATAAACAATGAGTGAAACTGTGTAAAAAGGCCACATTAAGATTAGTATCTCTTTTAAGCGGAACTAGTCTAGTAAGTTTAATAACTTCAAATTACTTATTTCTTGGGTTCGATGCAAGCTTCGTAAAAGAAAGCCTCTCTTGGACTTTCAGCTGTGTGAAAGCTTAAAGTGGTGAAGGCATAGTACTTGACATTTATCAGCATGTAATTAACAGTAGCAGATTTTTATCAGGGAGACAGACCAATGGATAATATGGCCACCAAAAACCTCTTAAATGCCACCTACTTTGATAACAGAGACACTGTTAATAAAACTCTCTACATGTTTTCTTCACCACTTTGCTCTTCTCTCACTTCCGGTGCCCATCCCTGACTTTAATTATTTAATATTAAAAGAAAAAGAATTAAACTAAATATTAATTTTTTTTTTTTTTTTTTGTTATCTCGTGGCTTTATTAGAAACAACAAATTTACCATTTACCATTTCTATGACGGGTACTAATGGCTTCATTAACCCACAAGCGTATAATTTTTCGAAGAAAATCTTTGCGATATTTCTGAAATTTCTTGTATGAATTTTCTGGCTATAAAAGAATAGTTCGGAAACTATATTTCATACCGTCAGAAAATATGAAATATTTAGAAAATATTTTCTTCTCCTGAAAGACTTTCAATTGTAGGGAACTTGTTATAAAAAAAAATATATATTGTGACAAAATGCCAACTAGGATCCTTTAAAATGCAATATGAGTTCCAGAACTTTAATTTAGTACCCGCTTTATTAAATACAGTATAGACCCGATAATCCAGACAAATAAATAAAAACGAAGTGCTGTCCGAGATAGCAAAATGTCCGAATTTCCGAAACCGGAGTAAAATGAAAGTAGTCTATTGTAAATACATATATATATACTGTTGTTAGAAAACTTATTTTTATTTATAAGAAATTGTGGCACAAATAGTTACATATTTTCAGCTGTTAAAGTTTAGTATCGTTTTGCTTTTTGTATGCATGCATCATCTAGTAAGCTTTTTAGTTTTAAAATATTCCCTGCAGGAAGTTCCGGCTCTTCGCAATATTTTATATAGTTATTAAAAGCAGATATAGCTTGAGAATGCTGTGTTTTTGGAGCATTATCAAAATATTCTTCAATAAATAATTCGTCTTCTTCAGTCTCATCATCATTGCTTTCAACTTCGTCATTCAACCAATCATTTACCTCAATAGAATTATAAATGTCGGGTGCTAAAATCAATAAGTAAATTAGTTGCTTCGGCAGGATCGCTGCGTACCAGTCTGGCTAGGGGAACTTCATCGTAGGTGCCCCATTCGTCTTCATAAAGTATCCTTTGTATCCTTTTGTACATAAAACCAACTCGCCAGTTTTTAGAATTAAAAATATTCCTTAAAGACAGAAAAGAGCTCAAACGTCTCCAATTCGAAGGCTTACCAGATAAAACAGGGATTAAGTAAAACCGTAAAAGGGAACTTCTTACAAAGACGTAACTTTTTAAGAATATTTGTCCCAAGAATTACAAATCAAAAAGGGCACGTTTTTAAATGTTAAAGTTTTAAGAGCATCTACGAGATTTTCTGAACTTGATAAAATATCTGACAAAAAACTTTTGCGATAATTAATTTTTATTGCAAAAGCGAAGAAAATACAGCTGCAGTCAAAATAATAGTACTGGGTATTGCGCAAATTTTAAAGAAGTAAAAAGGTTTCAAAAAAATTTTGTAAATTTTTAAATTTAATTTTTTTAACATAATTTCTTTTATAAATTCTAGGAAATAAAAAAAAACATAAAAAGAATTCAAGCCGATCAAAATAATAGTAGTGATATTAATTTAATGGTTATTGCAAACTAAAATAAATTAATGTGTGGCCTAAATGTTTATTACGAAGTCTAGGCATCTTAATTAGTATTTTGTGGCAAACCCTTTGTTGGTAATTACCGCCTCACAGCGTCATGGCATAGAGTTTACTAAATTTTGGATCCCTTCTGCGGGAATGGACTTCCACGCATCCTTCACAACTTCCCACAATGTGCTGTTGTTTGTGGGGTTTCTTTGCGGGATCACAGCCTTTACGTCACGCAATAAATTCTCAATGTGATTGAGATCTGTGGACTGGGCTGACCATTCCAATACGCGTATATTATTTTGGCCAAACCACTATTTTGCTAGACTGCTTGTGTGCTTTGGATCGTTGGCCTGCTGAAAAGTCCAAATCACAGGCATTTCATCCGTAGCATATGGCAGAACCACTTGCTGTAATATTTTTACGTATAGATGGCGATCCATGATGTTTTTGATCCAGTATATTGGCTCAACTCCAATGTATGAAAAGCATGTCCATATCATAACACTAGATCCTCCATGTTTAACCATTTTCAGCGTAAATTTACGATTATATTCTGAATTAGGAGGCCGTCTTACTTAGGATCGTGAGTCTTTTCCGGCATAAAGAACAATTTTCGACTCGTCGTTCCACAAAATATTCCTCCATTTTTCAAGGGTCCAATGTAGAGGCTCCTTAATAAATTTTAGTCGCTTAATAACATGTTTTTTCGTCAACAGTGGCAATTTTCTTGGTCTGTGCGCCAGTAAACTTTCATCTCTAAGACGTCTGCTGATAGTTTCCACGCTCGCTTCCACACAAAGTTTGTCCTTTATTTCCATAGCGGCAGCAAAGGGGATTGGTTTTGAGTACCTTGCTATCTGCGAAACACTTTTTTTGATAATATTGGCGGACGGCCACGTGTCTCACTAACGGGAGTGTATTTTATTGCATTGCGTATCATTGTCGGGGAGCAACCTATAATATTTTCCACTTCTTTATACGATTTTCCCTCCGAAATCAGCTTCCTTATCAGCAATCGTTTTTCTAGTGTGCAATGCACGCCACGCCCCATTTAAAAACAAATCTTAACACCTTATGGATCAGAATTATACTTATTTTAAAAAAATTATTTATTTTTTAACTCAATAGACAAAGCTTGCAAAAAAAGAATGTGTTTATTTGCAAAGTTCGTTGACTTCTGTCAGCACTACTATTTTGACTGCCCTAAACCTGCTCTTCTTTGAATTTAGTCATTGCAAAAACAACAAGAACAATGGAAATCAAACATAACGGTTATTTTTTTTTGGTGGTTACATAAAGCTATGAAATGAAAAAAAAAAATAGGCAAGAAATGTAAATACAGCGAGGCTACGAAACAAAACAACATTTTTATAAAGCCACTACTAATATTTTGACCGCAACTGTAAGTGCAGTCTATGGATTATAGAGTACTTAATGGCAACAAATTAAGCGTCCAGTTTATCGCATTGTACGGATTTCTAGGTGTCCGAAATATTGAGCTTATACTGTACTACAATTAAGCTAAAAATTCATTTAAATCCTGCTAAGACTGTTTGCCATGCCATTAGAAGAAAAGTTTAGTTACTTATTCCTATATTGCAAATGAGTATGAAAAGGACAACAATATAAATAAAATAAAAAAAAAGAATACAATGTTTAATAGAACTCACGTGTTTGTTATTTAATAAAATGAATCCATACAAACACTCATACAGGGGCGGCTTTTTTCATTTTTATCATTTCTATGCTTGTTTTGTTTGTTTATTTATTTTCTCTGTGTATCCATTTGTTGTTTATTATTTCTTGTCTGTGTGTATAGATTAACTTTGTTGTTATCTTTGTTTCATTAATTGAGTGTAACATGTGCCATTATTGCAATCAACCAGCTGCCCTGCATTTTTTTTTTTTTTTTTTTGCAACAAAAACAGTTTTTATTGGTCTCGTTTATAAAGTTGAAGAACTCGTCTAAGTTGTGCAAAGCTTATTAAATTGAATGTGCATGTGAAACTGGAATGAAATATTCTTTATTATTGCCGATGGAAGATATTAACTTCTGGTTCTATTACAAAAAAATTCATAAATTCGTTTGTGTCAAGCAAAGCAAACTAGTGCATAAGCTGTCTAGTCTGCCTTGTCGCAGACATAAAGAGTGTAATTTCTATAGTATATTTTGCGGCATAATTTTTGCCTATGGCTTATTATGTCTTCTCAGGGTTACCGTTGTGGCCCTCAAGGGGCATTTTGCCATTTTTTTCGCTGATTTGCCACATTGTGTGCTCGTTTTATTTAGGGCCAATTTGGTATCATTTGGTTTTAGTAGATGCGTACCCATTAGTAATAACCTTTTCGTTTAATCGCATAAATATATAAATCGTTAAAGTTTTAAAACATTTTCAACCTCAAAAAGTTGCTACGATAAGAAACCATGTGATTACCGCATAAGTAAAGTTTGTGCTAAAAATTAAAAGTTAGTGAATTTTGTGTTGAAATTTATTCTCAAAATATATATTTCTTTCATAGAATAAAGAGGATTGGAGTCATGATGAAACTTAAAGTATAATAGATGTCTAAAAAACTTCCGATTTTTTGATATTTACACTGTTACAAAAATAACTTGTTTGAATTACGAATAATTTAAAGCACGACTGAGTAATAGATTTCAAAGCTTAAATTGTGTAAGTTTGAATAGAAATTTTAATAGAAATGGCTTTCTTATTACGTTTTGAAGTATTGAAGTATTTATAATTACTGCACCAGACGCTTTTTTATATGAGTTCAAGTTGTTCGAGAGCAAAGCGAGTTGTAGAAGTTATTAAACAATTTCCTAAATATCAAAGCCTTAAAGCTTTTGGTATGGAAAAGCGTATTTAACAAAACTTTTGGGACAACAATTTATCTCCAAACTTCTGCAAATTATCTTTGTAGTGTTTCTATGGAGCGATATTTTTTTTAAATCAATATTCTTATATAAAAGATGATACCTGAGAGTGCACGCTGCAAGGCTTAAGTTGGGGCTCAATTGGCTTAGAAGATTGGATTGACCCTTATATAAATGAGAAATGAAAGATCAATAAAAATGTCACTTTTTTCCATAGTTGAGAATGCAATGCGTAGAAAATTAACAGAATAATCTGGTCTCCACAATCTCCTATTGAAAATCGAACTTGATTCATTAATTAATTAATTTAATTAATTTTTTATTGCATTCTTTCCTTCAGCAAAAAAAAATTAAATCGCTGCTTCTAAGCACCAGTACAAGTTGTTGCGATATTTTTTTTTAATCGTAAGAAATTGGTTTTCTAGTGTTTGTTTTATTTCGAACACAACATTTTAAAGAAAAGCTTTTAATAAATATATTTGTGAACTTTTTTCTAAAAATTATATTTTTTTTTATTGTTGTTTCTAAAGTATCTTCTTTTAAATCTAAAAATACGTTTTTAATGACCTTTCTTTTAGAAAATCTCCTTATACAGGGTGGGCCAAAAGTCACAATGGGGTTTAAAAATTTAATAACTTTTTTGTTTATTTTTTTTTTATTTTTTTTTTTAAGATTATGAAATATACAAAATGGAAATTTTTTTACGCTAAGTATGGAAAATAATGTCACTTAAATGACCGCCGTTATTAGCTTCGCAATAATGGGCTCTTTTGAGAGCATTTTCCATAACATCTTTCAAAATTTGTGGCTGTAGCCCTCGAATTTCTGCAACAATGTTGGCCTTGAGTTCAAGGATTGTCTCGGGCTTGTTGACATATACTCGCTCCTTCAAATAACCCCAAAGAAAATAGTCGCATGCTGACAAATCTGGCGAACGTGCTGGCCAATTAATTTCTGAATTTCTTGAAATTATTAATGGCGACGATATGCTCTTTGCGTTAAAATAATTGATCGCTGATTGAAGTAATAAAATTCTATTATTCTTGTTCTTTGTTCAGTTGTAAATCCCTCCATTATTTATTCTCCAGATGTTATTTATATAATCTTAAAAAAAAAAATAAAAAAAAAAAATAAACAAAAAAGTTATTAAATTTTTAAACCCCATTGTGACTTTTGGCCCACCCTGTAGTAACCAATTTTGAAAATTTTCAACGGTAACGCTGGCTTCATTATTTTTTCCTTCTCTTTAGAGAGTAATTGTGTGCTCTTTAAATGTACATGCACAAACATTAACATTTCCATACATATTTATGAAAGCATGTAATTTCGATTTTCATAGAAAGGCACGCTGTTTAAAGCAAATATCCTGCTGTTAAAGAGGAATTCCGCACGATTTTAATGAATTTATTAAAATTAGATATTGTTTTTAGAATTTTTAAAATATTATATTATTATATTTAATTTAAATATTATATAAAGTAATTCGGTACATTGTTAGATAACATTAATAATTATATACATATTATAAATGAACGTGAGAACATCTCCACTTTTAATAATCGCTTATTTGCCTCAATAAATTGTCATTTTACGATTTCGTATGATTAACTTTTATTAAGAATATAATAATACTCATACTCAAATATATGTAAATTTTTTGTCCCCATTAATATATCGATTGCCCTTAAAGGTTATGATTTACTATACTACACAATCGTACGATTTATTAAAACAAAAATCTGATGTAATTCCATCCTATTTTAAAGAAGGCGTTTAAAAATGGCACATCATCATATAAATGTAATGCAATTAGATTTTTTCTTTGTCAGTTGAAGTAAATGCAACTCTGGTCGCATGAAAATTATAATTTTATGGATATTTTCATATATTTTTGCACATTGTACGGTTGCATCGATGCACTTTTAGGTCATAGTATCCAATTTTTTCTGCACACATGCCATATTTGACATATGGCAAAATTGTATAGGATTGTGAATCATGACCTTAACACTTTGAAAACTCTTGATTTTAAAATTAATTTGTTGGCGATTTTTACATTTCGGCCGATGTTGTTATTGCAAACATAACTGTAAACTTCCGTTGTTTCTGATTTTAGCGATATTTCCGACGACGGAAACTCCTGTATGGAATCAGGGAAGCCGAAATTGCTCGTAATTGGCTGTTGCAATATCGCCAGTATCAACACCATTCACATTTTATGCGCCCCGACTTGCATTTTCGCCTTTCTCAAAGAAAAGCGGTCGAATTTAACGAATTTTCTGTTGCTTGGTTTCCTTTAGAAACACCGTGTAACAAATAATTTTTTTTTTTGTTAATTAATTTAACCTGCAAGCGCTAAAACAGCCAAGGTCTAGGGACGAATCGATCTAGAGATCTCCACTTTACTAGGCTGAGCATTATTCATTCGCCTACGCAGGCGGCCTAATTGAAAGGAACAAACAAAAACAATTTTTTTAGTCTGAACTGACCCCTTGACAACGAGCATAATCTTGGAATTATTTGATGGATAATTCACGAGATATCAATCACAACAGCAATCAGTTAGGAAAAGAGTAGATACCTTTTTGATATCCTAAAAGAGTTAAGAGTAGATATTCTGTTATTCTTGGAGAAGAAGCTGCCCAGCAAAATTTTCACTCAGCTGAGCTATTAATTATTTGACACGTATGCAGGATTGGTTTGATTTGTCAATTGCACAATATTGGCGAAAGCTAATACTCAGCAGAAAAGGCAAGAAATTGCCAAAAAAGGAAAAGTGATAGAAAGTGGGAGAGATACATATACAAAGTAGAATACAATCCAATGACACAAGGTCCGGGAGCAGAAGGGAATTAGAGAAATATATTTGAGCACTGCTTACAGAGGGTTTGTAAATCCTGTAACGAAAACTCTTTACTGTTTAATGCTTGATGAAACATAAGTTGCGAGAGGAAAACGAATCAGTTGTTTTTCAAACATTGTTTCTATACGAAAGCCTATTGTGGAAATTATGGCTCAGCTGAGCATTATTTGCACGCTTGTCGGTTAGAAATGAGAAAAAGCTAAGCAGCAAAACCATTTAAAGTATCATGCCATGAAACTATCAAATGCAGTAGCCGATAGTTTAGCAGAAATTTCCCAAATTTGCCGCATATATTATTTGTGTTCTGTTTTCATCTCATGCGCAAAACCAAGAGATTGATGGGCTCTATCTCTTCCTCTCTTTTTGACGCAGTGGAAATTACTCTTCAATACATTTTCCCCTGTTCAAAATGAGCGAGTAAATTCTTTTCACAATTTCGCTGCTGGTTTTCTCTTTTTTCCTGTTTTTTGCAAACACTATTTATTTGGTCATAACCATAACAGCCAACAATCAATTCAACCAAGTGTACTAATCTGATACCAAGAAGAAATTATAATTAATAAAAATACATAAAGCATAAAATAATTAAAAAAAATTGAAGAAAATACCCGTATCTGTGCATTTCGAATTAAATGTGTTTTTGTTTGCTTTCAAGGCATTAAAGCATAAAAAAAAAATTTAAAAGAAAATTTTATTTTAATAGCACACACAAAAAAAAAAAAGTGAAGAAAAGATTGCATAAAACCTTACAAAGTCAATAGTGTGAAATAGAAAAAATTTAAAGAAAAAAATTAAATATTACAATATAAGGGGGTAATGAAAGGAAATATAAAATCAAGCAACAAATTTGTGAAAAAAAGAATATTTCTCTTTTGAATAAGACAACTTAATTCTACATGAACGTATTTAATTATGAAATAAAAATATTCGAGGAATCGGTCGAAAAGAAAAACTTTTCATTCTGTGTCTTTTGCTAATTTTACATTTAAATCAATTTAATTGTCGTATTGAAAGTGCATGACTTTTTTTTGTTTGTGTATGTGTGCAACAGACAGTGCGGTTTCATTTCCCTTTTTGAAATTAAACGGATTTTGTCGCTGTTCGCCGGAAAGTGTAGAAATTTGCTTGTAATTGAAATTCTTAGTATAGCTTTTAATTGATTTTTGTGACTCAGTATCATCAAACCTCTGTGTAAACTGACATCTTGTGAGTATATAAAATGGAATTAATATTGCAGAAATGTAAACAGACACAAACACATGAACTGGATTACATGCATTAAATTAGTGGCTGTAGCGAAGTGAAGGACGGTGATTAAAATATATGCTAGAATCAGGATTTTATATGCCTGGCAAAACTAAAAGCTTAACTGAGCATTATATGCTTGTCTTATCACTTTGCTCCGGCAAAATTGTTCGCGTTTTCAAAGTATCAAAAAGAACATCAGTTCAATTCTAAACATTTTCATAATAAAAATATTCGCTTTAAAGAAATGAACAAAATTGCTCAGGTTCCACGTCTCAAATAAAGAATAAAGGTATAGGTCACTATGGTTCTGTCAAAGCTTCAAAGAATATGCAAAGACCATGGGCCTAAGAAGGCATACACATTAGTCTTCTAAAAAAAAATTCGAAGGTTTATCTGAGCAATCCCTATTAACATCTGATGCAGAAGTATAAAGTTATATTTGTCAAAATACTATCGCTGGCTTAAGCTACATTTACACGATTGAAAGCATTTTGAAGTCTCTTCAAAATTTTGAAAATTTATTTTGATGTACTATTTACACGTTTCAAAAATTTGATCAAAATATTCTTTCAATATGTTTCAAAACATAGTTTCTTAGTTACTTAGGCTTAGTTTCTTGTTTGCAGTAGACTGTGTACTACCGAACAATTAATCAGTCAGGCCTTATAGTTCGCTCCATTATAAAGTAAAAGTAATTAGAACCAACCACGCTGCCGGCAGGAAATTCAATTCAGTTCCTAATCATGGTTGATACCTCGATTATTTTCAATGCAAACTACTGACTAATTTAATATTGTCATGTACTAAGAACTAGTCAATTGTCTGACTCTGTATTACTATTGGACTAGTTTAAAGTTAGTTATTCTAAAATTAGCTTGTAACTAATTTTTCATTAACTATCCAGGGGCTAACTACAGTCGAACTTCCAAAGTCGAACTTCCATAAGTCGAACTTCCATAAGACGAACTCGTATAAGTGGAATTTTCTATAACTCGAACTAAATCAAGTGGCAGTAGCGTTTAGTGCTCAAACTGTATACAATTTGACTTCCATAACTCATATGTAAAAAAGGCACCTGCCTTCTCTAAGTCGAATTTTTCGTACAAGCAATCGAACTTTTTTATTGTTTTTTTTTTATTACTTTTAATTTTCCCTTTATTTGGGGAATCCCATATTTAAACAAACTGGAATCTCTTTTTAATAAAAATAATAGGAAAATAACTCTTCAGCTCCAAATAACAAAATATTTTAACAACTTGTAACTGCAAAAAATGTGATATTTAATTTAGAGCTTGTCCTATATGTGGGATGTCTTTCAATAAATTAGTAAATTTTGAAAAAATTCTTTAACTCGAACTCTCTATAAATCGAATTTGTTTTGGTACATAATGGTGATTCGACTTATGGATGTTCGACTGTATTTACAAGCTTGTCATGAACTAAATTCAAGTAAAAAGTTTATAAAAAAAATAGTAAAATAGTTTTACCAAACCGTGAATAAAACTTTTCTTTAATTTTTTCGAATTTGCCACAAAAACTTGAACATTTTTTTTTATTTGTTTTTAAGCTTCAACTTTTTTTAGTAAATTTTACCTCTCCTTTTTACAGTTGATTTAGATCCTTCCTGTACTTAATATTTATCCAAAAACTAACTGTTTTAATTATTTTATTAGATTCTAATTTAGTTTACTCTAAAATATTCTAATTTTATATTTTGAGAAAAAAAAAAACAATTAAAATAGGAAATAGGCATTACCATTTGACTCCGCAGGCGAATGAATAATGCACAGCCTACTAAACTGTATGTCTCGGCTTCAATTCCTATCTTGATCCTGTGTGTTTTCCTGCTGGCAAGCCACGAACTTTGCAGGCTGACTTGGTTAATAGAAACAATGCAAATAACTTGTAGTTGCACTATAAAAGTGAATTAGAAGCCGATTCTTTTCCTGGTCGACTACGAACTTGCCGGCTGTCATTTCAATGTTTTTGAATTTCTGTAATAAACTGTGCAAATAATCTTATGCAACCCATACACGATACAACCGTTGGCACAACTCGCTTAGTAATCAAGTTGTGTGTTGTGCCCATAGACGATAAAACCTCTTCGTACAACTTCATTTTGCAAACAATTTACAGCTGGAACCAACAAATAATAAACACGCATCCCATGAAGCAAAACAAAATAGGATTAAATTTTATGTAGCAATAAAACAATTGAAAGCACTTTAAGTAAATTAAATATTTATTGACATTCAAATTTTTTTTAATCTAAAAACATTTAAAAAAATAAAAAAAAAAATAAAAAAAATAAAAAATAAAATAAAACTTCAAATGAAAAACTTTAAAAAATAAAACTTCAATGAACTGTTTTTAATTGCATATACTTTACTAATATTAGCTATCATTAAATAATTCATCGTAGAACTGTGCTCTAGTTTCATTTCAGCTGTGTCTTCCATTTTTTATTAGTATTCACTTAGCTTTCTTTGCTTTCAAAAACCAAATTAACCGATGACACGTCTTTTTCTCGCAAAATTAAAATGAGAATGATGTACGAGGTCGCATGACTAACCCACAAACGTTGCAACGCGTTGGCACAACTAGCCAAAAAATCAATAAATTTTGATTTTTCATACAACCGAGACACAATTCCATACAACAGGCCCACACGCGTTACAATCTTGATTACAACTTGCCCAAGTTGTGCCAACGGTTGTATCGTGTATGGGTGGCATTAGATTCTTATTTAATTTTAAATTTAAATGTCAAATTTACGTATACATGCTTATGTACACACATATCTGTTTGTATGTATACGTTTCTTATACTAAATATAAAATTCATTATAAATGCAATGACGCATAACAGACAATACCAGTCAGAGTACAAGCTCATTTAAGCAAATGGTACTTTCCTGGCACAAAAAGTATTTAAAGGCCAAAGCTTTTATGGAAAGTATAAATTTGAGGAAAGAAAAAGGTGAGGATGGTACACCACTCCATCAACATACGAAAGTCAACGCCAGCAACTGAATTACAGATATTCCTATGAAATATTAACGCATCAAAATGGACTACGTAACGCAAAAGCAAAATGTAGAAAACTAAAAATAGTGCATAAAATTAAATTGCAGGCGAATTTTGCTACGTTTTAATAAAATCTAGGAATATCAATGCTTTGTGTGCCTACGCAGTTCTCTGAGTGTGCATCTTTCCATTCTTCTCATTGAGCCCATTTCTTTTATACTGCTTTCCTTTTTGACTTTGTACGTATTGAAGGATTGTCATAATAGATTTGCTATAGTAATTAAAATTCCCCTTTTTAATACTTTCAATTAAAGCTCAAATTTTATTTCATTAAATCAAATAAGCATTTTAAAAAGGATTTGAAAATAAGGAGATAAACAGATTGTTTGACTGGCGAACAGACATCGATTTATACAATAAACCAGAAGATGAATCGAAAACTATGCCTTTTTAAATAAAAGATATTTTCAAATGAGTTTGTACATCCTGGAGTTGTACAATCATATTATTTACATTCGCAATGTTTATTAAGAAAAGCTTCCAGAATCGTTTTATAGTTTGTATATATGTTTTTATTTAATTTTCTTTTATTTTCCACTTTATATTTCGAAAACTGTATTGATTTCATAACTATGATTGAGTCTCTTCTTCAGACCGGTAGTCCTGTGTAAATTTTTCACATTCAAAATTAACGCCACAAAATTTAAATGTCAACGAAACATTTTATAAAATTTATAAAATATTTTTCTTTTGTCAATTTTGAATTGGATATAAACCTTTTCCTGTTTACTTTTCTCTACTTATTTCCAAGTCTCTTTCTTCTTAATATTTAGGAAATATATTTTTCATATATTTTTAGTGTAGTTGATTTTAATCGGTTTAATAAAATTTCATTATTTTGTTGCAAATAAATTCGTTCCGTTTTAGTTTTTAATTTTAGCTAAAAGATTTTTTTCTTGTGTCCATCTTTTGTGTTATACAAAGTTTTGTGTTGATTTCTTTTGCCTTTAATATCCATTTGATGTTTAATTTTTATCATAATTTTCCAAAAAGCATTTTTAAGTAAAACTTTTTTCTTCTTTATGATTTCCATCTACATTTTCAAAAGGATCCCCGTGCATTGGCAGAGTTCTGCCGGCACATTTTGTTACTTTTGAAAACAATTTTCATTTGCAACCAGAGAAAAATTAAGCTTTTTCTCTTTTCGAATGTATTCAATTAGTTACAGTATATTTGTGATTGTACTGTTTTTCAGGGTAAACTTTGAATATGACAAAGATTATAAATAGGTAAGAAAGTGTGGCACAGACACAACTCCCGTGCCATCACGTTCTTAAGAGGTCGATCTTACATTGAATGTAAACCGTAAATTTTTTTGAACTGTAAGTAGGTTTTTTTTTTATGAAAAGAAAATTAGATTGAAATAAAGATTCCCAAACAGTTAAAGAAACGCATAGAAATAATAGAAAAAAAAATTAATAATAATAATAAATAATAAAAAAAAACAAATATTTTAGAGATAAACGTATAAAGTAGGGAAGTTTTAAATTACCATATACAAAATACGGGCCACAGACTGCCCTCATTAAGTATTCACTAATTTCCATGTACATCACGAACCACTTTTTACAGAGTGAAAAAACATCAAAGAAACACATTCACACGGTTGGAAAGTGAAAAAAAAAAAATTTAAATAAAAATTTTTTCACAATCTACACATAACAAACAATTTAAACGCCATTTATCTAATTTACTGCGGGCTGGCAACACTCTCTCAATTTTTAGTTTATCGCACTCTTTTGTTGTTTTTATGTGCACACGGCATTATGTAGGTTGTGTGAGTGTGAAGTACACCTTGCATGCTTAAAGGACATTAACATGGTTTTGTTATTTCGGCCTCATGGTATTTCTTTAAAGCATTTACATTCACTCATTTTCGTATTGTTTCAATGTATTTAATATTTTTCCGTTTTTATTTTTGTTTTATTTTATTTTTAGTTACAATAACGCTCAATAATGCCGAATACCGGTGGTGGAGGCTACGAAGAAGTAGCCGCCGCGAGACGTGGTCGCTTTCGTGTCACCTCAACTCAACCTCAAGGTCCACCTGAAACGACATTGGGGCGATTTCGTTTAATGCCAACATGTAAGTTGTAAAGTTTCTGACAATAATTAAAAACATTTTTCAGTAAAGAATAACACATAACTAATTACTGGCTGAGGACACGAGTATGAATTAAATTATACAAAAAAATTGACTAGTAAAAGAGTTCAAGGAGCCAAATTTGAAGTACAAAAAATTTTCAGTATATTGCAAAAACTGAATAAAAATGTAATTTCATTTTTATATAACTAAAATTAGAACTCATGCCCTCTAGATTGTCAAAGTACAGCATGAAATTTGGAATAATATTAAAACTTACACGTTTTATTGCTTTCCAATTTCAGCAAATTATGGCACTATATCACCCATTCTACAGAGAGGCCGGTTTGCTGTTATACCGGAAGAGCCCCATGGCTCTCCCGCACAAGGTACACCGCTGGCGGAACGCTCTGTGCGCTCTCCTTCGCCAGAATGGGATTTTGATATAGAACAGGTAAGCTTCCATCGATACGATAGTTATAATTGGTTAATTGAAAAGAACGACTGACTTTTCATTAAATAATGTGAAATGAAAAAATTCAAATTTAAATTTAAATTTATTTAAATTCTTGAAATATTATTGAATACGATGGCTCATTAGTTAATTAGAAAAAGATTAACAGTTTGTTTGCTGGCCGTTAATTAGCAACGAAATTTGCGGCTTTGTGCTTTCACTTAATTTTAACTTCGTTTCTATCATATTTCAGTGATGAATGTAAACAAATGTTAGAAACGTTATGATAATGAAACACGCGCCTTTTGTTTCCAAAAGGAATATTGTGAATTGAAGACAAGCATGGTGGAAAATCATATTGCAATGCATCATGGATGTTAGTGAAGTAAATAGTGGTAAACTAATAGGTGGTGTGGTAATTGTGCTGCCAGCCTACTGCGTTATTGGAGTTGTGCAAAATGTTATTTAAAATCGTTCGTTTACGAAAGTTTTATGCAATAAAAATTGTTTTGGTTCGAAATGCCATATCAAAATCTTAAAACCTGGCAAATCATGGTTAAAGCAATAACTAATAAGAATTTCAAAATAAGAATCTACAAAAATGTTATAAGCATTTTAACAACTTACGAATTGGTATGCTTTAAGTAGTTTCAATTGATTTTATAAATAAAGCTCGACAACTTTATTGATGTTTTATTTAAGCAAATCGAATGATATAAAGAACACTGAAATTCATAATTTTTATAATTTTTGTTCATCTGAAAATATTTAAATACATCTTGAACATGGTTTATTTTCATAGAATGAAATTAATCTACTTGGTCCTAATGAATCAGTGAAAGATTAAACCCTGCTTTTGTTAAATCTACAATTATTTTAAACATAGTTTGAACTTTGAATCTATTACTCAGTTCCCGTTTAAATTATTCGTCATTCAAACAAGTTAATATTATGGCACAGTGACAAATATTAAGAAATAGCTGTTTTTTCCAGAAAAATATTTTTATCCATTTGACTTTAAGCTTCATCCAATCCCCTTTACCACCTGTAAAAATTATAATTTGGGAATAAACTTCAACACTAAGATCTCAAACTTTTTTACTTTTTTTATAATAATATTATTTTTAATCTTACTTAAAACGCAATTTCTTTTACCATTGAAAATGGTTTGGAATTTTATTGAAATTTATTTTTTTTTTATTTTTTTTTCGGATCTATAATAACCTGAAAGTAATTTTATAATGCTGTATATCATTGTGTGTTTATATTTTTGATATGATATGATATTTTCATGCAAAATGAATAATATTTTATTAAAAAATAGGAATTAAAGTCAAAGTATTCTATATCATATAAGATAATTTTATAAAGTCGACAAAATATTTTTTTTTCGGATCTATAATAACCTGAAAGTAATTTTATAATGCTGTATATCATTGTGTGTTTATATTTTTGATATGATATGATATTTTCATGCAAAATGAATAATATTTTATTAAAAAATAGGAATTAAAGTCAAAGTATTCTATATCACATAAGATAATTTTATAAAGTCCACAAAATATTTTTTTTTCGTATCTATAATAATCTGAAAGTAATTTTATAATGCTGTATATCATTGTGTGTTTATATTTTTGATATGATATGATATTTTCATGCAAAATGAATAACATTTTATTAAAAAATAGAAATTAAAGTCAAAGTAAAATGGAATAGATATATGGATAGATGAATATACTTAGTTCTTAGACAGATATAAAAGAGTTTACATATTTGAAGAATTACTATTTACTGCATTGCTAATTTTAACTTAGTGAAGTCATTAATTTCGAATCACTCTAAAACGAACACAATTATGTTTAAACAATATTTGAAAACTAATTTGAAACGAGATTATTAAATTTATTATTTATTTGCTTTCGTAAAAATATCGCTAAAACAATTTTGTCAAGTTAGACGATATTATAACAATTTCGTCTGGTAACTTTATTATAAATTTTGTTGGGTTTGTGTTGGACAAAGTTAATAAACAACACAACACAGGAAAAACAAAAAGCAAATGAAAAACGGTTTGGAATCGATACAGTGCAGTTAGTGTTCCGTAAACTGTTGAGCGCTGTGAACGTGTTTTTGTTTTCCGAAATTCAAAAAAAGCCATAGAGTTGGAAGAGTTTTGTTCAGTACTGTGCGTTTTTTTAATTGTGGTAACAAATAGGATTCGGTTCTTGTAGAAACTTTTTGCGTGTTAATTGTGTGTTTATATATACGTTATCATATCAAAATGTGCAGCGCGATTAAAAGTAAACATCTGGAATAACAAAAAAAGAAAATAATATATGTACAAAAAGTTGTGAATTTAAGTAATGCTAATAATATTTATTTTTATGAGAAAGATCTCAGCTAAAACGAATAATTTCGTCAAAGCTCAGTGGTCCAATTAATTGAGAGCAAAAAAAAGAAAAATAGGAAAAAATACAAAACTGCCCCATGTTTTTAAAACGAAATAAAAGTATGTTGACATGGTAAAAATACAACAAATTTTAATATTATTTGATATGAGAAGAAGCATTTTTTTTTAATTTAAGGCCTAATACATGCATGTATACATACATTTTACAAATACCTTTCAAAACTTCTAATTTTCTCCACTCTCTAATTTTATTTTTTATGTTTCTTTTCATTTAACTGCTCCCTTATTGCAAACATTCACATGTAAATATATATGTACATACATATGAATTTACAAAACGGTATTCTGTAAGAAAAGAGTGTTTTCAAAAATCAGATACTTTTCAAACACTTTAAAATCAATTACGTCTTCAAGGCATTGATAATTGTTCGATTGTAAGTTTCTGATAAAATATGACGTAAAAGAACAATAATTGTATTAGTTTACATGTGTGTACATGCATATACAGATGTACTTATATGTATGCATACGTATATGAATTAATTTTAACATATATTTTCCGGATTCGTTTATATTGTAAAGCGATTAGTAATAACTTACTCAATGTAAAATGCTTACTTATTTTATTTTATTAATTGGTTTTAAAAACTTTTCTTTTCAAAATTTATTAAATTAGTTTCTCTTTCAAACTAAAAAAATCAGCTGTTTTAAGAAAGAATTCATGAAATGAAAAACAAACAGTGCTACCGTTGGATATTTTTAAGAAGTGGCTAAAAATGAGATTTGAATTTTAACAAAGATGGAGTATAACAAAAAAAGAAGTGATTTATATAATGATGGTTATTAATTATTAAATATTTTCATCAATAATTAACAGGTTTTTGTTTTGTTGTTATATGGCTTCCATTCATATTTATAATATCAACTTGCGGAAAATTGACAAAAAAAAATTGTTTTTATGCTTAAAACGAATCTTTAACTAAATTGTTATATTCAAATGTATATCATATTCATATTCTATATAATATGTTTATCTGTTTACAGTCGTATGTTTGTGTTTCTTAAATCGATTATAATCGGTGGTAGGTTGCGTGTCGATCCTACTACGTATTTGTACCTATCCTGCATTGTTCAAAATATCGCATACATTTTTAATCATTTTTCTTAGAAAGCCATAAGCAATTACTCATATATTTTGCATCAGTTTTAGAAACATATGTAGCAGTATATGTATATATGTAGCAGTAATGTTCCATTATAAACAAAAAGTTTTTAAGTTTTTTGGCGCAAAATTTAAGTAAATCATTCATGATGACTGCTGCAATACATTAACTTTGTTTGTTTTTGAGTTTGCTTTTATTTTATATGATTCATTTTTAGGAGTATAGCAAATGAAAAACTGGCTCTGAATTAAAAAAGTATAGAATACAAAAAATACAATCCGAGTGTTTCGGATTATTAAGAAGCACTGTATATGGTTTAAAATATTATATTGTTAACACCAAAAACCTACTAATTAATTTTTTATTCCTATATTTGAGTTTTCTATTATTTAAATATCTGGTCACACTGTTGAAGAATACATGCTAATTTCCCAAGAAATAGTACTCTTAATTATATATTTTTTATTGCTTTTCCAATAAAAATTTTCTTAATCATCGAAATATAATTCTTACTTTTTATTGGTGCATATATGTATGCTTTTCATTATTTAATTTCCTGATTTTTTCATTACCATTGAAATAACAATTGTTACGCAGTCATATACAATTTGTGATCTGTCAAGTATCCAAGTGAGTGTGTTGTGTTTCATTCCAATGTCCCCACCATGAGTTGAATTTTTCTACCTTTCCACCCTCTTTGTTTACTCTTTTGTTTTTGTGTTTTAATGGAAAATTTACATTTGTTTTATTTCTTGCTTTTTTTTTTTTTTTGTTCAACACACATTAATTAATAGACAAAGAGGAGTGTTTATTCAATATTTAAAAAAATATATGTACGGTTGTTTCAAGATTTAATCAATTGCTCGTTCGTCGTCCGTTTATGAATTCCGTTGTTAAATGAAATAACATTGGATTATAGGATTTTCATAACCAGCTGTATAGACAAAATAATGTTGCCACTAGATTTTTTTTAAATATTTACATTTATTGGATTATTAAAATATATATAGGTAAATCTAATGGCGTTTTCTTTTCTACATTAAAAATGTCGCCCTGTGAAAAGGTGCCTTTTTAAAATGCATTGCCCGCCCTGTGAAAGTGCAATTTTTTATACAACGAGAAAAGAACACAAATTAGAAAAAAGTGCAATGCCTTTTTTTTACAGCTGAAAAACAAACATTTTCTGTATATTTTATGAAATGTGTATACAAAAATGATCAGTTGCCAGATTGCTAATTCATCTGCTTGAGAAAACAAATATTTTTTTTTTAATATCTCATACAAATAAGCAGCCGCATAGTGTTCTTTTGTTTGTTTTATATGATACAAAATATAAAAATAATTATTAAAATCTAATTTTGTGACACTTTCAACTCAAAAGACTTTTTTTGAACATTTTCTGGTAACGCTGTGCAAGAATAAAAACCATTTGTTTTACAAGGCAATTTCTGCCCTGTTGATTTGTTCAGGGCAAAAGTGCAATGCCTTTTGCACTGCGAAAAGGCAACATTTTTTAGAAAAGAACACGCAACCCTTTCACAGGGCAATGCATTTTCGAGAAAAGAACACGAAATTGCCCTCCCTGCGGGTAGTGTTGCCTTTTTTTGTAGAAAAGAAAACGCCATAAATTATGACTAAATAGAAATCCCTATTGATCATGATTGACATACACTTTTTGAGAGAAATGTTTTCATTATTATGTATATAGGAAATAAAATAATTCAGCTGTTAAGGAGTTTGATCCTTAAAACAATAAATAGACAAAACATCGTCTAAGAATTATGTGAATTGCAATACATTTAGTTTAATTTGACAACGGTTTCTCAATTGTGTGTTACATTTCGTTTGGTGTTCAAACACAAAAAGTTTTTTTTATAATCAGCAGAACTACAACTAAGTAAAAATTGTTATTAAATTTATATATTTGTATGGAGGATACATGGCAACAACGATATAATATATCTATGTATATTATTAGGTATGATATATCAGACTTGGGAAATATATACATATATATGTATATATATATATATATACATTTAACAACCTCTTGCATAGATATCGGCTTACGTACGGAGCCACCCAATTCTATATGGTTTGCTTGGTGAAGTTTGGTAAATGAGTCTATGATAATAGCAATGGAATTAAATGTACATGGACAGTATAAACAAAAAAAAATTTATTTCCTTTAATAATTTCAATTAAATTATAATTAGTTAAAGCTCTCCTTATATAGAATTCCTTGAAATAGTGTTAAACTCCTACATAGTATGTTACAACTTTTGTAATTGCTCACATCTGGCCACACTGCCTGCTTTCAAAATAACCTAAAAATGTCTTATATTTATCAAGCAATTAATCAGTGTTTCATATATTAACAAATTTCGTGTTTCTTATTAAAAAAAATTTAAGATGACGTCATAATGAATTAACATTTAAAAAAATTGATTTTAACTAAAACAATCGAAGTTTGAAATAATATAAATACGAAAAGAAATTTTTACGTCTTATACCCACTACACTCTCCCCAATTCGTTATATAAAAGAGAAATTTTGATTGTATTGACATTTATGTTATTGTTGTATATTTGACATTACAGATGTACCAGTGTAAATAAGAAAATTGAATTACATACATAAATATTTTAAAAATGGAAAAATGAAAGAAATTTTTTTGTGAGAAAAAGTGTTAAATTTATACAACAAAAAAGTGATTAAAGTGCTGAAAGTAATTATTCTGAAAAGGATTACAAGCGGTCTTTTTTTCAACAAAATTGTTAAGAAGAGGTGAGTTTTTTGTATACAATATTTTTTTTTTTAATAATATTGAACAATGGAGTCTCCGTTTGAACTATAATCAATGTAAATTTAATTGCATAATTTAAATCTCTTTAATGAGCATTTTGTAAGAACCAATTTAGATATGGAAAATTGCAGACTTTGTTGAAGAGTATAATAGAGAGTAGTGTATTATAATAGATAATAGCGTTTTACATGTTTTGTTGTACTCGCAGAGTTCCTTTATTCATCGTAAGTCGCTTGGCCACTGAGTGCTCTGTTATACAGGATCCTTCTTCTATTCATACATGTTTGTAACCGTTTTAAAAGTAAATTCTTTGGCGTCTGAACTCCGTTCAGAATAGAAGAGCGTACTGAGCCAACTTGGTCAACGTACACGTTTAAGTTACATATATTTAATGAAATTTGCTTACTTCCTTCTTTAATGTGTACTAAGAGTTTTCCATATATTTTTTTTATAAAACAGTTAATATTTTCACGTAATAATGGATTTTTGTGACAGTATTTATATCCTCCTTCCGCTTGCGAGAAGACGTCTTGGCAAATTCAAACACTGTATGTGTTAATTTTTGTGTCTGTATGTGCATGCACATGCAGACACAAAACCTTTGGCACAAAACTCAATTTCAAGAATGTATGCATCTTGTCTGTGCGTTGTAAAAAGATATTAAATTTTTTTTATCGGAAACAAACTTTGTTCGCAAAATGTATGTATGCCTGCATGGACAGAACACGGAAACGCTAACTGTGCTGTAGAACAGTGGGCAGCATTCTTTATGCCTCGTGTATTCCATAAATAAAATGTTTTTGAGTAAAACATTTCTAGCCGTGGAAGTGTTTCGGGCGTCCTTATGTTCATAGCCATTAACGGTCATTTAATGTGTTATTGGGTCGAGTGATAAAAAGGTAGTTTATACTACATAGTTCTAAGTAGTAGCACTAGCATTCTCTTTTCAGTACTAACTAAAGCTGATAGTTAAAACTAGGAAATGTGTGAATAACTCTTTGCTACTGCTACATACCTAGTACTGAAAAGCGGTAGCAAAAGCTGGAAAAATTAACAGCTGGCAGAAATTATTTAGGAGTTCCCACCTTCTTTGCTTTTAAATCCCGGCATATTGTTTACGGAATTTAAATGCATGATTTGTAAATATATCTTAACATATAATTTAAAATATATTTATATATTTTAACATATAATTTAATATATTTTAAATATATTTATTAAAGTCTTATTTTTAAATCAAAAGGCTTTTTCAAAATTAGTTTTGCTGTTACAGTTTAAAATAAACCGCGATCCTATACCTCTGCAAAATAGAAAGTTTGAAAATTAAATATAATTTTTTGCCTTTTCTGGAACATAACTACTCACTATCGAACAAAGTTTTTTTTAAAAATGTACTTAAGTGTTCAGAGATACTTAAATTATTGAAAGTTTTCATTTTTAATTTAATCAGGATTTTGATATTTTGCTCGCAAGTGAAAAGTATGAAATAGTTATGTTATTTGTAACTAGTTTTAGCATAAAAATTGTTTGAATATGCATTCGGTCCATATATGGATTCAATTTAAATGTATTTCCTAAATACCAAAATAAATACTCCCAAAAGGTATTTACGCAATAAATTATAAAATTCAACATAGTGGCAACTTTGTATAATGACATTTGTTATTATTTAAAAACAGTTTTAAAATCAACCAAATACATATTTTTCGTAAACTATAAGCATAAATTAAATACATACTTAAAATTAATTCTTAAATTATAAACAAATAATAAAATATGGGTGATAAAGGCAGTGGTAGTTTTTTCCAAATACTCAAAACTTACAAAGTTTTATTTAAAAAATCTCAGCTGCCAGCCTTAAAACCGGAGAAGCAAAATTTATATTTAAATTAAAATATACAAAAATACACTTTTATCAATATAATGCAGAAAAATACAAGATTCCAGCACCTCAACCAGCTGCTTACAAAAATCAAAGAATAAACTATTAATTTTACGAATTTACTGCTTTTTATTCACACCTTTTTTAAGCCAACACTAGAAAAACTAGCTCTTACTAGTTAGCATAAAGTACAAGTTTTAGCTTAATTTTTTATTCACCTTAAAACTAGTTAAAACTGCAAAATTACTAGAATAAGCTTGAGCTACCTTTTCATTCACTCGGCCCATTGTATGTTGCACAAGTCAAATGGACTGTCTATGTTACGTCAGGTGATCGTAAAAGAATGCTTTCGTTAAAATCGAAATAATTTTCAATATATTTCGTCTTATAAAAACACGTGCTAAATGAGTTATTCCCCTGAATATTTGTGTGTGTGTTTGAATATTAAAATACCTCTTTATTGATATAAGCGAGTTCATTCAAAACCATGAAAGTACACTGGCAAACAGGAATTTTTCGCTGCATTTTCCGATTCGTCTGCTTTGAAAACTAAAAATCTTTTATTTAATTACCCCTCATAATCAACAAGTAGTATTGCTTTCTTTGCTTTGATTTATAGGATACCGGATGTAAAGAGGATTATTCAAATTTAATTTTCGGGCTCCTAGCACGGAAAAAGATAAAAACAGACCAGACATTGGTCTGAAGTAGAAAGGTCCTAACTCCCATTTTTTTTGTAATAAATTTTTTTTTAGAAGATTTCAATTGATATTCAGTTTATACTTCAAAAAAAAAAATGTCAGTTAGGGCCTTTTTACTGTGTATTGGTTATTTTTTTTTTTTTTTTTTTTGCTTTGCTTAAGAGATTGGGAAATTTTAACTAATTTATACAATTCAAATAATCATTCAAAAAAAAACCTAAATTTTTTAAGAAAATTGTTTATTTAAATTTAAAGACGAGGTTTTGTTGTAAATAATGTTTTCAAATGTATTAGTTTTAAAAAGCTTTTTTTTTTTATTTTGTCGTTAACATGTTTAAACATTATTAAATTTATGAAAAACCTAAAAAAAGTTCTGCAATCTTCCTAAAGAAGGTTTTTAAATTTGTTTATAGTTTCAACAACAGTAGAAGCGAAAAAACTGGAAATCTGAAATGAAAAAAAAAACAGTGTAGAAAATATAATGATAAGCTTTTGAGAATGATACAAAATTAAAAAAATAATTGATTACAAAGCAACGTTTTTGCTGTAGCTTTTAGTCAGGAAAATACAAAATTAGTATAGCTTGTGCTTATTGTTCTGAAGCCTCATTAAAATTGGATAAAAAAAAGTAATAAAATGGAGCACGTGGTCAAATTACGTGATTTACAATTAAACTTTTAGGTGATATACAGTAAGTACAAGAGTTCACTGAGAACAGCTTTTAGTATCACGACTCCTTTTCACACATTGGTGCTTTTGGGAGGACCGAAAGCAAAACTATTTGCTTTAATGGGGTGGTGTCGAGCATTGGGAATTACAAATGGGGGAAAAAACTAAAACAATTTACTTTTTCGCATATATTTTAAAAACAAAATAGAAAGATATAACGGAAGTGGAATTTTACTCACATAGAAATTATATAAATTTGTAGGCGGGAACAAGTGGGCGGTTAAAAATTTTATATTTAATTTATTTATTTACTTAATATTACAAAATATTTTTATATATAACATATTTTTAACATTTTCGATTTAGGCTGCTTATTTGTCCACTATAAATTTCCACTTTAATTTAAAAGAAATTCTTCTGTTATTGACATTTTTGCGCTTTAAAAATTTGATTTTTTTTTAAATTTTTAAATATTCGATTTTCTGTTTAAAAAAAGTAAAAATTAATATAATTATTTGTATTATAATTATTAATATAATTATATTTATTTTCTCTTTCAAAAAGAGAGTGAGAAAAAAAACTTTAAAAAAATTGTCTTTTAAATAAATAAAAATGTATCTTCAATTTATGTATATTCGAGTTGCTTAATGGAAAGAGTCAAATTTTGGCCATATACATACGCCTTGTGCATATACTTCTCAAAGAGTTCTTGTTTTTTTATTATCAGTTGCAATATACGTATGTACGTACATATACATATATGTGTGACATAAAAAGTGACTTGCCAAATTTTTTTATATCGCAACAAATTCGTATAGAATTTCTCACTTTTTCACTGCATCCTCAAACCTGCATTCTTGCTATTTCTCAATTGCATTTGTGAAATTGTTTTTAAATTTTTTAAAAATTTTATATAGTGCCAAATCCTTATATACATTATTTCTGGCAAGAAATTTTTTTCAGCTGATAAAAGCTGTGTTTGCAATAGAGCAATTTCAAGCAAAATTGAGAAATTCTACACTAATTTCTTACCATTTACATGGGGGAAAAATATCAAATAATCTCGATGTAACTCCATGTATTTATCTTCACACACATGGTTACACTATATTATAAACATGTTTCAAAATATTTATAACCAGTTGCTAAATAAGTGTTAATTTATTAAAATTCGGTTGGTCGTTTTTATAAAGTTTCTCTTCCGTTCAAGCGATTTCTGTAAGAAATCCATACAAAATGATGTCATTGGGATAAACTTCGTTACTTATTTACAGTACTTTTATCTTTAACTTTCTGTATCCAATCCAGTGTACGTATCATTCAGATCATGCATGATTCGAATGTTATATACAGAACAATATTCTGATTGTTGTGCCTTGTATTTGATTTGTATATTTATTTATTTATTTAATTATTTTCAATATTTTCTACAAACGTATAAGAAGTATTCTACTCAATCGTATAATAATAATAATAATAACAAAAATAATCAAATTGTGTGTAAACATTTTAATCAGTAGCAATTGAGTCAACTATAAAAAATAATTTAACTGAAGTCAAACCTTGAAAACATTTTGGAAAGACAAGAAAGGGCAAAACGAACGTTTTTAGATACAAACATGCATGCGATAAGTACTAAAAAAGTTCTGAACTACGTAAATACTTAATTAACAAAAAAAATTACGTACGTATACTCGTATATTCGTATACTTTTATGGGAGAAAAGAAGGATTTGAAGTTCCGATTATTACGAGTTAGTCCACAAGTTAATGACAGAATAAATCTGGAATTGTAAAGGGGGTTCACATGGTTGCCGCAAATGCACCAATACGATACAGTTTGAGATTTTTGCGTATGTACGAGGTATGATCAAAAAATAAATTGTCAGTTTGTTTTTGACAGCTAAAAAGGTTAGTCGTATTTTGATGTGTTCTTCGCTTTTGTACTATATTCTACTAAATTTCTGAGCAAAAACAGGTCGCATGGAAGTTGTTGGATGTCGAACATTTGCTCAAAAATGTCATAACTGGTGATTAATCAAGGGTGTATGGCTATGACACTGAAACCAAACACTAATCATCCCAATCCAACCGTCCAGAAAATCCACGACGTCAAGTTCGTTTAAATGTGAGGGCTGTTTTCTCTGTTTTCTTCGATTACAATGGCGTGATGCATCATGAAGTCTTGTCGCAAGGCCGTATGGTAAATAGGGAATGCTACCTTGAAGTATGCGCCGTTTAAGCATAATAATTTTGTGCAGTGCACAACAATAATAATCTGTCAATCAAATACTCTTCACAGTCACATGACTGACTAATTTCATGGAAATTTGATTGCCACAAATTTTTATTCTAATTTGTAACAAAAGCAAAGAAACAGCTGTTGTGGTTGTTTTTGGTTTGTTCGTTTTACTTGCAAAGTTTCTTTTTTCTTCTCTTTTCTTTTGTGCGTGGAAATAGTTTACATGTTAAGAGGAAAGCAAAATAACCAGAATTTTCAATTATTATACTTCAGCCAACTCGAGGTTAACGATTCCAATTAATTGGCATACAAAAAATATTATTTTATTGCTGGCAATCATAACAATATTGCTCTCGGTTGACGTATGGTTAATAAATTGTCAAACAATGGGCAATTGTGTGATTCCTCCTTGAGAGTTGACCAAAAATTGCAAAGTTTTCTGAACAAGAGAGCTTTTTATACTGAAGTGACAGCAATTAATTATAAGCTGACAGCAATTTAGTTGCAAGTAAGAATAGTTTTTTTATTAACAGCTGATGGGGAAAGGTTTTTTGCCACTTGGACATGCTTAGAGAAGTCAATTTCAGTGGAGTTCATTTTACAAAGGGAATGTAGTTGAAAGTGGGGTAATTTTTTAATATCCGGATTTTAATTCATATTTAAATGGCGATTTAATTATTAATTTTGAATGGTTGCCCTTTTTCATTTACCACAAATTATTTATTTAACATTATTTAAAGACAAAAGTGAATAATCATTATTTCGAAAACAGCCGCTTCTTAAACAACAAATACATACTGCGAGAATGTCCCAAATAATAATCATTTTCAATTAACAATGAAATTTATAAAGATACTTCTTGACACCATCTAGATTGAGCTTTTCAATACACTTACACTTTGTCATTTACTCATACATACATACCCATTTAATATTTGAAAAGAATTGAATTTCAATTCTGCTTTTCAATTATGCTTCAGAAAACAGCTGATTGTATTTATAAAGTGCCAACAAAATAAAAATTCGTCGTATTGTATTATAACAATGTAGTCGTATTTATTTTATGCTATTTTCTTTTAAAATAATTTGGAAAATAAATAAACACAGTGATGAGTTGTGCTTCATAGAAATATATAATTGTTTTTCTTTTATTTGTTTATTTATTTCATCCAACACTTTCAATAATGAGGTAAATATTTTAAGTTGTTTTCTTGGCAACATCTTGTAAATGAAATTGATATTAAATTGTGGCCACTTTTCAATTTAAGGGGGTTTTTCATTTAACTGCAGTGTAAATAGAGTGTAAATCAGTGATGGCATTTTAGTATTTTTCGGGTATTTTTGGGGCTCTTTTCCCGCTTAAATGCGAAGTGAGAGTAAAAGAATGTTTGTAAAAAGCGGTTATATGATGACCATTTTACGGTACTTCATAGTGCAACTGAGATTTTTGAGATTTTTCTGGGTATCTGTATATGTTTCTCGAACTATGCATGTAACAAGGGGATTTACATTCTTGACGTTGTTTATGGCGAACACAAATTAGAAAAAAGTGCAATGCCTTTTTTTTACAGCTGATAAACAAACATTTTCTGTATATTTTATGAAATGTGTATAAAAAAATGATCAGTTGCCAGATTGCTAATTCATCTGCTTGAGAAAACAAATATATTTTTTTTTTAATATCTCATACAAATAAGCAGCCGCATAGTGTTCTTTTGTTTGTTTTATATCATACAAAATATAAAAATAATTATTAAAATCTAATTTTCTGACTCTTTCAACTCAAAAGACTTATTTTGAACATTTTCTGGTAACGCTGTGCAAGAATAAAAACCATGTGTTTTACAAGGCAATTTTTGCCCTGTTGATTTGTTCAGGGCAAAAGTGCAATGCCTTTTGCACTGCGAAAGGGCAACATTTTTTAGAAAAGAACACGCAACCCTTTCACAGGGCAACGCATTTTCGAGAAAAGAACACAAAGTTGCCCTCCCTGCGGGTAGTGTTGCTTTTTTTTTTGTAGATAAGAAAACGCCATTAGTTTTCACATCGAGCTGCGAAACTTTGCTTAAAACTTTCGTGTGCTATTGTTTGTATTTTTGACATTAAATAACCAATTCATATATTACATATTACTCATGAAACTATTCATTGTAGTTATGAAATAATTTCATATATGAGTACATATACATATAAAAAATATATATGTATACATATACATTTAATTAAATAACATTAATGAATTCTGCGCAGCTAATATTTTCTTATTAAGCCAACACTCAAGAACCATAAATCTAAATTTATAAAAAAAAAATTAATGTATTAAATATGACTCGCTATGAATGGCATTCATAGTGTTAAAAGCCGTAAAATTGGCACATCTGAAGCATTCGCTTTAGGTTACTCTGCCTCTGTTCTCGTTAGGAACTCATTTCCTACAACGTTGGCATAGGCTGAGGTCAATTAAAGTCGAAAAATTAAAAAGCGTTAAGCCAAAAAATGTACACATGAATAAACAAATTCGATCGGCAAGCAGCGCATCAACCACCCAATTAAAATAAAGTATTATTTATATTTGCTTTTTTTCTTTTTTTGTAAAAAAAAGGTTTAATAATTGCACAGAAAAATATGATTTTAAAATTATTTACAATTTGCATATAAAACTTGAACAAATGCTACAGTGAACGCAAAAAGTAAACCAATGTCGTCATGACAAAGATAGATTCCGATCCGCCAAAGATGGAATATACGAATCAAGTTTCACTGGGAGTGCTCATAAATAATAATATGTATATATAAAATATTTTATTATAAGTATTTTAAAAATTATTTACAGTAAATTAATTTAATTAGTGTAAAACATTTTATTGTTGCAAAGAGTTTTCTTTTATAAAAATCGCCTGAAAAATATACAAGGAAATCAATAACTTTTTTCCCTGCTGATGGTTTCAATATAAAAAATTTGGTAAATTATTTAAGATTAATTATTTAATTACATTAAAATCTGGCTTATTATGTAATACTTCAAATAGAAAAGCCCTAACTACCTTTTTTCATATTGCTATAAGTAAATGCTACTCTTACCTTGACTGAGTAATACTTTGGCAATTTCGAAAAAAGCCCCTGTATATTTGATTTTACAAGCTTGAATTACAAAATGTTAATTTTAATTATGCAGTTTTAAGAATTTTATACAATTCACATCTAGTGGGCCATAATTTCTTGTATTCAATATTACATATCATTCATGAATCTATTCTTTGCAGTTATGAAATAATTTTATTCCTTTTAGTCAAATGAAATTAATAAATGGAAGTAGAAATGAGAGTTTTACATCAGAGATGTAATGAAAGGACACGTGAGCACACTTTTAATATATGAATTTTATTAAATTAATAAAGAAAGTGGAGGAATATCTCTCTTTGGGTGTGATAGATCGTATAGCCATATATATTTAAAGAAAGTGTGTAAATCTCGTAAATATAATTTAATAACGTATCGGCATCATAACATTTGCAAGCCATGTATGAAGAACTTCATGATGTTTCCATAAAATTTTATTTTCAATTGAACCATTTTTTTTTTTAAAATTTGACAAATACAGATTTGACTTTTATCGATATTTTCCACCAAAATATAACTGAATTTGTCTCAAATCAGAATGATTTATCTGATTTATATATTATGATTTATATTATGACTCTCAAATTCTGAAATTTAAAAAAACACCTCAAAAATTTTAATAGTTCGCGTGTAAAATAAACACCCAAAAATTTACGAAAGTGATTTTTAAACCGCGCCACAAATCGTTAAATAGTTACACTAGTCGCTGGAAACACAAATTTTAGTATCAATTCGTTTGATTTTCTTTCCCACTGTTCCAACAAGTACTGCCCCCGAATGAGTGCAAATACTTTATACGTAAATTATATCTACTACTATAGAATTCATGTATTTCACATATAATTATTATTTTTTTATTCTAAATAATCACAAAATAGTTTAGATACAAACAATAACAATAAACAATAAATAAAATAATATAATAAAGACAAAAATTGTGCAGTCAATCGTGGAGGAAAATTCCAATTAAAAAAGCGCAAAATATTCAGTTAAAAATCAAGCGTCGAAACACGAGCACAACAAACGGCATTGAATCGAGGAAAAAATATGCGAAATCTTGATATGAAAATATTCAAATTAATCTTTGTAGTGGTGATGGCTATAAGATCCATTTGTACGGAAAAGTTGGAAGCAACACAAGTTGGCTATACGGCTGAAACGGTGGATGGGCAAAAACAATCTGCATCCTTAGAAGATGATGTTGCTGACTCTGATGGCGATGATTGGTATGGACGGCATTTGAAGAAAATTGAACTGTATACGAACGATGAGAGATGCAGCAACATTGGGGTCTGCTCAGATATGGATTATGGAGATAAAGATGTAGTGGCTTCATTTAGCTACAAGATGCAAATAAGGTTCACTTCTACCAACACTTATGAAATTAAGGAGAAAAAAACCTTTTTCACCTTAACTTTTATCAACTCCAAATTCGCCAATTTCCCTTTACAATTGTTTTACGCCTTTAAAGTTGAAGAACTAGATTTTCGAAATTGTTCCGTGGAGAGTTTAAAGTGGGACAACTTTTTGGGAGCAGATAATTTAAGCATTTTACTTTTGTCGGAAAACATTTTAACCGATATCGCGCCCAGCCTTTTTTCGCTAGCCGAAAATCTATCATTTCTTTTCTTAGACTCTAATCGCATCAGCCGTTTGCACAATGACAGTTTCCAGGGTTTGACGAAACTTAACTTTTTGGATCTGCACAACAATGTAATAGAAACCTTGCCGCCGAAAGTTTTCTCGCACTTGCCAGCATTGCAACAAGTAAACTTGGCCCAAAATCGCATCCAGTTTATAAAAGCAACTTTATTTTCCGCTAATCCCCTATTATTCAGCATACACTTACAGCATAACGATTTGAAGGAGATACCGGATTATGCTTTTCAACATCAAAAGGTTATTAAGTATTTGGATATTTCTCACAACGCTCAGTTGGAAGTTCTAATCGCTGCCAACATCAGAGTAGAAAATCTGTGGGCCAAGAATTGTTCCATAAGTCGTGTCAACGTTTACGGCGAAGCTGTGCACGTGGACTTGCAACGCAATTCCATTAAAGAGTTGTATTTCAGTAAACCGGAATATTTGGAGACATTGCGTTTGCGAGATAATGCCTTGGAGCAAATATCCTCTTTATCAATGACCACAAATTTGAGAACCCTAGATGTGTCCAATAATCCTGAGCTGAAAACTCTTCCTGATTTAATGCAAATCGATTCCCTAGAACGCCTTGATCTTAGTAACACGTCGCTGCAAAAAGTACCCATCAACATGCTGATATCTTCAAATAAATTGAAATCGTTAAATGTATCGTACAATCACATTAAGGAAATTAATCCGTTAGATTTCAAATATCTAGAGAATTTGTCGCAATTCTATATACACGAGAACAATTGGAACTGTTACAATTTGAAAATACTTATGGATGTTGTCATAAAACCCTATAGAATATCCTACACTCTCGATGTGTACGATGAAAACTTTGTGGGAGAATATATTCATGGCATTAAGTGCATGTTTCGTGTGGATGAAGATGATGTGGAATATTATGCGGACTCGGCTAGTGCTCAACAAAGTTACAACTCAGTAAATAAGGAGCAGTTGAATGACTTGCCATCCAAACCGCAAGAAAACAATCAAGTGAAACAAGTTGACCAATTGAGGCGTGAGCTTCAAGCCATTGTTGGTATTTATGAGCAAAAGTTCTCGTTTGTATTCAATAAACTTGATGATGTGGATGCACGTCTGAAAGAATTCGAACGAATTAACAGCAGTGTGTGGCAAAACGTTGCCATTGTGATTTAAGCGGAAAAGCTACTGGCCTGGCTGCGTTCTTCATGCTGAATCTATTTTGCAATGAAACACGATCAGTATTGTATTATAATTGTATACTCTTATAAAATTCTACACTTTCGTTGATTACCGATATACACGCTTAAAAATAAGTACTTAAAGCAAAAATTTGTTGAATTCATTTTTAATGTTGCAGGGGTGTTGTTGCCATTTCATCGATTCGCGAGATGAAGCCTTGTTGCAAATGATCGTGCCTTAAAGCGAGTAAGAAACTTTTAACGTTAGACATGATCGTGCCTAAAAGCGAGTAAGTAACTTTTAACGTTAGACATGATCGTGCAATTGTAAAGTAATTAATACGCATAAGCAACTCTTGGGAACAAAATTTAAATATTGGTAATTACACTGCTAAAAAATAATATCCAACCTCTAACCAAATACAAGGACCTTTGCTTACATTGTCAAAGCTTTTACCTGGCGTAAAATCTTTTTAGAACGACTAAAGTCCTTTTATTCGTCGTTTTATAAATTTATATTTAAAAAATATTGCTCTCCTTCACTTTTATTAAATCAGATTTTTGAAAATAAGAGATATTATTACATATATAACTAAAAACTTTTTTGTATACCTCCATTCACCAGTTTGCTCCTTCATTATTATCATTAAAGTAAATCTCTTGATGTATCGTTTTTTCAGTTCTAAAAATACAAGATAATCATTATTTTCCATGTGATTTACCTCAGGATGATATAAAAACAAATTAGCATATTTAAATTTCTCAATATAAAATTTTAAAATTGTTGAGCAAGAATTTTTTTTGTTCTTTTCAAAGTATAAACAATAGAACATAAAAATGTTATATATAGTTTTCTAAGATCAAAATGATCAGTAGACCGCGATTATTTTGAAAAATAATACCAAACTTTGTTAGTTGTTACTCACAATCTCACAAATCAATTGAGAATTATGTACAGAAGAAAGTTTAATCACATAAATTACAAAATGTATAACAATAAATAAATAGGGGGAATCCTCCAAATAATTATAGATTTCATTAATTTAAAAAAGAAAATTAAAATTGTGTAGCCGGCGCTGCAAACTCATGTTCTTCGTTTTTCTCAGAGCAGTTTTTTTTATTTATATTTCAAAAGTTAAAGTATTGTATGCTTAAATTCGCAGTAAGGAAAAATAATTGATGCCATTCAATTTTAAATCTTTTTTTTTTTAATAAAGTTAAAAAAGAATAAAATTGATTAGGTTTGTCCTAAATATTTTCAAGTTTTACTACATGTCTATATTTAAATACATACATACATGTATGTATGTATATGTATGTATGCCCGCATGGAAATATATTATTTCAATTTATTATTTTGCTATGCGAAAAATTGAAGTCAAAATATTTTCAATTACGAAAATTTTAAAAAAGATTTCTTTTTTTAATAAATATTATTTGCATTGGAATAAATTCATGCATTCAATGTAAATAACCTGTTGCCAATGTAAACATTGTAAAAGGCAAATCAGCACCAACCAACCACAAGTGACAACAACAGCAACGTAATAAAAAGATAACACAAATAAAGGTGAATAAACGTTTTATTTTTGTATGACATTAAGAGGTCTGCCTGTCTTGCTTGCAGCAAAGCAAGCAACAGTAAAATATAATGAAATCAAAAGTTGGCAAACTTATTCGTGTGATGTGCACTGAAAGAAATTACATTATGACTTTAAAGCAAAAATATGTTTTTTTTTCTTATTTCTGGCGCAAACAACGTTTAACTCTTTTTGTAAAAAGGATGGAAGAGTATAAATAGGTTTGGTACACGGGGGCCCCTTAAAATATGTACATATATACATATATTCTGGGTCCTTAGAAAAAAAGAGCTGGTTGTCTGTCTGTCTGGTCTCTGCATTTTTGTTGGGGGCCAAATCGAGTTTATATTTTGTGTCACATTAAAAATGTTCAAAGCCATTTGCTTAAATTTCTTTCCTATTTTTTACATGTAAAAATCAGCAAAATCGGGCGATAAATAAAAAAATATATAGCCACAAAAATTTATTTAATACATTATAGTTTGAAATGGAAAGTTACGTTACGTAAGCATGATATGCTGAAAGGAAAAATGTTTGAAATTCAAAATATGTCAGCAAATGTCAACATACGAGTTGCTATACAATTTTTGTCTCTACAAAAGTGTATTTAGTTTCGTATGATGACACCTATGCGGAAAAGCTTAAGGCGGCAATTTATTTAAAATATATATTTCTAATAAATTTGACTCTTACTCAATTTTATAAGTCAATTGTAAGTGGTATTGGTTTTAGTAAAAAAATAATATTTACATATTCATGCTCGTATACCAACAAATAAATATTTTTAGTTTATTTAAATTCTTTACAATATAATGCAAAAGCTTTTTTTATAATATTTTTTCAAATTTCTATATGCGTACACAGCTTTAATACTTGCAAATTATAAATATCTTCAAGAAATTAAAAAATTGCAAATTGTAAAGAGAATATAATAGATGGCAACTCTGTTCATATATAATATCCTATGCAATTTTCAATATGGTGTGAACAGCCTGCAAAGGCATTTCAGCAGATGCCACAATGTTTAGTAAATTTGCTTAAAACTGGAACTACCGCGTCTACACGTAATGCTATTTCCTTAAATAGATATTTAGATATTTATTGTAGATATTTCCTTAAATATATGTGTATGTTCACACTGCTTATCAATTTTTCATCATCATCATCGGACTGAACTTAAGATTTAACATTGGAGCCTTGTTTGCGCAAAAAACATGAGTAATTTGTGTATTAACATAAGAAGCTGGGCACCCCATAACATCATTGCTAAGATTTTAAAATTTTTGTCAGTGTATTAAATTCAACATAGAGATGTATTGATATGCAAGCATATCGCATATAGAGTATAGAAATACGTACATCTATTTTAAGTAAAAATCGAGTACTTCAATTTCGACACATATTTTCGTTAATGCCATTCATAAGAGATTTACGTTGCAGAGCTGCAAACAACAAATATTTTCAAGAAAAAAAACCTATTCTATAAATTATTAATTTAAGCGCAGAAAAACATTGGAGTCAGCGATATGCATATCTGATATTAAAATTCAAGCAACCAGACTATTATACGAACAATACTAAATAACATGAATAATTCCCTTTTGCCCCAATATTTTCTCCTAAGAATAAATGGAAATTAGGCATTTGGGGGAAAATATATTTCCAATCTCCAGACAAATTTTTTAAATAATTAGATACTTTGCGAAATTAATAAAAAAAAAGGCCAAAAAACTAAAGCCTCTCTCTTGCATAAATTGCGCAACAATTAAATTGTAATGTGTATATGTATGTATGTGTTCACGTATGTGCGCATGTGTATGTAGCATACTGACAAGTGTTTTATAAAATTACTATTAAAAACAAAATTAATTTAAAAAGCAATTCGTAGTTGCAAAACAATTGTTTGAAACGAAATTGATTAGCAATGAATGTTTCTTTTGTCTACTGGGCAATATTTTGTCTGACATGTATGTATGTATGTGTGTATTTAAGCAACATTTATTGGCGCTCTTGTAAGAAATGCAGACCGACAGCAGGGCTCATAACAGTGATCAGTCGAAAATAAGTAAATATTTACACTATCCCACTTGGTTTTCATTTTTTCCTTTAACAGATTTTTACACTAATACATCTTAATTTTCTATTGTGTTTAACAAATACTGTCACAATATTTTCTTTCTCTTGCTGTTATTGCTGTCGCCGTGGTATGCTGAACATTAACAGACATGTTGGCACCGTAGTGATTTGACAGACAGTGTAATTGTAATAAATAAATAATATTTCTTATGCATCTGAATGCATCTGTATGTGTGTGTATGGATGCATGTATGAATTCGTAAGCTTGTTTGTTTGTATATGAGTAATGTTTGCAAATTGCATCTAAATAATAATTATGGCATTAAAAAATATTTTTCGTTTTGCATTTACAAAAAGCTGCTACTATTTATTAAGAACGAGAAACAAAACATGAAACGTGTTAAACTTGCGTAGAAATTTTAAAAATGGAATAAAAAGAACACAGCAAAGGCGAAAAATAATGAATAATTTTTAGTCGGAAAAATATAAAATGACAAGAGAACAAAGAAAAATTAATAGAATTCTTTTCAAGTAGAGAAACAATTGATAGTTAATTGCAATAAAAAGGCGATTAAAAAAATATTTAAAATTTCTAATTTTAATTGAGAAATGGAAGACAGGAAATAGCAAGAAAAACAAATTTATAAACTTTGAAGAAGAAAAGCTTCTATTAGGGCGTTTTCTTTTCTACAAAAAAAGGCAACATTAGGCTCGAAAAGGTAAATTTTGTGTTGTTTTATTAAAAAAATGTTGCCCTTTTAAAGGGTTGCGTGTTCTTTTGTAAAAATTTTCCCTTATCGCAGGGCGAAAGGCATTGAACTTTTTCCCCCAAATAAATCAGTAGGGCAGAAAATGCTATGTAAAGGCGTGTTTCACTACCCTACACAGTCAAACGAGTCATTCACACGGAGGTGATATCAAGTCATAGCCTTATACTTTATGAAATCAAATAAAAATGGCGTATATGATGGCACATCATATTATCCATGTATTAAAAAGCATGTTTCCTGTTTGTTACACACGAACACTGTAATTTTTTTTATTTGGTGCTGCAAAAGAGGTGTATTAAGAATGTATATTTCTAGAGACAAAAAAATTAATATATTACAACTTTTGGTATATACATCAAAAAAAAAAAAATAACAACAATAACAATAATCAACATTGATCGGACGAAATGTATCATTTTATGAAAATTTTCAAAAGCTTTTGCAAGTCGTATTCGACTGTCAAAAAAATAATATGGTTTTAGGTTACATTATAACACTTTTTCCCTATACGTGCGTGGGATAGTGGAACAAGGCCTTAAAGCAGATTGCTTTTATTCTTACACATCGTTACCAGACAATGTTCAAAAAACGTATTTTGAGTCGAAAGAGTCAGAAAATGAGATTTTGATTATTATTTTTATATCTGGCATCATATAAAATAATTAAAAATTAAAAATTCGGCTGCTTAATTATGTGAGATACTAAAATAAAAAAATTTTAGTTTCCCAAGCAGATGAATTAACAATCTGGCAACTGAAATGTTTTGTTTATATATTTCATAAAATATAAATTATTGTTTTTTTTTATCAGCTGTTAAAAAAAAGCAACGCACTTTTTTTTAATTTGTGTTCTTTTCTCTTTAAATAAAAAACGGCATTTTTACAGGGCGGGCCAAATATTTTAAAAATCCACCTTTTCACAGGGCAACTTTTTTAATGTAGAAAAGTAAACGCCATTAGTTTAAAGTTTGCTCAATTCATGTCTTGTGGCATAGTTTCTAGTCGATCTTTTAAAACTTCTTTCTTGTTCCTTTCTCTTCTTGAGAAAGCAAATTCATCAGAAATTTGAACTGAATTCTGTAAGAAGCGGATGCGAATGCACCAGCAAGTTAACTCTGTTTTATTTGGTTAACTATTTATATTGCTAGTATGTTACTCATGGGGAAATTAGTGAGTGCAATTTACGGCACACCCCAAATTTACTCCTGGTCAATGTTTACAGTAAACATAATACTCATTTGATTCCAGTGCTGCTAAAGTATTCACCAGAGGCTGTAAATTGTTTACCAGAAATAAGTTACCAATGAAAGTTTCATTGAAAAATTTTAAGGCAAATAAGACCTACTAAGACAGTTTGACAAAGTCTTCTCGAATCTCTTTGTTCAGTATTGACATGATAAATGTTCTTTTAAAAGTCTTATTAAAAATGTAATACACCAAGTCACGAACGTGTACGTATAAAAGGAATTACAAAATAAGTAAGAGGGTTTCGTGCGACTATGCGACGAAGGCAGAACAGAGAAGTATGTACGATGCCTCATTCTATTTCCCCTTCTCATAAACAAACTCAAGACTTGAAAAGTAAAATGTCTACAATAGGGAACGAGATTACTGCAAATCAGCATTACTGTTGAGAAACATTTTCGCAACAAGTGTAGCATTTCCGGACCAACAACGAATGATTAACAATGAAAAAAATGATCAGCTTGTCAATCAGATTTAAATAGTGTAAATTTGAACATTAATTAGAAATTATATATGTATATAAAATTAGTAAAGCTATATATAGTCGTATGTCTGTGGGCGTTTTCAAAACTCTCGTTCGTACAGTAGGGCTGGACACAATAGAAATATATATAATATTTTTTTAATTGTATTCCCTTTTGTGTTATTTTTCTTCTTTTTCCGTACTTTACTTTGTAGTGGTATGTAATAATTATAATATTATTAGTATATTTAGTATTCAATTTACATATTGTCACAAAATACAATTTTAACCACAATCAGAAGCAGCCACAAAATGCTTTGTTTCGTTTATATCCCCTCATATGTAGTGTTTCAATAGAAAAGTTTTTCCTTTTGTAGTACCGAAGGCTTTTTCAACTGTCACTATTTATATCTCAGAATTATATCGGGGTATAATTTATGGATTTACCCTCGTGTTCTATTTACATACATACACACCAGCATACATACTCGTATGTGTACGCTTGCACTAAAAATAGCGAAATGAATATGAAATGGCTTGCACTATGGGGATTTCAATAAAAAAAAATTAACCTGCCGATTGCTGGTTCTCGCTCTTGTATACACTAAAAATAAGGCACACTACACTATTTATAAGGCCGTAGTACGGATCAAGCCATGCTTTGATTAAAGCTTAGTAGCTTTGGGACTGCGCATGCTCTTACATAAAGACATTAGAGGGGTTCATATTATCTCCTTGCAATGCGTAAATGCACATTATCACTTTAGGTTTTATTCTCATTAGACTACTACTAGATAATGTTGGGTTTATGCTCTTGGGCTGTTGTGGGATTATCGCTATAAAGAAGCGTTACTAGTCTGCGAGGACTATCGCTAAAATCGCGAGTGAAGTATAATAATTTATAAATTTTTTTTTTGCGACCGCTCATTCGGTTAATTCCCGAGTCATACAAAGATTATCTAATATATATTCATTACACCCCTTTCAGACATACATATAAATTGATTCAATGGATTTTTTTTTTTTTTTTTTTTTTTTTTTTTTTTTTATTCAACTCAATTTGCAAAGTTTGTGTCAAGAATCGAACCCGCAACCTCCAGTTTAGTAGCATGTGCATTACTACGGTGGCATTTTTGAAATATTTATGAAATTTTAAATTTCATATCATTTAGTGCTGTCAAATATAAAAAAAATTTTGGTCACAAAACAAACTTTCATAAAATTGAAAATAAATTTACAATTATTAATTGATTCTTTTGCTTGATAAATTTGTATACAATTTATGCTTACATTGAGTGAAACGTATGTAATAGTAATTTAACTGTTTGTCTGAACGGGGTATTAAGCAGTTTTTCAATCATTCACTGCTTGAGTGTTATTTTTTTCAAAGAAATTGTCAACATCTGCTATTTAAATTTAAAAGTCTATGAAATAAAAATACTGTTCTGATTTGTATTTGCCAGCATTGTCAAATGTTGTCACCTCATATAACGGGCCCATAAAGAAAATACGCTGACGACATATTAATCCAATTTAAAAAATCTACAAATCTCTTTCCACTCATTCTCATTTCTCATTCATAAAACATTTTCAAAAATATTTATATTACTAATTTAAGAAAATGTATTTTAGAAATGCAGGTGGCAATTTGGTTGGCAATTAACGAAAATAAGTTTCCGTGTAACAGCGAAATGACATAAAAGTGAAATTTCAAAGGGTGCCCAAAATTGAGGCATATCTATGATTCTAAGGACAAATAGACTTTTTAAAATATTAAAATAATTTTTTTTAACTTATTACAACTAGGTACCGGTTAAAAATGAAATATCATATCTGTCGGGGACCACTATTGAGTGGGGAGGTTCCACCAAAAATTATCAATAACGTTTTTCTAAAAACTGTTGTCAATGACTCACATCCACTAGATAATGTTGGGTTTATGCTTTTGGCCTATTGTGGGGTTATCGCTGTAAACTTTCGACTTCAAGAAACCCCACAAAAGAACCTAAAGGTGTCAAAACGCACGATCTTGGTGACGAATTTTCTACTCCTCTACGAAAAATAATGCGATTTTCGCACTTTTCTTTCAAAAGATCCATTAGATGTATGACAAGTAAGATCGGACCTAAATCATCAATTTTCCGAAGCAAAAAGGTTTGGATCATATGGTCCGACGATTCCTTCGGACCACAAACCATGCCGAAAAACAACTTTTTGTGCTTGAAATAACTTTTGGCTTCTCTACACACCATATACGATAATTCTGCGTGTTGATGCAGCCGTTTGAGCTCCAAATGGACTTTATCCGTTAAGATTACTCTGATAATATATTTTTTCCTTTTCTCCTTGTTTTTTGATATTCCAAGAAACAAATTGCCGACGTAAATCCTTTTCAGTTTGATCTCATAAAACTTTTTTTAATGGAGATGCTAATGCAGGCCTTGGATCTTGTTCAAGACTTCTGCTCACAGCTGTTGTACTGCCGCTTAAACACCCACTACTTTGATAAATTCCGTTTCCGTTATTATGAACAGGTACAGTTCTTCAAAATTGATGGCACGATTCGTTGGAAGATTTCCCCTACAGAATTTTGTTCTACATTTCCTAATTACATCTGAAAAACTTTTGCCATTTCCTAAAAATGTTTCGATAATAGAAATAAAAATTACAAGTGGAACAGTATTTTACATCATTTTGGTACACCCTTTAATTGTTGTCACTGTTTTTATTATTGTACTTTTTAAGTGAAAATGAAATTGTGTTGATAAATTGCCAAGCGATTAAAAGGCAAAAAATTAGAATGTGGCAAATATTTGTGTTGAATTATCACATGTTGTGGTCTAGTATTTTCTTCTTCTTATCGCTACAGTAAAGTGGAATATTTTGAAATATTGAAAAATATTGTTCGTTAATATTTTTTTATGTTATTTTTGTTTTGTTATTTATTTTCTTAATAAATGTTTGTCATTTGAATTTCGTATACTAAAAAGAATTTCTTCCTCTTTTACAGATTGTTTGTTACATGATAAATTTTTTATAATAATAAATTAAAAATATTTAATGGGTTTAATAATAAAGAGTTCTATGGGGTAAAGAACACGGGGTGCAATATGGAATACCAATTTTCACGAATTGAGTATTGAGGAAATTTTTCGAAAATAACTTTTCGATTGTGGGTTTCCAGCTGTTAAATTCTCTCGAATTTATCGACATAGACCGAGTTTAAATGTTTTCATAAAAAATGAACCAGCGGGGTTAAATCACGTGATATTCGCATGTACTTATATGCGGAATCGCAGCATAGTGCGATTAACAAAATTTTTTTCACGATAATCGTATCACTAAATTCCAATTACGAATGTGTATGATTTTAATTTTTTATTCAAATTCATGTCAATGTTGTAACTTGTCGCCTTTTATTTTTATAAAATTTTCGTTAAATCTCTACGCAACGGAATTAGTTGACATTACGAAAACCTAAGGAAATATTATTGAAATATAACTACTAATGAGTAAATTCAGATGCTGCTTGAGGTTTATTTCGACGGTGATGCCCCATTATGGAAAATTATAACGATGTCGATTGAGAGAAGTTGTTGGATTACAAAGTCGTTACTGCAAACGACTATAATTGTCGGTAAATTTTATCATTTAAAAGTTATTGAATCGTTAAAAGTTACTGCTTAACACTTTTAAAAAAGTGTAAATTGTTTACGGAAATATTTTTAATTTGTATTGCCTTTAATTGATATATTCGGAAAATATTTCAGACTAGAGCATAGAGGAAATGGAAACCCTGCCTTCATTTCTTGCATTTGAATTCGTGACGAAGCAATCAATCCTCTTTTTGGTTCTATAAAAATGAGTATTATGTTAAGTAAGATTTTTTTGATTTCATCTTGACACCGTTTTGACTTACTCGCTTATTCATTAATGTCCTCTCCCTGCTGTTGTACAATATCTCTACATATAAGTATTAGGGCATACGACGAGGAAAATGTCAACAGTGCAACTGGTCTGGCTTGCCGTCACGGTTTATTATATACTAAGGGCATTCGTATACATTTGACCGACTAGTTCGTGTGATTACGAATTCAGTACTTCCTAAGGAACGGAACATTGGAATCAGTGATTCACTTGTAGGTTTTAGCACTATCAAAACTGATTCTCTTCTAAAGTGGGTATCGGCAAAGAAAACGTACATTTCAAACGAAATATAAAATGTGTAAACTATCTTTTATACCTTTTTTCGAATCAAAGCGAGAATTAACTATGTAAATGTTTTGTTGACAATGCCAACAGAGCGTTGACTTGAAGACGCTTTCGCCGAATTTCCTTCGGGGTATATGCGTACGAATATATGTCTGTACACAGTATTCCTTTATTAAATGGTATGTGCTTATTCTATTAAATAAACCGTCCCAGTTTCCTTCTACTGCTCTCACCCATTCTTTTGCTCTATAACACTTCACACAGTTGTGGATCCATATTTACATATACACATATATTTTGTGTCGCGAAATAAATTTTACTATGAAAACCAAACGACAGTAATATTTTCTATGCCTAAATGAAGTCATGCATATTCAATTGAAAATCAATTATCATTTCCGAATGACATACAAGCTAAAAACCAGACCACATCTATCCATCCTTTTACGCAATGTACACTTCTCTATCTTGATATCTACGCATTAAAACTTGTTTAACGAGTGGAAGGGATGATTATATCCAGTAGAGCACTTTAGTAATAATCATTTTAGTTGCCTTTTTAAATAACTAATGCCTATATATGTTATTAAATGAATATAAATTCCCTTCAGGCAGGAGGCTGCCCTCGTCTCCCTATGAAATGAACGTCATATTTCCTAACCTTTATAACTATCACTGCCCTTCGGAATTAGAGAATGCCAATTACAGAATGTAAGAAAAGATCGAATGAAGTCACGTTCCAATAGGTATTACGTCAGATTAAATTTTCGAATACTCTTAATAGGAAAGTGTTAAAAATTAGTTTGTGCGTTTTGCTACTTAAATTCGTGTTTACCTTCTGTTCAGGAATACATTAAATATTGTGTTTACATGACTGGATATATCCAAAGGGGACCACGACGTTCCTTATTGGCAAGGAACAAACATTTTAAATCTAATGGCCATGTGTCAAATTTAAAACGTGAAAGTCCATACAATGCATTCTGAGCATTGTTGCGCCTAAGGCCATGCTTCACAATCCTACAAACTCGTACGACATTAAGTCAAAGAAAAATATGCTATAATTCCAGCCTACTTTAAAAAATCGCATAAAAATGGTATTGTGAATGTTACACTAATATGATTGCAAATAAATGCAACTCTGATCTAATGAAAATTGTTCTTTTATGAAAATTTTCAAAAGCTTTTGCAAGTCGTATGGCTGCACAGATGTATTTTTAGGGCATACCACCCTATTTTTTCAGCACATGGGCCATATTTGGCAGATGGTACATTTCATATGAATGTGTCAAAAAAGTATAATCAGCGTAATTATTTAAGACAAGTGGCACAGCGAAATGCAAAGAATGCATAAACGAATAAGACGCATGAAGAACAATGTCAGCTGTTTCTAATAGTCATTTGCTATTATATCCATAAATATGTCAATATTATATATTATGTTTTTCTCTTCCTTTTTTTTATATTATTTCTTATTAAAAAAGTTGTGGTGACATGAACTCAATTTCACTTTCCGTTCTGGCAAACATTTATTTGGTTTGTTAAAAAGGATTTCCTTACATCTGATCAATAGAAAACATGATACATAACGCATTGTATGTAAATGGATATTAGCAGCGCATTTAATGCAACAACGTATTTAATGGATTGTATACACTGTTAGCTTAACGGAGTATTTCGTATGCGCTGGTAAATGTTCTATAAAAAATATTGCCGCAAATCGAGGGACGGGCTTACAGAGAAACGAAATGTTTGATTACAAAATAAAACTATAACAAGCAAATAAATTAATGCATATTAAGCTTAAAAAAATCATCATTTTAAGAAATTTTATAATATATTGACGCAAATTTTTTTATAAGCTTTGTCTGTTTCTTCTTCTTCTTTTCTATTTTATAAGTGCACTTTGTTTGCAGTTATTTGCAATTAAAAATGCCACTGTAAATAAACAACTAGAATTTAATCTATTTAAGAATTATTATATGATTTCCTGCATTTTTAATAAAAGCTTTAACGATTTCTAAGATAAATTAAATCAAACTAAAATTAATTATTGACGAAATTAAAAATGACATTTTGTATAAGTACATACTCCTATCTGAACAAAATATAATATTATGATGTCACCAGTAATAATCGATATCTTATCAATATAGTTATTCTTATTTGAGCAGAAAACCAGTTAAGTGCCAAAACAATAACTAAAAAGTTTAATCAAAATAAAGTATCTGATCTGATTCGCTAAAAATTAATTAATACAATATCAAAAGCTGAATTTTTGGTTCTCTCTTCTCTGCTCTCTCCCCTCTTCTTTATATAAAATGATTGTGAAACAGAGTAAATTTCAAATTAGTTTGAGTGCGCCAAGTTAGCGTCGCTTTTGGGAATTGAAATAATGAGGGTCAAATGGGGAAATTGAATTAGCGTGGAATTTGGGAATTAAAACTAGGGAAATAAATATGCGTGTTCCAGGGAAAGTATACTAAAGTTCTGCTCGGCAAGTGATCTTTTTACTTTTTTGAATACAAAGATGATGAAACCGAGTAAAGGTAAAATTAGTTTGAGCGTTGAGTACAACAAGTTTGAGTTGTTTTTGAGAATTACCAAAAAAAAAGTGGGGTTCAAAATAGCGTTGAATTTGGGAATTAAAAGTGGGGAAAACTACACTGTTTAAGGGACAATATTAACTATTCACGCTAAATAAAGCCAGATCGAAACAGCTGTTTTGCTTCCTTTCAATTGGAAAATAAGTAAAACAGCTTCTTTTCCATTTTCGTTCCGTTAAAAAATAAATAAAAATTCAAAAATAAATTTTAATAAAGATATTTAAAAAGTGTAAATTAAAAAATAATGGAACCCGAACGACAACGAAAAGCAAAAGCTATGAGCCCTTCAATTAGGCACGCATGTGTGCATTAATAAATACAAGGACTCTAATCACTTTTCGTTTTCCAAAGCCATGACGTACGTCAAAAATTTTCGCAGCACATAATACAGAGGAACATCAACAAAAGCGCAGAAAAACGAATATGCAAATAAAAAACAATCATGTATTTTAAAGTGCATAGTTCACATGACTACCAGAGCAGAAAACTAATCAGCTGATCTTATTTAACAAATTAATACATTTGGGAATTCGTTTGCAATTTGCTTAAAATAATTATAAAATATACAAGGTGTTTTTAAAATTTCTCAACTTTCTGATTAGTCGAATCTGCTTCTGCCACTGTGGCTGGTTTAGCTGTGCTGACTGAAGCAGTTTTCACATTTGACACTTTATTATCCTTGAGTGGTATAGTTATATCCACACTGTCTTCCTTTTTCATATACAAATACCCGCCTCCCATAAGTCCCACTAATGACAATGTTATTAAAGTCCAACGGAGGCCGACATTAAAACGTAAACCCCTGAGAGTTAGAAAAATAAATAAAATCACTAATAATTAATAAAGAAATAGTGATTTGAAGTCAAACTTACAAAAATAAAGTGTATTTGAGCATGTTTACATAAGTTTTATTTAAAGCTGCTCCCTCCTCCACCCAAAACAAGGGCAATATTACTTTAGGAATTTTGCTAACCTGCTCAATCGCTTCCACTGGCTCCAAATCCATATTAAATTGCAAGCGTTTTCCTGCCCGCAAAGGCGTGCCAGAAATCTTAAATGTTTTTTGTTTTAATTATTTTTTTTTTTTTTTATGAAATGATAATTAGAAAAATTGGATTGCTGTTGAGGCGTAAGAAATAGTTACCAGCTCAAAATCAATGTAAATGGCATGATCACGCTCATTGGGATTTAAACCGTTCACACTTTCGAGTAACTTGGGATCAGCATTGTAGAAATGAGGTAAGGAGGCTATGACGGGAGCACCAGTGCAGGGAGTTAAACTCATAGTGCCCTTGGGAGGACAAGTATCCAAATCTTCGGGATCGTCGCAAAAACAGTGTAGTTCAGGAGTGTTCTGAATCGAGACATACGCGTACATGCAAAAAAAAAAAATTAAAAAATTAAATTATATAACTAGATATTAGAATGGAAGGTGGGACCACTTGGCGAGCTTTCTCTCGCATAAAATATGGTTTGCAGCGACCTTGTTTTCGTTGATAACGCTTGAAAACTCACCTTAATATCGCCCAAGTCCAGAGTGAAGAAGCTGGCTGGCAGGCCAGCATAAGTGGATTTGCGTACATAATGAGCACCTAATGATCTGCATAAATCAGGTGTAAAGGCCCACAAACCTTCATCTTTGTGAAGAAATGGCGGAAATACTGTGGAATCAGTACCAATTAATCGGTTGCATTCATCACCAGCCCAAACATCCTGTTCGGGCTCATCTTGGTACAAAATAATTTTCCCCATTTTATGAACATTTTTAACACCTCGGCATGCCGTAAATTTTCCAGCATCTGAATTATTCGCCTAAAAGTTTTCATAAACATTTATTAGCAATACTTTCCATCCTTCTTATTACTCCCTTACCGCTTGCATAAACGAAAATAGAAAATGTGTCTCATTTACTTGTACCGCTTGCTTTATTTCGCCCGTATAAAAGGCGGTGCACAAAGCTTTTGAAGAAAACTCCTCCGATGAGCAGTCTACATTCAGACCGCGAAAGAATATATCCATAAAGGGTGCTGTAATAACACCTTTCTGATTCTCAAACACAATATCAATCGCTTTGGCAACCAACTCCATCATAGCAGCTCTCTCACGCAACACCACCACTGAAATTGGCTGAAAACGATAAGCAATATGAAGTAAACTATTGTAATCAAGAAATTTATGCATAATTTGCCCAATCAAAGCTCTGTGATATCTGTGCAATAAAGTAATTTGCAGTAATTATTCCTGTTAACAAATTCACAAACGTTTAAGAAAATTATATTCTTGCATTAGCAAAATTACTGAATTACTTAAAATAGAAAGCAATTTGTTTACAAAAAGAACAGAAGAAGTAAAAAAGGGTCACCATCAGGCTTCCTTACACGGCATTGAGGTGGATTTGGAATAATTTTACATGTATAGAAATCTGACCACAAAATTATTTCGAATGCGTGAAAAGTATTATCTCAGATTCTTGATTTATTCTCAGAATAAAAGTTTACGAATAATGAGCAATAAATAGCATTTAAAAGCAAAACAAAGTGAAAAAATTCAATTGTACGAACACGTGAGGCAGAAATGATTTCAGTTTAATCTATGAAGCAATTTCATCAATACAAAGCAAGCTGTGCCAAAAATGTATAATATAGTACACTGAACTTGTTAGTAAGTGGCCCAGCAACAAAGGTCGTGGGTTTGGTCCCTATCTGTACCAGTTATAGAAAAAAAAGGCTGAGTAATTTTGCTCCGCAGCTGTTTTGACATCCCATGTGTTAATTGTTCTTAAAATGCTAATGCTGACGTGGATGATATTATAGATATATAAATCTGAACAAATGCAATCTCCCTCGGCTACTATACAGCAGTCTTTCTTGAGCAATAAATTTATAAAAAAAATTATACCAAGTAACTATTTGGACTTCTCCACCGCCAAAGGTCATAATTCAGTGTCCTAGACAGGCATACGATTCATTCACACGAAAATCTGACAGTGCTTCGCTGGTGCCATCCTGTCATACAAAAATGATGCAAAAAAATTTTTTCTTCGCTGATTAAAGTAAAAGCAACTCTGATAGTATGGAAATTACAATTTTAAGAAAATGTTCATAAACTTCGGCTTGTCATAAAAATCTGCCAATTTTCATTTTATGAAAATCTTCATAAGCTTCGGCTTGTCATAAAAATCTGATATTTTAAGACCACACTATTTTGATAGGATATTAGGATAGTGGAATATGACCTTAACACTTTTTTTGCAAACTACGGCCCAATACATTGCATGACTAGAGGCTATACCCAATTGACTGTTTAAACCAGTCCTCAAAATTACTGTTAGGATCAACTTCTGCTAATGAAATATATGTAAAACTTTCTGGCTGAGATAATCCCCAATCGCAAGTGATTTAACCAACAATACATTCAAAAGCATTTCGAAAAAATTTATATTTTGGTCAGAGATTAGTAATAAATAAAACAGCTGATGTTCGGAGCCATATACCGACTACTTTTTTGGGCAGGAAATAATAAAAAATTATTGACGCCTGCATGTTTATAATAGCCTGACGGCTGAAAGTTTCAGCAAAGTTTTCTAGCCTTTAATTTAATTACAATTTGCTTTCTTTGTTGTTTTCGTAGATATTTTGACAGTTACTATCAACAACAATAGTTTTAATCATTAAGCATTTTCTTATACGCTGAATCTTCAATAAGTATAATAAATTTTGTACAAAACATCTGTTGTAAGGTGGCACAAGTCGTAAATTGTCATGTATATACAGCCAAATGAAACAGCTGTGAATGGTATGTTACATTGTCGTATGAAACTCAACGTCTTGCTTCAATTGTTAACAAAAAATAGTGTTGTCATATAATTGTTTGACAGTTTTCATATAATTTTTGAATTGAGCCGCGGTTTTACGTGCATGTTCCAAATAAAAGTGTTACAAAATATTTACAGAAAAAAAAATTGCAGATATTGTGGTTTAAAATAGAAACAAACTGCGCATGCGTGTATCTCTATTGAGCTTGTAATAAACTGTGTATAAAAACACAGTTTCTATCATTTCTGTCATTAGTTTTAATTAAATTTTGTTGTAGAACTAAACATTTTGTTTATTAAACATTCTGTTTTTCTTAAAAAAAAATTGAATAGTGTTACCGTGTTTCAATTTTTATGTTTAAAATTCGTTTAGATTACAGCAAATATTATGCTTAGAAGGCAATTTAAAACGAAAAAATTTCTATAGACTTACAAGCTCTGTATACCGATCTTCCTTTTAAATATTTAATTGCATTTTCTTTTCTAATATTTATATTTTTCATTAATTAAATAATTTGTTTTTATGCTTAGCAATAAAAGATAAATGCAATAAAACTGGTGTATTTGAAAATTGTGTGCCAACAAACGAATTGCATATTTCTTTATAAGAATTGTTTATTTTATTTAAAATTTTTTATTAATAGTTTTTTTTTACTGACAGACTAGCTCATTTTGCATTACGACAAATAGGCAGTGTGAAGATATTCCGTGATAGTTTTTAAAAAATATATGAAACTGGAAATTATTTAAATAACATAGCTGCACCACAAAATTGTTGTCCGCCAGAGGCTGTTACACAGGAGAAGCGTTATATTTTCATTTTCCCTTCCATAAAAAGCTTTCCCAGTGAACCGTATAATATTCATTTCGAAGCTAACAAACATCTTCTAATTTTTTTTTTGTCTTTGCTAATTATAGGATTGATTGTAAATAAAAAGCCAGATAAATACATATTGGTTATTTTATATATTGACATATTATTCAAGTGGAAAACTTACTCAAGTGGAACTGCATTTGTTTAGTACGTGCTTTAACTATCAGAAAATAAAGAGAATACTTTTCTCTCTAATTCAAAAAACCTGAGTTGGTTACGCAATCGAAAAAAAATATATATTTATAAAATTTTAATTTTATACAAATGCGCACTCGAATTTTGTTTATTATAAATATATTAAATATTTGAAGTTTTTTTTTAATAAAAAGTTTTAAAATTTTTTCCCCATATTTCGATACTGCTTCCTACATTTCATAACTACAAGGACATGGCAAAGCAATTTTTTTTGAGGCAGACTGTATAATGAATACTGCCAGTAATTTAAATTAACTACTATCTGTTGAACTTTCGTTCACTTACCGCTATTAGTGGATGTATCATTGTTATCATTTCTTCTCCTGTGAGTGGCTTTGAAGCCTTTTCGTTGAATATAAACACGTTTCTCATATGATATGTCACCGTATCCTCAATATCATCATCCTCTAAATCATACTTTGATTTCCATTCACTGGAAAATGCAAAAGGACATTTTTATTTATAATGTTTTTTCTCTTCTCCGAAATTTTTATTATTTTTTGTTTTTTGAACCTACTCAAATACAAACGGACCGATTTCCTGTAAATTCGGTTTGGCTCCATTTAAAAACTCATTCGGATTAGTTATATTAAACACGTAAAAATAGAAGTGCAACGGAAATGGCGTATTTTCCCACAATTCTCGTATATCCGAACCGGGCTTTAAATTCACCTGCTTCTTTAAAATTATTTTCAAAATTTTCGGAAATATCAACCAGCCATTCAGAATGGCAAAGAGTAGTACACCGCCGGAGATGATCAAAAGTTTATTGCGATTTATTTTCATTTTGAAATGGGTGGAATGTTTAAATTTTCGAAAATGTTTATAAATAACTAAAAGCACACGAAATATATAATAATCGCTTAAAAGAGCCAATTTGTTATAGCTAGACGAAATATTTACTTTGTTAAAATATATGTATTTATAAATATATATTTATATATATATATATATATATATATATATATATGTATGTATAGATGAGTTATTTGCTAATCTTAAACCAACAACCAACCCAACCGTCTTGTTTGCAGTACTTGCTAAAACTAAAAACTCTGTATAACGAGTATTACAGCATTACTTTTTTTCGTTTTATTGGTACGTGCGAACTTTTGCAGTCAAAAACAAATCGGTTTAATGTGTTTCATTCAATTTTTTCCAGTCTATAGTTAATATTCTATATACTCGTATAGACACACATATATATATTTTCTAAGGAAAAATCCTACTTGAGAAATGCAAAAACGTTTGGAAAGCAATTCAATAATTATTATAATAATTTTTTTGTTCTGTTCGTATCAATTACAAGTTGCATTGATATTAAAGATGTGTAGGTAGTAGCAATAGACGAACTTTAAGAGCTCTACGTGAAGATTATTTGATTAAATATAAATAAAATTTTATATCATCTGTGGCAACTTCAGATTTGACGGTCTTGGCCTTTTTTATATTCTTGGATAATAAATATGTATAGGTGATGGCATTAGAAGAACTTTAAGAGCTCTACGTATTAAAGTGTAATTAAATTTAAGGCATTTTTAATTAAAATATATATTTTTAAAATATTAAACAAAATCTTAAAGTTATTCTTTGAACAGGTTCATGATTAAAAGGTTTAAATTTTAATGTTTGTTGCCAGTAAATGAATAAATTTAAAATGACTGACATTTCACGCTTGAGGGCTTTATAAATTTATAATACTGCATGATAATAGTAAATTCCTTAAAACGATTTGGCTTCGCATGAGTGAAAAATCATACACGTACTGTGTATGGCATCACTGTTCTAAAAATGAAAGCTTTCGTAAAATGTTGCCGGATTTGACAATATTTTTCGACGGGCTCCTGCTATGGTCCAATATATTAAGCAATTCACCTGGTGCTTAATGAATCGGTAGAATCTCGGCTAAATATATGAATCATTGCACATTTAAACACAATTTTGGAGGCTTAAACCCCGATTAAAAACTGTATGATTGATTGACTTATGATTGACAATGTTTTTGCCTAAAACACAAAAATCTTTTTCTTCCAGGCGATGGATAGGATGTGAAGAGTGATAATGAAACTGGAAATAAAATAGATGTCACTAAAAGCCCCGTTTGACTGCCCTATAAGGTCGTACAATGCATTCACTCGAAAATGTGATAGTGATACCCTCCTATTTTAAGAAATCAAATGAAAGAGTCGTTGCTGGTAGCAAACTATCATTTCAGTTATTGTATAACCTGATGTTTCCTGGTTATACAATATAAATCAATATAATCTATTATATTTGGTGCCGTAGAAAAGCATTAATTTTCATAATAAGTTAAACCATAAACCAAACTCGAATAATAATATAATTTTTCCAAGATTTTCGTGTTTTGTGTCACAAAAGAATAATTCTTTGTTCAGCTGATTGAATTAAAAGCACATCTGATCGCACGAAAACTATCAGTTTATGAAAATTTTCATAAAATATTGCTTGTCATAAATATTGCACAATTTTGTGCCACACCATTTTTTTCCAGCACACATTTAACATTGTTTAAATCGTACGACTATGAGTAATACATTCAAAGTATTACATTTGGATACATTTTTATTTTCTTCAGATTTAAATATTTTTTTTTACGGAAATAATAAAAATCGTATAAATTACTGGGGTCGTAGTAATATTTACTTACTAGAAGGTTAACTATAAAATGTGAACAAATCATTAAAAGTATTTAAGAACTTTACTGCACGTTACAATGTTGCCATACATTTGCAAAAACAAAATTGCTGGGGTTTTTGTAAATGTCAATTTGGCAGTCGGCAAATAACTTCTATTACGCACTATATGCTGGATAGTAAGTTAATTGTTTTCTATACAGTTGTATATACATATTTAATTGTAACTGAACGTATATCTACATGTACATATATTTTTAGCTTTTTATGTGTTTCAAAGTATCTACAAGTGCAGTAGATGATTTTACGTGATTTATAGCATTTTTTTTTTCTTAATAAATGTCGTTGTTGGGGTCGTATTCATCGAACTTAATATGTATTTGCACGTGATTTCGCCAAAAGTACACAGAGAGATAAATGAGACAATCCATGGAGAAGAATAATGTGTTTGACATTCGAACTTTAGCGCCGCAAAAAAATTAAGTCAGCTGTTTACTTGATTAAGTTGTGACATGGTATTTAAAAACCCCTTTTGTGGTGATAATATTGACGGCAATTGTGGAGTCAATAGCAACATCATGGATTTTTACTATCCCTTTTTGGCAGTGTATAACAAACCGATAGTATTTAGTATGTAACAGAGTTCTATTGTAAATAAGTTTCCATTTAAATGTAGAAAGTATTGTTTTGAAAAGCAATTACAGAAAATTGTTAATTTTATATTCAGTACTATTTCATTGATTTAAAATATGTGGAAAAATTCGCACCAATTTTAAAGAAAATTGGTTTAATGGCCGTGACTTTTTAAGCAGTGCTAATTAATTGTCAATACAAATATTTATGTTAAAATTATATTATAAATTGATGAGTATAAAAAAGGTTATAAAAACCAAAAAATACGTCATGGCTTACCCGGAAGTGATATTTTTACATATAGCGTTATTAAAAATAACAATAATTGTTTTTAAAAATTATTACATTAGAATAATTATAAATTGTACTTGAAAAAAATTGCAGTTGGATTACATTCCATTGACGTAGGCAACGTATACTTATTATATTATAAAAGAAAAATGTCTTACAAGACAATATTGCGACTTTTTCAAACACTGCGCTGCTTCAAAATTTCATAACAAAGCCTCACAGCTTTAATTTTTTTTCATATCGTTGGTCTGAAGTAGAAAGACCCCAACTCACAGTTTCTTTCTTGCGTAATAGATTTTTTAGTGATTTCAATGTATGAATTGAATATACATTGTATATTTATATTGCATATATGTATATATTATAGACCATTGGAGGAAAATGTCAGTGGAACGTAATGAGGCTATTTTAATTTTAGATATGCATGCTTGTAGACACGGATTTAGATATGTGATGAGGAAATTTATTTTCAATATATATTTTTCAGTTCAGAAATTTTATATTTATAACATGATGAGCGATTCGGATTTAATATTCACTCTTTTTTCAATAAGTCAAATTTAATAGCAAGAAGCATATAAGGAAATCAATTATTTAAAGAGAATTGTAAAGGACCCCACTGAATACTTGAATAATAATTATAGTTCATAATCGCAGATATAAATAAAGTACACAATTTTTATTTTATACGTCAACGCATATATTTCTACTTTCGTATGAATGTATTTTGAAATTCTTTATTTCAACTGTATTGCATTATATTTTATTTTTAATTTTCCTGTGTATGATTAATATTTTGCGTAAATGATGATAAAAAATTCATACCATTCACACCTGCAAAATATTCCATAATTATTTGAGCAATTGAAAGAAATTCAAGCGAAACCTATTTCGAATAACAAACTACTACCTCCTATTTAATTATTTCAATATCGCATATTCTAACAAAATTATTGAAATTATTTTCCCTGTGTCAAATGTATTTATAAAATTTATGTTAAATATCGCACGGTCTACAATTGTTTACAAACACAATTGACACAATAATTGTTCAAATAACTGACTGGCAAATAAACATACAATTTTTGGTTTTTTTCTCTTTTTCACATTGAATGGAAAATAATTTGGTATATATAAAAAAATTGGTTGTTAGATGTACAAAAGGAAAAAAATTTAATAATTTTTGGCGAAAAGGTACGTTGGAAAATCTTGAACAATAAATTCAACGAAGAAAATATTTCATTCACAATAACATTTGCATAAATAATTCTCGACAACCTTTCATTCACAATAACATTCATATTACAACGCACCGCAGCAAACAGCGATGCAACTTTTTAATATAGCAAAATATTATATATATATATGCATGTATAAAATAGTTAACTGCACAATCACAGAAAAAATATCTACAAGAAAACCCAACACTTTCCACATTTTTTTCACTCCCCACATTTTTTATGGAAACAAACGTAATATGGATCAAGAGAACAAAATTAGAATTATGGATCAGGAGAAGAAAACTTTCTTAAACTGCTTTAAAATTTCCAAACAAAATACTTCAGTGTCAACAGCTGTTATGGGGCAAAATAAAAGTAGGACCAATTGGAACAGAATAAAAATTAAAAAGAATATCGTTGAACTAGAACTAACAGTGCCTATTTTATATGGTTGTATCGTTGTAAAAAAAACGTCAGTGTAATTTACGAAAAAGTTCACATAAAATTTTTCGTACGTGTCATATTGCTTTATTTGCGGACAGTTTCCAAGTGAATATATTTATTGAAATTAACAATGATAAAATGTGAACTGATATTCGAATAATATTATTTGCAAGCCGTTAAACGTATGAAAAAAATACTGACATCAACATCTTATTTAGAATTGCTTTCAACGAAAAAAGTTAATTTTTATCAATTAATTCTAGATGATAAATCAGGTCGAATGCTTAACAACAATTCAGCTACAGTTCATTTGAAATTAAACCAGATTTGCTTTTAATTTATTCATTTTATTTTATTTAACAGAAAGCTGTCATAATCAGCTGTTTGTATTCACAATACAAATTTTGAAGTATACATGAAACTGGATTTTGCTATATTTAATATTCGTAAAAAATGCAAATGCATCAGATATAAATTAAAAACATTTGCATTATGAATAAATTTTGTGTTATTACCAGGTTTCTATTACAAAATTAATATGTAATAAATTATTATTTTCGTAAACTATTGAACAAAAATGTAACTATAATTAATATTCGTCAGTTTTTGATTGCAACTGTTAAGGCTAAAGAAATATTGAAAATAGTATAAAACAAAATAAAGCTCAGTATTATTATGTGACTGTGCTAAAAAGGTAATAAATAATGTGTAAGTGAAATGCATTTACAATTTGCACAATTAGAAGAATATGTGTGGCTGAGTTAATGGCCGCCGATAAAGTTCTGTCATCACTTTCTGGCGAAAGTAATAAATGTAAGTGCATTCGTAAGAATTTAATTGTGCTTTCTCTTCTACAACAAAGCTGTTGCTTGCATTTTTAAAATGTTTGGCCCGCACAGTACAAATGCCATTTCCTATTTTACTAGAAAAGAATACAAATTAGAAAAAAGTGCTGCCCTCTTTTTAACAGCTGATAAAAAATCATTTATGTATATTTTATGAAATATGTAAACAAAAGTTGCCAGATTGCTAATTCATCTGCTTGAGAAACTCTAATAATTTAATACCTAAATTTAATATCTAAACTAATTTAATACCTCATATTATTAAATAGTAGTATTGTTGTCTCTTTTTTTTTTTTTTTGTTGTATACCATACCAGATATAAAAATCATTATTGAAATGTGAATTAATGGTTATTCCGACTGAAAAGATTTTTTTTGGTAAGGCTTTTTAAAAATAAAACAATTCTATTTTAAGGTCTCCATTCACTATCCTACGCAGCCGAACAATTTCAATAATTGGGCATGTGTATTGAAAAAATTAAATAGTGTGACATAAAATTGTGCGATTTTTATGAGAAGCAAAAATTTATGAAAATTTTCGTGCGATCAGGGTTGCTTTTATTTCAATCAGCAAAGAAAAAATTGTGTGCATCATTTTTTATGATATGTAATTTTGGTATCATTTTGTAGCGATCTTCTAAAATACGAGGGTATCACTATCAGGATTTTGATGTGATTAAACAGTACGACGGTTTAGGATAGTGAAGAAAATCCTTTAGAGGGAATTCTTAAACCTATAGATTTGCACGAGGCAAAAACTGCAATATATTTCGCAAAATGCTTATAATAGAATAAAACAGCCAAACTTTTATGAAAAAAAAATTTAAAAAAAAAATCATTTTTTTGTGTAAAATATTACTGAAATGAAAACACTATCTCAGTTTCTAATTTATATAAAGAATACTACGCGGCTTCTTGAGATGAGTAGTGTGTTTTAATCACTTCTTCTTAATAAAGTAATAACAGTAATAAAAAGCCAAAAATCTTTCGTGGTTGCATTTGTCAATGGTCACACTGGCTGTGACCCAGATAGTTAGTGGAAATAATTAAAAGTTCATTTACAATTTTGCGTGAAATGTCTTATTAGTTCAAGTTGCTTCCTCGCTAAAAGCCTCAATTCCACATCTCAGCTATCGTCTGAAGCTGTGCATGCATTAAATGTACATAAATAGTAATTGACGATAATAATAATAAACATGCATTTGCTAATTATCAGCGCTATTAGTAATTTAATCCAGTACTCGTATATGACTTGTTTATTTTTTCCATGGTGCACAATGAAATTATCATTTAATTAATTTACAACAATGGGAACAAGCACAATATCTAATTTATATTATAAAACAAAAAGTTTATTTTTATCTTCGTGTTGGCTTGCGAAAAATTTATCTTAAAAATTACACTTAACGAAATAAGCTAAAAATTGTAAAGATAATTATTTTGGCTGAGCATGAGCTGGACATGATTTGGCACAGAGAAAAAGAAATTAAATGCATTTTTAAAATTAAAAGTAATTCAATTCAAAAAGCATAAAAATGTCAAGAACACAAGAATTGCCTTTAAATTGAAATTGACTATGCACAGTAGGCATTTTGGCAAAAAAAAAAAAAAATGATGTCTACAGTCAGTATAGGGCCACTCCAATTACAGGAAACTTTCATAGTTTCAGGACAATAAATTTAATAACTCACATTAAAAATATTTTATTTGCGGAATGCCCTAAAAAATAATAAATTTAAAAAAGTTAATTTTCTTCCCAAAAAAGTATAAAATAATAAAAAAATTAAAAAAATCCATATTTGATTAAATTTTTATATCATCTCTAATAAGGAATTTTGACGCATAAATATTTTTTATATAAAAATTGTTTGACCTAAGAAAAAAGCTTCCCAAATTTGTTTGCTCCTTCCTTAAAAGTTAATCTTTTTGCTGGATCTGTAAGTGCAAGGATCTGCAAAGTGATAAGAATGTATGAGGGCATCCCTTTCCATATATGTATATGCATGATGGTGTAACATTTTTTGTCATTAAAACTTGATGTTTTTTGCGGTGAATTTAAAAGAGGACACGGCATAGATTGGAACCACCTACCGATGCCCTTCATTCCGATTGACAAACTGAGAATTTAAACTAATTAATTAACTTAAGTAAATTGAAGGAATGTATACATTCAGTCGCAAATTATTATTGTTTTTGAATTTGTAACTACAGATATTTGATATACGAGGGTGGAATCAAGAGTGTCAGGCCTCAGCTAGAGATAAAGCTTGCAGGTAATTTGTATTGTTTAAGTCTATGGTAGTATTATTCAGTAGTTCTGTCAAAATGTTCTAATCGACTGTTCAATTGGTATATATTTTTGACAGCCGATTCAAAAAACATAAAAAACATCAAGTTTTTGTTACAAAAATAGGAATCAGTTTAAAAAGTAATTGATGATTGCTAGACATAATTTCAATTTAAGAATATATGAAGATATCACTATGGACAAATAAATGAAAAACTTGCTGTAAGATGTCATTTTATGCGTCGGATATGTTTCACAGAAAAGCACATATAAAAAATTCGTATTCAGGTGACTTGAAAAAGGTGGGCCTACGTTACGTAATTATCTAAAATTGCATAAAAACAAAATAACGAGCTGGAATTGACATAAAGCAGATAAAAAAAATTTCCTTAATAAATTACTTTGAATGTGTGCAAGAAGTTCATATTTAAGCTTAATATAAACTTGTATACAAACTTAATTAATTTTACGATCTGCATTGACTGATCTTTCCTGATCATGCAATTTATAATTGGACTGGAACTCACGATCCAGAATTTCAGTTCTGCAACTCACGTTGCAATTTAAAGGCACGTTTAACAATGGGATCGTTATCGATAATATTTGACATATTAATTTTGCAGGGCTGGGGTTGATTTAGAATTAGAACTAAGAGTGATCAATGATATCGTTGCCACTTCAGGCATGAGCCGCATATAATTCTTGCTTATAATCACGTTTTCTAAATTCTTGTGTCACAGGAATTATTTTATCTGATGGTGCCGATTTTCCACTATTTGTATAACGCCCACGATGCCCCTTGTAAAGAATATAGTACATTCTCCACAAAGCCAAGAGAAAACAGATAATAGAAATCACTTTCATCAATGTCCTCTGAAGAGATTTCGTATACCTTGAAAAGGATCTAATAGCCGATAACCTTCTATGGCTGGCAAAATTACTGATGTTCTTTTAACTAGTATCAGTTTACACGCCCATCATCGTTTGAAGCAGTTTTTATTGAGGAAAGCATTGAGAGCAGAAGAAATCAAGCAATATTCATTAATTTATATTCATAAAAATACATAGCTTTCCTGGTCTGATATCTCTGTATAGTCTGTACAGTTGCTGGCCGAGAAAGTGTATCAGCTTTTCAATACTTTTCAGTGGAGTTCCATTAGTGGATTAAGTTTTGAAATTTTTAGTATATGCATCTGTCACATAATTGCATCTGTGCCAGTTAGGTGGTACATCACTGTATTGGACTTTCTAGCAGCTTTATTTATTCATTATGCCTTTTACTTTTTATTTTCTCACATTTAATTATTGGATTTGTGTTCATCGTTTTGGCAATCATAAAATCTGAATAAAATACACATTTTTTTGTAAACAAAATTTTAAGTATTTAAAGTACAAAATGTTTTTATTACACATACACGCACGCATACACTTACATATCTGTAATCACTTTTTAATATCCGCTGAACTTTTACAGTTTTTATTGCTTCTAAAGTGTGCTCAAAACAAAACACGGGATGGTTTTTGTAAATAAAACAAAAAGATTTTACGGAATTGGAATAAATTTTTTTTTAAGTGCGAAAGTAAATATGGACCAAAGGATCCCCGCGGCTTTTCATTCCGATATATCGAGATAGCAGGCGCAAACGAGCCACTGTTTCGTTATTTATGGGGCAAGTGGCACTATCCCGTAGGAATCACATATCAACCAGGGTCATGTCCTTCGACAACGTCTGTTATCACGTGGAGGTGGGAAGTATTATTCACGGTAACTAAGTATGGCCCCTTAAACGCCGCCACACCAAAGCAGTCACTCTTTGCAAATGCATCGTGTTTTCAACAATCACTCGTGGTTTTTCTTTTACCCAAATTCGATAGTTTTGCTTCTTAACGAACTCGTAGTCAACATCGTGAACTATAGTCGGGCCCACCCCTTACTTTTATTACCTTGTACACATATTCATTTTGAATTAAGTAGACTTGTAGAACATTATAAGTCTTATCTGCATTCACTTTTAAGCACAATCAGTTTGTTTTTTTAAATAGATTTTGCAAGTTTTTTCTCATGTGACAAAATTAATTAATTCAATATTTAATCATAAAGGTTGATAGAAACACCAACAATATTATTAGAACAAACGTTTTAATGGAATATTCACGATGATATTGTGCAATTTGCTCGCGTTCTCAATGGGGTGTTAAATATGCTAAAATAAGCACATCAATATGAGATGGTGACGATGAAAATCACGTATTAAAGCGAATAAAATATTAATATTATTAATAACAGTCGTCTATTGCTTTTACACATATCATAATCACATTTAGTTTTATTCAATTAAAATTAGAGCAATAGTAGGGAAAGTGTGGTTGTTATAAATATGAAGTAGAGAGAAGAAGCTATTTTAGGGTATTTAGTAATGCGTAGTACTTTTCAATTAATTACGAGGCAACACCACTTGGTTATACATGCAATGCGAGTAAACTTTTACGCTGACCAACCTTAAACAATAAATACTTTGGCTTATTTCATATTTAAGAGTGACCAAAGTGACCAAATTGATTCAGTGGAATACTTAAAACTATAATACATGGAAATTAATTTATTTTTTGGGGTGGCAGCTTTTCCAAATGCGCATTTCACTGCGTGCTAACACAATTCATTAGGGAAACTTCACCCAAATGGTTTCTTAGAACAACTAGTTTTCATCTACATATTTATATACATATATGTACATATATAAATACATATACATATACATATACATATGTATTTCTAATCATTTCTATGCACATTTGAATTTGGAAGTAGTGAATGTGTGTGTTTCATTTTATCGTTATTTGCGCAGAAAACCACAAATAAAACACAATTGTGCCTTTTTTTAACTTTTTTATGTTTGGATCAAATAGCTCCCCTCTATTAGTTGCGTCGCCAGTCTGCTATAACAAAACTATGTTGTTTCCTATACGTATTGTGTAAAGATAAAGACGTTTATGCAAATACGCTTTTGAAAAATATCGCACGCTACATTTTTTTTTCTCTATTCAAGTAGTAAGAAAGTGGTATGGAATTTCTCACTTTTTCTAGAAATTGCCTCACTGTACCTTAAACACTCTTCATCAGCGTATTAAATATATATCGCAAGAAAGGCAACATATTAGCCTATTAAACTGCATTTGTGGAATATGTCAATTGTATTTGTGAAATTGTTGGAAAGCCTTTGAAAATATGGTATGATACAAAATGCTCATATACGAATACAAGACTTCTGGTAGCGATATGACCACTCTGGGCAAACCAGACCTCCTATAAAGCAGAGCAATCCTATAGAGCCACAAAGTTAACACATCAGGCTATTAAAGTGCATTTATGGTATTTTCCAATTGCATTTGTGGCATTTTTTAGAAGTCTTTGAAAATATAACAATGAAAACTGCTCATGTGCGAGTGCATGCCTTCTGTTAGGGATATGGACGCTCTGGGAAAAACATACCTCCCCAGCGCATTAAACGTATAGAGCCTCGAAGTTAATAGCCGTACAGAAAAGTGCATTTATGGCATTTTTTAGAAGTCTTTGAAAATATAACTTAGGGCAATCTTGCAATATACTTAACTTTTGGGAGTCCTATACTGGTTTTGGGTATAATCTAAACTATTCTGAAATCCTTGAAAGCTCTTCTTTCAGACAAAAAGTAGAATACTTATGCAACTTGATTGCTATTCAAGTGGAAAGATTGGCATCTATCCGGGAATTCACGAATCAAAATCAAAAGGAATTCCTTTTAACTTAAAACGCCTAAAACTATGCAATAGTATAAAAAATGAATATAACTGAAAATACTTAAAAAATTATAAAAATTTTAAATATTTTACTTTAATAAGTGCCATTAAATTTAAACAAAACAGTAGCAAAATAAATAAAAAAAATTTTTTTCACGTCCTACAGAATTGAACCATTTGGAACTGGACTGAACTTAAGCCAGAATAATTAAAATATTAATTTACTTAAAAACTATTCGGTTCGACTAAAGAATTCATTTCAAAACTTCCTAAATTGCAAAGTGGGTATGGGTATTGGATTTGAGAGTACGATTTATATGTATATACATGGCTTGTGGTAGGGAAATGGTCACTGGGATCAACACATGGAAGATGACACATTATGCAATGAAACTACATTTGTGGAATATTTCAAGTGTATTTGTGACATATTTTAGAAGCCTTTGAAAATATGACAGTACAAATGCTCACATATATGACTTCTGTTACATGGAAATTTAGTTTCTAGTGCAAATTAAACTTCATAACGAATCTAATCGTTCACTTTTGGTTTTTGTTTCTTTTTTTTTTAATGCAAAAAAACATGCAAAAAACATTAAAGCAAAAGTTAATTCTAGAGGTGGATTGGCTTAAATTGTCAACACTTGTTATTGCTCAGTGTAATTATTGCTTCAAGAGATTAACATTAATTTATTTCGTTTTAAAATTTAAATAACTTTTGTAAGCATCACTTTATTATTACAGATTAAATCAACGCCACCAAATTTATAACATGACAAATAATGTGTCATAAATTTATTCATTGTTAAGCATGTGTAATCGTTATATTATTTGCAGCAAATGAACATTTTTATAGCCGGCACTGTTAAAGCTCTTTGGGAAAATGTTTTACGCGAAATGAAATACTGACATCATTAGCTGCCCTTATTAGCTACTTATTAATATAACGATAAATATCTGGAACCAAAGTTTGGTACGAGTATAATTAATTATACTCAAATGAACTTTATTTTGTACTCCTAAATGTGTCGCTAGCCGAAATGAGCAAAGGAATGTTGGTAGCAGGTATACGTGCCATCAAAGGAAAAACATATCATTTATTTCACTTCAATGCTAAGCACACACATTGGGGATCGAGACTTACAACAACAAAAGGAAAAGAATTGTTAAATGCAATTCAAGATTATAAATGTGAGGTCATCTCTACTGGAAAACCTACATACTGGCCTACTGATCCCAGCAAAGTGCCAGATCTGATAGACTTTTTCGTCACTAAAAATTTATCAAGTAACTACATGCAAATAGATGAAATCCTGGAGTTAAACTCGGACCATTCGGCTATAGTATTAACACTGAGCGAAACTATAATTTCTAAGTCAACTAATCCGTGCTTAGTTAACAAAAAAACAGATTGGAAAAGCTTTAGAAAATCATTGGAAGATAAAATTGAATTAGCAGTACCACTACAAACCGAAGAACAACTGGATTCTGAAGTGGAAAAACTGGTCAGTGATATTCAGAACGCAGCGTGGCGAAATACACCTGAAATTAAAAGAAAATTGAAAGGTAATCACTATCCTAAAGAAATAGTTAATATTGTTTCAGAAAAAAGGAAGGCGAGGAAAAAATGGCATCAAACCAGAAATCCACGCGACAAAACCACACTGAATAATTTAACATCACAATTAAGAAATGAAATCAGTCAGTTAAAAAATGATTCAATAAGTGACTTCCTCTGTACAGTGACTAATGACTCAAGTACTGAGTATTCACTTTGGAAGACTACTAAAAATCTAAAGAGACCAATTATGCAAATACCTCCAATCAAAAATGCAGATGGCAGTTGGGCCAGAAATAATGAACAAAAAGCAGCAATATTTGCAAATCACCTTGAAAATATCTTTCAACCCAATGCAGCCAATGACACTGATCCTCTACCTAATATTATAAATCAATCAGAGAGGCCGATACCACACGTCACACTAGCTGAAGTCAAAAGAGAAATCAAAACCAACATCAATCCCAAAAAAGCACCTGGATTTGATCTTATTACTGGTCAAATACTAAAGGAACTCCCAAAAAAAGCGTTATTGAAAATAACAAACATAATTAATGCAACATTTCGCCTACAATATGTGCCACAACTATGGAAATTTGCAGAAGTCATTATGATACCAAAGCCAGGGAAGCCGCCTCATGAAGCAACATCATATCGACCAATATCATTGCTGCCGGTTATATCAAAGTTATTCGAGAAACTGCTTTTGAAAAGGTTGAAACCAATCGTCGAGGAAAAACAACTCATTCCTGATCACCAGTTCGGTTTCCGAAATCAACACTCTACGATTGATCAAGTACATCGAATTACCAATATAATTGAAAAAGCGCTAGAAGAGAAAAAAGTTTGTTCGACAATATTTCTGGATGTTGCACAGGCTTTCGACAAAGTTTGGCATGAAGGGTTAAATCATAAACTGCAAAAGTTTCTTCCTGCTCAGTACTCAAATATCATAAGATCATACATATCAGAACGTTATTTCAGAATAAAGCAAGAAGATGCCTATTCTGATCTAAAGAATGTACAAGCAGGTGTACCACAAGGAAGTGTACTTGGACCAGTCCTTTATCTCCTGTACACTTGTGATCTGCCTACTTGTATAAATAATACAGTCGCTACGTTTGCTGATGATACTGCAATAATGGCCACTGGTGACAACAACATTGAATCAGCAGAAAAGTTACAAACAGCCATTACTGAGATAGAACGCTGGACAGTGAAATGGCGTATAAAACTCAACGAAACCAAATCTGTGCATGTTGATTTCACTAATAAAAGAATCGACCACAAACCAGTCTATATAAATGATCAAATAGTTCCGTACGAGAATTCAGCGAAATATCTTGGCATGACCCTTGATGCAAAACTGAGGTGGAAACCACACGTCAAGAAAAAACAAGAAGAACTCAGATTAAAATACAGAAAAATGTACTGGCTATTGGGTAGACATTCTGCCCTGTCAATATACAACAAGTTACTCTTGTATCAGCAAGTCCTCAAGCCAATCTGGACTTATGGTATTCAGCTCTGGGGCTGCACCAGTCAAAGCAATAGAATGATTATTCAACGATTTCAAAATAAAGTAATTCGTGTCATAGTTAATGCTCCGTGGTACATCAGAAATGACAATATACATAAGGATTTGGATGTGGAGATTGTCGACAACGTTATCAAAAAATTTGCACAAAGTCATGAACAAAGACTTCAACACCATATCAACACTGAGGCTCACCAGCTCCTCGGCAATGTTGACATAATCAGACGATTAAAACGAGTGAAACCTTTTGAACTTGTGTAAAATAGTGAGCTAACTACAGACAAAACATCAAACTCAGTCGCATGAACGTATATAGTGACCAAAATATTTAACTTTAAGAGAAATAAAAAGTATATATCATAGGATAAGTACTTTGTAATTTTAACCGTATCAATTTAAGTTAAAGTCAAATAGCTTATTAGTGTTAAGATACTAGATTGCTATAAAATAAATGCACCAATAGGTGTTGTTTATACAAAAAAAAAAAAAAAAAAAAAAAAAATTTATTTCACTTCGAAGAAATACAGATATAATGTAGTATGTAATAATTTTGTGAAGACAATTTTCGAAATGTATGACCCCGGACACAAACCACATGCTTTAACAGACTTCTGTTAAGGTAATAACATAGCTCTGTTAGGCTTGTAATTCAGTGAGTGCACATTCTAAATGGAATTCTGACCACATTTATTAATGGAATGAAAAAATTAATGCAGGGAAAAGTGGATGACTCCATGTAGTTTGTAAAAACACCAGAATCCATTAAAAAAACGCACCAGCACTTAGGTTATTTACACTTAGAAGTTATACAAATTCTTAGTAAAAAAGTATTATTTTAGTTTTATTTAGTTATTTATTATACTTAGTAAAAGTATTAGTATTCAGTAAATATATTTAGGAGGTACATACCATATACGTATGACATAAGTAAGAGAAAGTGAAATTCTATTGAATATTGCAGCTCTCATGTACTCAAGCAACCTCAAGCAAGTATATTAAAATAACTGCTTTTCGAAATGGAATTATTTTTTCTAACTTGCAATTTTGTTGCAGCAATTTTTGGCTATTTTAGGTGAGAGGGGTACGATACTCTGTACCCCTCCTCAAGCTTCTCACCCCTCTCACAAAAAAACAACCAAAAATTTCTACAACAAAATTGCAAGTGTGGACAGGGAGTAACCAAACAAACGACTATAGCACAAATATCGGCCAGTTGCTTTAGTTACTACAATTAATACAGTCCAATATTTGCGATGTAAGAAAAGTGAGGAAAAGTTAATTTCTTTTTCAATTAAATACATTTTAATAAATATCAGCCTTGTTAAAGAGATATAATAATCTATATATATAACATATATATTTAAATTTGTCATAATTTTTCCTGCTACCAAAAACATATAATTATGCATATAATCCTTACTTGCAGTGAATTATTTAATTTTTTTTGTTAATTTTTATGCACACCACGTAATACATATTAACATGCCTACAATATTATTGCATGTCTACAATTATTGCAATATTTGGGCATGTATTATTAGATTTTTCCTACTGCATTCATAAATAACTTTGAACATTCAATTGTTCTCGTTACATGAATATGTATGTATACTTATGTCGACATACATACATATCCATATGATAATTTATCTTATAATTTTTCTGATATTGAATCAAATATTTCTTACTGTTTCGTGATTTATATGGATGCACTTATTAATATTAAAACAATTACTTTTCTTGTAAAGTCTGCATATAATAGTAAACTATTTGTAGGATGGCACCCCAACTCCATTCTATCTTTCTGTACGAAACACAACTCAACATCCAACATCAACTTTAAAAGAAATACAGAAAAACATTTGGCTTTTACACTGTTACAATTTAGGTGCACCATTGCACGTCTTTAATTACACTATTACATTTTAGATATACCATTGCTCGTCTCTAATTCATACCTTTAAAATTTCCATTATGCATACGGATGTATGCTTTATTCAACTTATACATACGTTCTTAGATGATACTCTATTGTATCATCTTAAAACTTACACATTATCGTGAGTTTATATAAGAAGTGAATTTATATTCAGTGTACTAAACAGTGCTTATGACTTACTTTGCATTTTTTATATCATTTTTCTATAATTCTTTATGACACACACCCTGGTTTTATATAATTAATTCCGTCGGTGGGCTGGTAGTGGCGTACATATATACACATGCATACTGCGTAATTAAGGTAAAAATATTATTGTAAACATTTTAAGAAAACTTGTGAATGTTCTTTTATAGCACACCACTAGTGTGCATTTAAAGTATCCACTGTAAAAATTTATTCGCTTGTCATTCCATCGCAATTTTATAGTTCTCACATTACATGCGAAATATTGACGGTTTCCTTTCTCACATTTACCATCACTGTTAGAGCTGCCAGATACAACCGTCACTTCACATACTTTTTTCTACTTTGTAATTCTTAAAGGGTTTGACCAAAAATCCTTAACCATAAAAATTTATTCAAACACCGCTTTTCGGTTGCTTTAAATGTTTTAACTCGTGAACTTCGGAATGTTATTTTCTGAATTACAATTATGTGGTCGAATTTGGAACAGATTTAGTATTGCAATGCTTAAGTATGTGTATAATTTATCCGTTTAACTAATCGCGTTTTCTTTTCTAGAAAAAATGGCAACACTACCCGCAGGGAGGGCAATTTTCTGTTCTTTTCTCAAAAATGTGTTGCCCTGTGAAAGAGTTGCGTGTTCTTTTGTAAAATTTTTTCCCTATCGCAGGGCGAAAGGCATTGAACTTTTTCCCCTAAATAAATCAATAGGGCAGAAAATGCTATGTAAAGGCGTGTTTCACTACCCTACACAGTCAAACGAGTCATTCACACGGAGGTGATATCAAGTCATAGCCTTATACTTTATGAAATCAAATATTTCATATTGTACCATCATATATGATGGTACATCATATTATCCATGTATTACGAAAGCATGTTTCCTATTTGTTACACAAGAATACTTTAATTTTTTTCATTTGGTGCTGGAAAAGAGGTGTATTAAGGATGTATATTTCTATATAGAAAAGAAAACGCCATAACACTAAGCAAAAAAGTCGTACAATTCATTCAATGAATGTCTCCTCCTTTAAAAAATCGAATCAATTTTTCAAATGCCACACTATTATATAAATATAACAAACGCACAAATGTATTTTTAGCAGGTTGCATTAAATGCAACTCTGATCGCATAGAATTTGTCACATTATGAAAATTCCCCTAAACTTACCATCGCATGATGGTATAGGACAGTAAATCCTGGGTTCTGTTTCTTTAGTATTTTTTGTTTTACTGTTTTCAAAATCGTTATTTTGAATTTGTCGTGTTTTTTATTTCAAGTGCCGATAATGTTGTTGTTATTTTTAATAATGCCGATTTTTAATCAAAATCTTCTGCCACTCCTGTCTAAAACAAAAACAATTTTTTAGACACATATGTACATGAGTACCTATCTGCATACGTATGTATATAAATGTTTTTTATTAATCACAAAAATACATATATACACACATTCAAATACGTATACATATGTAAATAAAAATAAATTATCAACTTTTTTAAATATCATTTTGTTTTTATTTCATTTATTTGTATATTTTGGCAGTTGTCAATTATCAACGGTTGTTTTTTTTTTTTTTTTTGTTGTGGCTACACCTTTTTGACACTTACGGCCCCGCTGCCAGCTGTAAACTGTATTTTGATTTTTCCAATTGCAATATACCAGCATTTCCGATATGAAACATGTATTTCTGTAAGATTTCTGAGTTAACGTTTGTCTTTCGTAACCGCAATGTTAACGCATTTAACTTTGCAATTTTATTACAATAGAAAAATTGCACAAAGCGAGCACACTCCCTCCGTGATCCAATAATAATGCGAATAAATATAATCGAATAAAATTACATGTATGTATCTAACGTATGAATGTATCTTCAACCTTTTACGTATGGATGTATATTTTACATATGGATGTTTTTTTACGCATATATGTTTGTATCTTTTAGGTGGGATTGTATCTTGCATAAATGTATGTACCTTTTACGTATGTATGCATCTTTTACCTATGGATGTATCTTTCAGATAAATATGTATCTTTTAAGTATGGATTGATCTCTAGCGTATGAATGTATCTTGAACATATCTTTAGGTAGGGATGTATCTTTTGGATAAATGTGTATCTTTTACGTATGGGTAACTCTTACTTATGGATGTTACTTTTACCTATGCATGTATCTTTTACATAGATGTGTAACTCTTGCTTATGGAATTTGCTTTTACGTTTAGATGTATCTTTTACCTATGGATATATCTTTTATATAGAAAGATATATCCATAGGTAAAGAAAATGTACCTGTGGCATCACTTGTGCCTCTATTTTCTTTAATATAACTATACTCTGTCAAATATGTGTTGTCAAAAACACAGTTATACGGAGTAGAGCAGTTAAAAGTAGATAAACAATTATACGGGATAGAAGCATTAAATGCTGTTTCTAATTCATTTTTCGGTATGATTATAATAAATAAATGTATTATTAAATAGACTAAATAAAACTAACTCATTTTTAGAAAAGCAATTTTGTTTTTATTCTTTGGATGTACCTCTTAAGTATGAATGTATCTTTTACCTATGGATGTATCTTTTACAAATGTGTGTAACTCTTGCTTATAGATGTTGCTTTTACATTTAGAGGTATCTTTTATCTATGGATATATCTTTTATATAGATATATATCTGTTACGTATGGATGTACCTCTTAAGTATGAATGTATCTTTTACCTATAGATGTATCTTTTACAAATGTAAACTATTGTAAATTATTTAATTGTTTGGAATCTAGACAATGTGATCAGAAGCTTAGATGTCAAGCCCAACCCATGTCGTTTGTGTTATTATACTCATTCCCATATTCGTCTTCTGTAGAAATATTTTGATTGGTTTATATTTCCTACGGAATAATAATTTTTAAGGTTTTTTTAAGATCATTATCCTTATATTCATTGAAATCACCAACAAAAATCAATTGTAAAGAAAAAAAACGAGATAAGGCCTTTCTACATGATACCATCGATATATATGGTAATAAAAACATATGAAAATAAAACTTTTCTAAACACGTCCTTGAGTTATTCGCAGTTGGTTGCTTTAAGCACAAAAAATTTCCCCTTAATTGTGCGTAAAGCTCTAACGAAATGCCAAAGACCACCTGATTGATATCATTTAGTTATTTAATTGGAAATTAAAAAACTTGTTAAAATTGTTATAAAAAAAATGAAAATAAAGAAATGAATAAATTATTAAAGACATTCAAATATTGTCGGATTAAAACATGGTGAATAAAGTTAGGACGTACAATTTTTAGCGCATCCAAAATGTATTTTACAAAAAATTATATAAATTAAAGATTTCTTTTTAACGGGTGTAATCCCATGGAATCCAATTTGCTTTCTACTTCTCATTTGAATCGATTTATATGCAAATGCAGAGAATTAAATATCTTTTTTACCGATTTCTATGAATTTTTTCGAGATAAAAAATGAACTTCTTAATTTTTTGCACCATATGCTGACTAAAATATTATTGACATTTGGTCTTCTCTATATGTCAATATACAGTGTTGCGTTTCTTTTACCAGCTGACAGTAGTTACTAGTAAAGAATTGTGAATCAGATCTATAACTAATCATATTCCATGTAAATATTTGTAAATAAAAATGAAAGGGGCGGCTGAATAGGAGTTTTGGTTTTTTAGTAAAGTTTAAACATCAAGCAAATGTATTATTGAAAAAAAGTCAATGTTTAAAGAAGTCTCAGATTCTACTCCAGATGTCAAAAATGATGTCACAGTGACAACTGTTGTCATTTACATATACTTTGTAATTTATGTATTTAGACTGTCTGATTGAAATAACACAGCCGATTTTTTACAAATATACAAAATGGAGACGGTTTTAAATAAATTGGTTTACATGTTCCTCCTCGTCGTCTTACGAAAAGCCATTCAGATGAAATTTATTTGTGTTAATACTTCAGATTTGAAAATATATATGGTAGATTACCAAAAATGAAACTGTTATACTGACATTGGTATGGGCACTGCTCTTTAAGGTCTTTTAACTCAACGTAAATGTAGAATTGTTAATGTATCCGTGCCAGCTGTTCGTTTAAAGTGCATGTAGAGTTTATGCGAAAACCTACCAGACTAAACTGTCACGCAACCGCAAATGTCTTAATCTTGTAAATATGATAAATAATTGAGAATGCATTCGCCACTGTTATTTACTATCAAAACGTCAAAATGAACTGACATACTTAAGTGTTGAACCGAGATTCCATTGCAATACATCGTTCAAAACAAATTTGAATTTAATACTATTAATTTCTTTTTTATCTTACAGATAACTTGAAAAAAAAATTCAAAACACTCTAATCAAGTAATTCAATAATTTGCACAAAAGAAAACACAAAAATTGCTACTTTAAAAAAGGAAACTCATCAAAAATATAAATATTAGATACTCATCGCAGAAAAGAAAACACAAAATTAAACAAATGTCGTTCAAGAGAAGATAATATTCGTGTAAACAGTCATACATACATACTCGTACATAAATATACATTGTGTCTAAGTGTATTAGAATATTTTTTGTTTAAGTGTAAAAAAAGTAGGCATACAAACGAAAATAAACTGTTAAAAGGAAAAATACAAATCGAAATTTCTAGTCCTGTTTTGTGTTAAAACATTTTAATCAAAATGGCCACAAATTGTAAATACATTGAGGAGAATTTGAATGAACAAAAATGTTCAATTTCAAGTTCGGCCTCTACATCGAGCATGACGCAAGAAGAGAAGAGGGATAGCAACGAAAAATCGTACAGCAAGTCATCATTTTCAGATACTTCCTCAGATATGGGCAGCAGTAGTAGTGTGGTGATCAGTGCTTTACAAAAGTCGAAAAAATTAAATGAAAAGGGGAAGTTGCCTTTTGTACCTTCGCTGGGGGATTCTGTGTTTGAAGATGCGTTCGAACAGTCTATGGAGGACTTGGAGCTCGGCAATGATGGCTATGAGAGTGACTCTGAGACTTCAATTGGTGGGGAAGCCGAGCCGGAGGACTCCAAAGAATTGCACAGTATTAATAGTGAGAATTTGTCTTGCACAACAGGTTTGGGATCGGCACCATTGAAAACTTTTCCCAAATCTAATTCATTCGAATATGAAAGCAGTAGTTCAGATACAGAAGAAGATGAGAAATGTGAGGACGGCTTAGTACATTCAGCGATAAATGTGGCACCGACCTTCTATAATACCGACATATTTCATATGCGGCCTTATCTAATGCCGTTTATGGAGCGTAGGCGTTTATCTCAATGTAAAGAGGAAGAAGACGAAGATGACGGTGATAAGTCACCGCAAGTCCAGCCAACAGAACAGCACCTTAAGTTTGAATCAAAACTTAAGTCGACACCACCACCACCGCCACCACCAGCGAAAGATAAAGCCTCAGTTGAAAAATTTAAAGATTTGGAAAGGCTAAGGCAACAGTTTATGCATAAAATTGATAGCATTAATACAAGCAATGTGGATGATATTAAAACTGTAACAGTAGCACCTGAAGTGACCTCACCGCCACCACCTCCACCAATTCCACCGACCATATTGCCACCTGCATTGATAGATCTGCTCGAATCAGCCAAATCTACGCCCGCCAAAGTATCAGTTACTGCCAATACATCCTCCCAGCAAATGGAGTGTAGCGAAACTGCAACCGATAAGCCGAGCTCGCCTAGCCCTGAAACCTTTGTAATCAAAGGCAAATTCACGGTAACAAAAGCCCTAGAAACTCCAGACCAACAACTACGTGCAGAAGCTGATAATTTAAAGCTTCTAGATTCAAGCGCAAATGCCCACACCATCAGTTTTCCAAGCAGTTTTGGCGGCTATTCGTCGGTCCAAGGCTTATTTTCTCAGCGTTACGGCAGTCACAAGTCTGCTCCAGTTACACCTCATTTATCAAAGAAATTCTTCGATTCTTCCCTTATCGAAATACGCACGCTCTCAGAAAGTGCATCATCTTTAAATTCAATTAATTCCGATCTGACCTCAAAAACCAGGAATATCTGTGATAGTAGTGTTAATACAAGCCCCACAACAAGTACAACAATGTCCACCGATATGTTAAGAATGAAACTTAGTCGCGAGTACCCGCATTTGGATGATGTTTGGATCAAACGACCATCAAACGTACAAAGTAAAAGTGTGCCAACTGTTAATAGGAGCTGTTCCTCTTTACCAAAGAAACAGTGCTATGCGACAGATGAGAGTGCGGCGGAAAGTGGTCTTACCACAGCTGTACAGTCGGAAGACGTAAGTTTAATTTCTATTCTATTAACACAAACTGTCAAAAGCGACTAAAGTGGTCTCCTAATTAAAGAGTTGCCAGTATTATTACTCCTACTTGAGAAGATTATCAATCAATTTTAGGGAACACATTACCAAAAATTATATATTTTATATTCTAGTAATTTGTTGAAGGTAACAATTTTAAAATTTACAAAAAAAAAAAAAAAAAAAAAAAAAAACTTCCATATACGTGGTAGCACGATATTATCGCAGTTGTCCTCATTTCCATACTGGTCTAGACGCTGCTACTCAAAAGGTGTAAGGAAATGAATACTTCTTTGCGGGATTTTCCGGAATTTATTCCTTTAATGCCAGGAGAGAAAGAGGGGATTGTCACAAGTTCGTTACTGGTTAAAACTTGATCTCCCCATACATATTTCAAAACAAACATGTTTTCGAAGGCGCAATAACTTTTTAAAAATATATTTCTAGTAAATACTTGAGACTGGCTTATTTATTTTATTTTTTTTTTTTTTCTTATTTAACATTTTCAATAATGTTTTTAAGGTCAGTTTAGCTTCTATTTAACATAAAACAAACTTTTAAACAAAGTTTTTGTTTTAATCACGTGCATGCACATCTATGAATAGATGTGTGCGTGGGTGTGTGTGTGTGTGTTTGCAAATACGCGACAATCTTAATTATGAGCTGACACCAACAATATTGCTCACAACTTATTTAATTGTTCATAAAAAAATAAATAAAAATATTCAAAATGAGCTCTTCACAAAAGTATTATGAAAAATATCGCTGCTTCAAATAACAAAACACTGTTTAGTGTAGCCCACATACGTGCCCGCAAATTTAATTTAAAAAAATTTTAAGCAAAGTTTTTGCGAGCTAAAAAAAAATAATAATAATTATAAATATGGAAATTGTTAACTTCAAGTGTTGGCTGCTTTTTTGCAACAAACAATTCTAAGCAATAAACAAAAGACATTGACGTCAGTTTTTCGTTAAATAATTTATATATATTTTTTTTTTTCTTAGCTAAAACAGATATGTTGTATAAAAGCATACACACACTTCACAAACAAGAATGCTAAACACACACACTCACATTCAGCCACACGCGCGCAAGCCCATAGCAAATGGCTTAACAAGGAATCTGTTAAGTGCAAAAATGCAAGTGGTTCGCCGCCATCACTGTGTTTGTGGCAGACGAAGGCGCGAAATCAAATTATTTTGAATTTTCGTTTCTCCCTCTTTCTTTTCTCAAAAGCTTGCAAATGATGTGTTTGCTTATTTATTTTGTTTGTTTGCTTATTTATTATTTCTATAATTATGTAAATATACCGTTACGATACATGATCACTTATTTGTTGTATTTTTTGTTTACACCCCGCCTCTGCTTTCGCTATTTTCATTGTAATTTTTTTTGTCTGCATTTTTAAGAAAAACAAACAAGCAATTTCAATATAAACCAGGTGCACTTTTAAAAATATTTTGTACGCCTATTTTTCCCGGATTTTTCTTTCTGGTTTTAAATAAATAAACTGGGGCACGTTTACACGATTGTTCAGTGTTATCCTTAAACAAAAGCGGCAAGCGTTTTTTTCAGCTGTCGAAAGTTCTCAGGCCCATAACGAGGCGTCAACGCGTAGATAACACTTTGCAATGGCAAAATCCGATTTGAAAGAGCATTTGATAGTGAAGTGAGGTGTAGCAGAAAATAGTTGTAAACCAAAAAAATAAAAAAACAACAAAAAATATATATATTTGAAATTAGAAAAAGGATGAGAGCAAATATTTCCAATATAACATTGATATATAATTGATATACATATATATATATATAAATTGATATATATAATTGATGATATGTAATATTATTTTTCCTGGTTAATAGAGCTCGTTCATCTGAGTCCATGCTTGTACGACGAAAATCTGAGGAAATTATGAAGCACTACTGTTGCTAAAAAAAATACATTCTGTTTTCTTGATAAAAAAAGTATTCACAAAACAGGTTTCCCCCTCTATTAAACATTTTTAAATAGTCAGGGTAGCCATATTAATTTGTTTGATAGCCCTGGTTTTGTCCTTTTGACGCAACGTTGCCGCTTTTATTTAGGTATGGCATTTCAGCGGTAACGCACGGCGTAAAAAACGTTGCGCTTTCCGCTTTTGTTTAGGGGTGGCACTCATGCCTTGCAATGCATTTTAAGAGAAAATTTTAGTGCTGGAAAACACAGCTGATGAAGAAATAATGAGAAGTAACATATAAGAGAGTAAAATGTTTAATCAGGGAACGCTACTCTGTTACAGAAAGGCGGTAACAAGGATAAGGCTGTAAGTGATCAGACGTGAGCATTGATTTTCCTCTCTAAAAAATTCTGAAAACAATTAACACAAGAGATATTAAAACCCATAAGAATTTTCCTTTGAGTCCTCTTCTGTTCAGCGAACCTCAGAATTTTTTTTAGGGATTTTTCATTTTAGTTATTGTACTCATAATTTCAGTCTCGAAATAATTAACATTTCTCTGCAGGCGATTACTTTGCTTCCCACTATATTATACTTCATTCAAGTCACCATTGAAATGTTCTGGCAGCTGCAACCTCTGGCTCAAGTGGGCAATGTAAGCGTGTAAATCAAAATTCTCATCGATGTTCGTGAAACGGCCAACTGACGAGTCGAGGTTGACGGCTCTTTTCCCTCACTATATGCCCGAACTGCATATTGATTGGAACACCCATTTTGGTAACATGATCCATTAGGGCTGAACCATATTACCGGTCTACCTGCTTTAGATAAACCTTGATATTGAATATGCCAACAAAATGTTAATGAATGGAGTTGAGTGGGGCAGCTCAATCGCACTTGTTACGGCTCTGTGGCGCGTAGCAGCAAAAACAAAATTTTTAATTTTCTTTTCTTATTTAAAGACATGTAAATTTCGTGTCACGTGTCCCAAATAAATTAAAAAAAATTCATATAAATATATGTGCATACACAAGTGCATCCTACTTATACATGGGAGTGTATGTGCATGCATATCGTATGCATTTGAGTGCACACATAATTTTCAACTGGAAACCATTGAGTATCGTAAATTATGGCAAGCAAACGTTCAAAATCATTAAATGCCTGCCATTTTTAAAAGAAATTCCATTTTTTTTAAAAAAAAAAACATTTATTTAATTTAGTATAACAACAACAACATATGTATATAAGAAGAAGAAAATGGGAAAAGTTCTTAAATTAACAAGAGAGATACAGAATTATTTTTAAAAGGAAAGGGGTGAGTGGTTGTTCTTAAATGCATTTCATGTGGGGGTTTCCCATATATTTAATAGCGTTTCTTTTATTTATATTCCTCAGCGTATATTATTAATTCATAAGAGAAAAATTTTTAAATTGCAATTATAATAATTATTATGTTTGTGACTAAATAAAATTTCTTCTTAAATACGACGATAAATTTTGTAAATGAGTGTGACATTCTGTGATTGTCCCTTTAGGGGACGGGACGAATTTGTTAATTTTTAGCGTTAATGAAAAGTCGTTCTTCTTTTTATTGCAAGTTCATTATTTGCGGTTAATAATATTTTCTTATAACTATTCACAGGAACAAGATGCAAAGTTACCCTCATCCAGACCGTCAAGTGCTCCCGCAGAACCGAATGCCAAAGCCGCTCGCAAAGCATCCAAAAAGATGAAGGAAGAAGCCAGGTAGGCTACTGATTTTTATTGCTTTTTGTGTTTTAGAATTTCCGCTTTTAGATTTCAAAGCATTTCTAGATATCGTTTATTTTATATACACGCATACATACATGTATCTGCTAAACAGCTGATTTCGATATCCGTATAAAAGCAATTACACTTCAAATCGAATTAAACACGTATTTGCATTTGTGTTTGTTATTAAAGTGTAAAGACGCTCTTTCTTGTATCATTCTGCCAATAGATGGCACAGGAGGTTGTCAACAGCTAACTGAATATTTTTAGCTACGCCTCTGTTAAGAAATCTTTATTAAATGCTGGCGATTTTTAAGAATTGTATTCTATCAGCTACAAATACTAGAATTTTATTTATTGCGTACTTGTGCTTTTTAAGAAAGACATTTCTTGTAGTGGGGTTTGTTGTTGTCTGTATTTTTATTGTGATTATTCCACAGTTGATAAAGATTATTGGTGTGGCATTGCCAGATGTAAGTTATTTTGCATTGCAATGTTGCTGATACTGAAGTTTAAATTAACTTTAACAACCGGAAACTTGTAGAATGTATCCGGTTGCATAATAATGAGCGACATTATGCAAACAGGGGCCAAATCACCGCATTCCGAGTACCGTTCGTATACAATAACCTTTTCGATAGTTAACATTTTTTTTTCTCGCGGCCTACGATCGTAATTTAAATGCCTACTATACTACTATATATACTACTAAATTTTACATTTCTGTAAATATATGAGAATAAGAAAAGCAAAAGATAAAAAGAAAAGTAAAATTAGAAAAAAAAACATAACGGCGACATAAGTATTGTCGACGGCGCTGTCAATGGCATTGCCGTTGATGACATTGACAACATTCGATAAAAACAGATAACATTTTGGCGTTATGAGAGGTCACAAAACGGCGACATTGTCTTAGATTGTGTTTGGTTTTGTCGGCAAAAATTTTCTTAATGACTCAATGCAAATTTTGACTGGTGACGGTGTGACGGTTAAGAATTGACAAAAATGTTTGCAATAGAAAAAAAAATAAGCGTACATCAGAAAAAAATATGTGATGATAAAAAAAAAAACTTTAGAAGAAATAGAGACAGTTTTAAAGGAATCAGGCCGTTATCAGAGAAAACTATATGAAGTAGGAAAAAAAAACATAAAAAGATGGAGAGACAGGACGAAAGGCACGAAGAACTCCATTAAAGAGAAATGCAAATAAAAGATTGCAAATAAAGAAAAAAGCTCTTGAGAACAAATATTAACAAATATTAAGTAAATAACATTTTTAATCTGCTTGTGCTGTTAATTTATTTAAACAAATTCATTCAAATATTTTATAGATGTAAATGTGCATAAATATGCATATACACAAAATACTTGAGTATTTCAATGAATTTGAATCTATGAAAAGAATGAATTAGAATTTTATTTGTTCCCGCTCAAAATGTGTAGTGATGATATTTATGTTCTTCACATTATCGATAACAGGACGGCGTCAACACAATTCTTTTAATTAATACCGATATGACGTTGGTTTGACGGTGAGGCATTAGTCATGTGACAACGACTATAGTGTTGTGTTGACGTCGATGTCGACATTCAGAATACTTATGAATAAAATAAATCAATAAATATATAAATTGCTTTAAGTATTGTTTTGTTGTTTTTCTCATCCTCACAATAATAGGATGAACCGAAAAATGAATGAATATTCGCGACAAAAGACATCCTTTTTCATTGCCTGAGAGTGAATTAGGTGTACCTTTTATAGTAAATGATAAAAACTAACATTTTTAGCATCCATAGATTTAAAAGGCGATTTAGGTTGTCTAAAGGAGCGTTCAAATACGTTCTTTCCGTAATAATTATTACTGGCCATATGTCGAATTCCGTACATTGCTCCTTTCGGGTTGTGGCAGTTTTCAGCATAATGCTGGGAATGATTTTTTGATTGGACTATCACAAAGCACTATGAGCAAGTTTGTGATAGACACAGCCAATGAAATAGAAAGCAAGTTCTCTTCCAAAGAGAAACAATATCTACCAAATCGTGTGGAGGAAAGCATTCCTTATTTCATGAACAATTTTAAAATCCCTGTCGCTATTCAGAGTTAAACATAAGTATGTATAGAAACAACCATACAAAAAAATTATTTTCAGTTTCCAAGCAATGACCTTCAGAATCGTTTTTCCTGAAAACAATTAAAATTATATTATATTGAAATAAAAAAAATTCCAAAAAAAAATACTTACATTTTTAATTGCTTCGTTCTTTCGTTTCTTGTTCCTTTGCTTTGTTTCACACCACAAAATGAGTGTTTGCTGGTTTGTTTTCGATAGCAATTTGCCAATCGAGTACAACTTCGAGTAAATACGATTCGATAACGAGTACCGTGATCCGCGTTAAGCACGTATCGATGATAAAGTATTCGATATCGAATACGATGATTTGGCGCCAGTAATTGTAGGAATTGCTTCCGTTGGTCCAGTACTGAAAGAAAACATCCTTCCTTCGTGATACGAACTATCGATAAGTCCAAAACTGTTCGATAGAAAGTGATCAAAGTCTTCGTAATAAGTTTATAGGCAAAAAGGAAAAATCGGTGTCATATTTTATTGCAATTAACAAGTAAACGCAACAAAGTATTCCGGTTATTGCCTCCGACACGCGTTTAAGGGATTCGCAAAATCAGGAGTATGGCCATGTGCTATTTTTAAAGTATAAAAAGTCGTTGATGAAAGTGTTTATAAAATGCCAGTCAGTATTTTGTTTAATGCGAATTCGTGCTCGCAGTGCCAGGCGGTTAGCAAACGAATATAAATAGCTGTTTTCAAATGCAATTTTAAAATAGATAGAAACTCGACAACTCGCTCTTAAATATTTTTTACTAATTATTAAAATAATTGTTTCATTGTTTTTAATTTATTTTTCTTTTCTATAGACGGCAAGAAAAAGAAGCTAGTCGTCGTGAAAAAGAAGCCCGCAAAATTGAACGTGAAACAGCTAGGCGACTGGAGCGTGAAGCTGCTAAATTAGAAAAGCTTAATCGTAATGCTGAGAAAATTTCACGCAGCTCAGAACGTGTGGGGGGTACATCACGTTCTGGCTCCCTGGAACGCCGACGTAGTGGCGATGAGTCGCCTGTACTTAATCAGTCGACTGTGCATGGTATTGCTAGTCCTAATCGTAGACCCACCATTTTTGATGTGTTTCGGCCGCGTGCAAAATCGGACGCGCGGAAGCAAAAAATGCTACTGGATCCATTTTCGGCAGCTGCAGTTGCTACAGGCAATGAAATGGGCAGTGCTAGTAGCACACATTCGACGTCTGGTGGAAGTGGAACTGGTGGTGGGGCAGGCACTGGTGTTATGAATTCCATGAAGGTAGCTTTACAAAATTCCGGCCTTATCGGTAGTGGCCATCATCAGAAGCAACATCCGGCGGTGACGATAACTACTGCCGAAGGCACGTCCGTGAAGAATAAGTACAAAGATGGTTCGGCTCATCCGCATCAGGGTAGCGACGCTCAAGTAAATCCTCCTTACTTCATTTCCTTCTCTATAAATTTTTATTTTTCCCCTCTTTCTTTGTAGTATTATCATACAGTAACGGCGGTACGCAGATCCGACGCTACCCGCTCACCAATGACCAAAGTAATGGATTTGTTTAGACATCGTTCAAATTCTGCAGCCACAGAAGCTGATAAACGTAAAGCGGTAAGTGGTACTTCTCGATTATTTTCTTTATTCGTGTGGTATTTTAATTTTAGTTCCACCATTTTCATGTTAAATTTAATTAATAATTATCGAGTCGTGTTAGAAAAGAAATTTAATATTTGATGTTCATTATTTAAAGTGCTAAGGCGTTGTTACACGAGTGATAAAGGTTTTAGTATTTGCTAAAAGGCGTTTAAATTGAGAATGTGGTATTTATTGTGGTGAATAAAATTTTTGTCTGTGAGATGGTTGTGGACGCTAATCAACAGTAGATGGCGCTGTTCTATAAAATAAAAAATATATATGTATATACATATATTCGGAATTAATTTAAGAAAAAGGCGAAAAACGAATTTCTAGGAGGACGTATTATTAATTAGTTTAGCCATGTGGTCACCCAATACATTTCCTTTATTATTTTGTTTTGTTATTGTCTGCTATTCAAGCTGAAATTATGTACTTGTTAAACGGACAATCGTTCATAATCTTTACATTTTAAGGATTTTTTTTCTAAAATTTTTAATTTTTTTTTATTTTTGTAAATACTTTAGGTTTACTTTTCTCTCCATCTTTCGTACAAAATTGATTTGTGTTTGTTGTCTAGCAAACACACGTACTTACTATCTTTCCTATAATTCCCAAATTAGCTACAAAATTGGTTCAAAGAATATTTTTTCGTGCTTGTTTTACAATTTCCATTTTGTACAAATATAGAATATTAAGCATGATGGATGACACATTTTTTTTTTTTTTTTTTTTTTTTTTTTTTTTTTTTTTTTTTTTTTTTTTTTTTTTTGGTTAACTAAATTAAAATAAAACCAAATTCATGTATATAAATAGTTATGATTAAGTGACAGATTTCTGCAAAGTATTGTAAAGTTATTAAAACCAAATCTTGTAAATAGTTTTTCTGAACAATTAGCGGGAAATCACTTTTTTTTATCACTTTTTTTTATTATTTTTATTGTTGCATTAAAAACAATAGTATAAAAAATACATTTTATAATGCATACATTTTCACTCGCTATTTCATTTTATTAGGGTGTACATTTTATCCTTAGCGATCTTCGAAGCTTCTTATCACATTTGCTATTAATATTCCTCAATTCGTTCCAAAATCTTCGAGTCTCGTTTTACTAACTGAAGCAAAAATCAATTTGCGTAACTATCTTCGCCAGCTGTTTGTGAGCCTGAATTTTTGTATTTAAATTTCGTTGGCTAGATAAGATAAAAATAGTCCGGCAGTCCAAAAAAATAAAGTGCTTAAAACTGCAATCGGATTTATCGTATACGAGCTGTCATATCCATTCAAATTAAAAAACCTACTGCTTGTTCTTGATTTCGTGCAAAGGTTGGTTTTAGCCAATTGCTCGTCCTCATTTGCATGCGGCAAAAGCGGCGGATGTCGCTGTCAAAACATATAAATCAAACACTGATTTCAGCGAAATCTGAACAAATATTTGAATGCGACTGAATAATGTATTTAGAATTATTAAGTAGTGATACACACTGGCTCGTGTCGCAGGCGACATTTTGTTCCATCTTCCCTTTCGTGTTTCTGACACTGTCCTGCTGGATTAGTTTATGTTTTCCACATCTTCAATGTATATGTAGTTTGTCACCAGGATATCTCAAGAACTTTGACGCTTCTCTTCATGTCAAACGGCATCACTTTCTCCAATTTTTAACGCCTTTTTCCCAAAATTTTTCTAAATTCAGAAGTTGCTTTCTGACTTTGACGTACGGCATTGATTTTCTTAAGAGTTTTGGACGAATACTTTGTTGTCTTTGCCTTTGAGTTATGGACAGCTAAATATGAACCCCCTAATATAGCCGCTGTGTGGGATAGCCTTTGTATGTTTTCATGTGCAATTTGGGAGAGGGAATCTTTTAACTTCCGTCATTTTTTAAGCTTTCGCTCTCTCAAAAATCTTTTTCTCTTAATACTTTTTTGAATGTTTTAAATAATAAAAAAACAATTTAATTTTGTTTCGGTTTGGTACGATTAACTGGTGGAATCTGAGAAAGGACAATTGAAAAAAGTACTTGAAAGACGCTTATATAATCGGAATTCAAGTGTAGTTGTAATTTGAACGGCCACCGACGGACAACATAAAAAAGTAAAGAGAGATGCGACGCAATTTCTCTTTAAAACAGAAAAAGTTATACTGTCGCGATTATTTATAATAATTTTTTAGCCCCTCGATGGTGTCTGGTGTCAGGGGTTCAATTCGCCGGAGAGCCAGAAGCCAAAGGCCTCAGTAGCCAGTGCTTCTATACATATTGCAATTATATTCATATAATTGAAATATTTCGTAAATAAATAAATAAATAATAATTTTTTCAATTGCCATGAATACTCTAGTAGGGTGTTTAAGTCAAACAATAATTTCAAAGTGAGTGAATAGTTTTTACTCGCATCCTTCAATTCATATTATTTACATGTTTTAAAAGCCATATGGAAGTGATATCTGGTGATATGTAATATTTTTGATTTGGTTTTATGCAAAGCAACATTCAGCGTCTACCGAAATTTTACATTTTCCATTGCACCTTTTGCCCCGAAGAAATCGACAGGCTAGAAAATACGCTGTGAAACAGCGTTACCAGACAATGTTCAAAAAACATCTTTTGAGTCGAAAGAGTCAGTAAATTAGAGTTTAATTATTATTTTTATACCTGGTGACGTATAAAAGAACCAAAAGGCAGCAATACGGCTGTTTATTTATATGGGATTAAAGTACAGAATTTTTAGTTTCTCAAGCAAATTTTTTAGACATTTCATAAAATATATATAAATGCTTTGTTATCAGCTGTTAAAAAAAAAAAGCAACGCACTTTTTTTTTAATTTGTGTTCTTTTCTCTTTAAATAAAAAATTTCACTTTCACAGGGCGGGCAAAAAATTTTAAGAATTCACCTTTTCACAGGGCAACATTTTTATTGTAGAAAAGAAAACGCCATTCGTGTATGATAATTAGATGACTCTTATTTGGTATTTGCTGTTCTAGGAAAACATAGCTGGCTTCTATAGGAGGTAATCGATGGAACTCTGAAACTTTTTCTCCCAAATTGAATTTTGACGGTCTGTTCTGTAACGCGGGAAAATGATGACATTAGCCAAGCCTGTCACTACTAAAACGTTGGCATTTTCATATATATATTTTCATTCTTATTAATATCTTCTAGTCTACAGAATTACATTTGTTTGGGAAAATAGTTAATGCTGAGTTTGATAGACTTTTCAATATCTACATATGTATGTTACCACCATTTGCATAAAGTTGTTCATGGTAAGAATGCCTTAAAAGTAGTGAAACACCTCTAAACTGGTCACACTGATAACCAGCTTATAACAAGTTGTAGTAGTTAAGTTGTAAGTAGTTATTGATAGAATTCGTCTGATCGGGGTTGTTTTTACTTTTTTTTATTATTTTTTTTTATTATTTTTTTATTATTTTTAATTTATTTACCAAAAGTTGTAATATATTAGTTTTGTGAAATATAGATTTTTAAGCCACCTTTTTTACAACACCAAATAGAATAAATTACTTTGTATGTAACAAACATAAAACATATGCTTTCGTAATACATCTAAAATATGGTGTAACACCATATACGCCATTTTTATTTGAGTTCCTAAAGTATAAGGCATATAAGGTATACACTTTCATGTGAATGAGTTGTTCGACTGTGTGGTATAACGAAACAAGACCTTTAATAGTACATTTCCTTAGTGTGCGTACTTTACTGCCGATCACGTTTGTTTGCCGGTACACTATGGCGTATGTTTGATATTTTTTCAATTCCCAACACTTATACTCGCACTAACACATGTGTTCGCACATACGAACACATGGTTGTGTAAACAACAACTATTTACTGTTAATAAAAACAACAGAGAGCATTTTGTTGTTGCTTCTCAAAAAAAAAAAAAAAAAAAAAATCCAGACAGCATGAGTAAATCTAACGGTAGAGATCAAATAAAAAAAGAAAGTGGAAATATAAAAAATACGAAAAATAAATGAAAAAATTAAGTCAGCTGTTTATCTGTCAGTCTCAGTCTGAATAACAACACATTCATTTATATATTTTCTTTTGTTCTTAATTAAATTTTAGCTTTTCATATTTTAGTCTAATTTTGAGCATTAATAGAACGGGCTAGTGTGCGCGTTAAATAATTAAAATAACTGTAAAAATTTGTTAAGCTCGCCTCTGCATTTAACGTTTTATAGTTTCATACATTTTGTTTATGTTGTGTCTGTGGTTTTCTTTTAATTCTTTTTGCTACTTGTTTAGTTTTTTATTTCAGTGATCTTAATAATATGGAAATTAAACAAAGTAATCTTAAGAATACAAAGTTGCCGTTTATCAGTTATTTATCTGATAATATTCCGTCACATACCAATACAATATGTAAATATGTGTATCTAAAGATTGTTTTCATATTTCTATCAAACAAATTTAGTTGGAAAAAAATGTAAAAGAATACAAAATTTCAAGTGGATGTAAATAAACATGAGATAAATTTAAAAAAAATCTAATTTCCTAAACAGATTTCAATTAAGAATTCTTCTACAATTAAATAAATAGTCAGTTATAAATTTTTTTTTTTATTTGTGAATTATTAAATGAAAAATTTGGTGTGGATTTTGTTTTGCCAGTATTTAAACTGAATACTTTAAGTAATTTTATTCAGTTTAATATAAGAACTTAGTTTATGTATTTTTAATTCTGGGCTTTTATAAAAATTATTGGAACTGCGGTTAGGCTGTAGTTGGACGCCATTATCCGTAAAATACAGTTAAATTCAACGACGTAACATTTAAAAGAAATGGGAGAAATCGGGAATGGCATCTGCCATACACATTATGTACAAAATTCCACTTTAGGCTAAGATAACACTGGCACGTGTTGCGTGGGCGATGTGAGACTCAAATGGAAAAAAAGATTAGAGCTAAAATGACCAGTTCAAAAGTCCAAAGTCAATGGACTCTTTTGCAAACCCAAAGTTGTGCACGGTTTCTAAGTATTAATGCCTTTGCCAACGGAAATGTGAGATAAAATTAGTCATATGCTGGCATATCAAGTAAAAAATACATTCTTCATAATTAGCATTCTGGTTCGGGAATTACTACGACTGATATTATTTTTAATTTTAATTTCAGTTAAATAATTATTTCACTTGTGCTTAGTTTTGAATTGAAATTTCAGATGTAAAGTTTCATTTCATCCAATAAGATGATTAAATTACTGCTTAAGATAAGAAGAAAATTTAGTGAAATTCAAAATTTGGAAATATCCCGGACCAATAATTATTATATCGAAGCATAAAATAATTTAAAAATTTTCTGGCTAATCCTTAAGCCGATTAGGGAAATATTACTACAATTTACTCTTGGTTTTTATAAGTTTTCTTTAGTAGTTGTACTTTATTATGAGCTTTTGATCAGTAGTAAATATAAATCCTAAATTTGTAACAATTTCGGTTTGCCGTTGCTGATCAATTGAATTCATCTCTTTTCAAGTCCAGCTCTGGTTTATTGCAAACATGAATTGATTAAGTATTGCCGTAAATCTTTCATTCTGAAACCATTTTTAATTAAAATATTATTATTTATATAAATATCAAAATTGTTGTGGAAGTCAAAGAGAGAATTTTCTAAAATTACTAAAAACAATTTTATTATTTTAAATTCATTGACTTTAAAAAACAATACGCATTAAAATAGAAATAAAAGTACACATTAAATTATAAAATACGTTCGTATAAACTTTTGCAAGTGCATACAATTTTTAATTATTTACTCAAACATGCATGACTACAGACACACATATGCAAATTGCTCATATCTTTTTTAAATATTTCATTAACATTCTCATGTTTGATAATATACTATTGTTAGTTTCACGTGTCTATTCAGCCCACTAACAAAACTTGGGCTGCAAATAGACACGAACAGAAAAGTAAACACATACTTTCATAATCAACAATTAAGTAATTTGTAACAAAGGTCATTTCTATTATAAAATGGGCAATAAAAATTTTCCCAACAAGCTTATTCTTCATTCATATTTTCTGCTTTTTCTTTAAATAAATGTTGCATAGATAAAACAATATTAATTTGAATATTTGCAGTATTTCATAGTTCGAGTATTTATAAATTTTGTAAATAGTTTAATACAATTTTATTGTTTTGATTGCAACACGCTTCTCTTGCCTTTACAACGGGTATTACGCAAAAGGTGTTTAGTGTTTGAAAACTTTTGCTAACTTTGGTAAAAACTTTTTAAATTCAATTTGCTCTCACGATATAATTGGCAGTGGAGAACATGTAAAAGTTTGAACATCTGGCAACATTTCTTAAATTTTGTAAAACAATGCAGTATGCCATACATTTGCATAGAACGTCTTAAATTTCATATTAGTGATTTTCTATTTAACAAAATGTACAGATTTGATTTCACAATAAAAACTCATTTAGGCCACGTTAAAGATCAAAGATTCACTCTCCCATACAGTCGTAATGGAATGTGATGCCGTCCTGTTTTTAAAAATCGCATCAAATTGGCATTATAGTTACCAAGCAATCATATAAATATGATTTAAAATATATTTTCTTTGTTGATTGAAATAAATGCAACTCTGATCGCATGAAAATTGTCAATTTATGAAAATTTTCATATCTGTCACACAGATGCTATCCTATTATGTTACTTTTCCTCATACATGCCATATTTGTTAGGTCATACGATTGAATATAATAGTAAATAATGACCTGAAACACATATTGCCCTTTTTTTGCCATGCTGATATGAAAACAGCTGACATTATAATAAATAAATCACTTTAATATCACTTCTAGCAGTTTATTGTAACATATATTTGAATTTTAACATCATAAAGTAGGAGCAAATAGCGCTTAATATCCATGGCAAAAGCCATAGCCACAAGCGCAATGGTGTTGCAATAAAAAATGCTTCTAAGACTGAATGCCGCTATTAAAATGTTTCCTCACTTTGAACTAACCTGCATAAAATAAATATATTTGGAACTTTCATATACGAGTAGAGACAATTAATTAAAAAAGAACACGCACACAACTTAAGTATTCCGCAAGGGAAGGTATGCGCATGAAATAATACATAATTATATTGCGGTATGGCAATTCATGGGCGCCAGCTTTCCTCGCCTTAAACACATGAGCATGTGCTTGACTACAATTTTTTTAAGATCTTGTATATAATAACAGTTCGCCATTTAATTATTGCAAAACGAATGGAAATGGTGTATTATTGTGTCCATTTAAATAATGCAGATGTTTTTAATTTATTTTGTTATTCTTCCATATGTAAGTCAAGCCAGCGCTCCATAAATATTTAGTTAATAAATTGACTATTTAATAATAAAGACAACACGACAATACGACAACACAGCTAAAAGAAAATAGAAAAATATTGTGTTTAAAAAATTAAATAAATGTTTTCGTTAATTTAACTCAATTTTGGTATTGTTGTTGTTATTGTTGTCAGTGATTTTTCAAGTTGCTAATTTTCTTAGCAGACATTTATTAGGATTTTATATTTGCATGTTACACTAAAAGGACCTTAAAGTCATTATTAAAAGTTTCTGCTTCACACGGACTAACCGATCTGGCTATAATTTTTATTTAATTGTGATTGCACGCCAAACCTTTAAATCACTCAAATGCAACATGTTAACGAGGAAAGCTTTGGAAAAGTAAAATTATAAACAAATATAAATTATTGCATACAAGTGTAAAATAAAAATATATTTTATTGCTGTAAAATTTACAATATGGTCACGTATTTTTGGCAAAGTGTCAAGTTCAGCGAAGGCAAAAGTGAAATGGAAAGGAAAACGGCAAACCTTCTTTGTTTGTTTGTGTGTGTGTGTGTGTGTGTGTGTGTGTGTGTGTATTTTTTTGCATTAAATTCTTTATCATCTGATTGTGATAATAAGACAGCTGGAATTTTGTTTATTGCAATGGCCACCGTTTCGATACTGATGTTGTTCAGAGCTGTAAATGAGTGATAATTTCTTTTATGCTTTACTTTTTTTATTTTAAGGCTGCATTTTTTTGGCTTGGCAATTTAAAAACATAAGTTTATCAGGAAATGGAAATAATTGCAATGCAAAGTGTCAGCTGTTTGTAGTCGATTTCCGTCGGCCATGTTGCGCTTTCAGCCATGCTTGAAAAGACTTGCAAAGACACGGCTTGCAAGTATTATTTGGAGCAACATTGCAACCAGTCGTCCGTCCATTCGAAAGCTTGTTCTCTTTGCTTAAGATAAAATCATAAGCATAGAAAAGAAAATCTTAATCTTGTGTAATCTCTCTTCTTAAGATAAGCATAATAATTTTGGAAAAGGAGTTACGCAAACTCCTAATAGAGCTTTAAAGCTTCAATAATGAAAATTTAAAATTTATCTCATTTAAAAGTTTAATGAGTTGGCAGTTGGTTTTTAAAAGCAGCGATTTTTTTTATTTCCTTTGAGAAGATATAAAATATAACCAATAATACAAATAAACTGCAATCGGTTAGTACATTCAAGAAAATAAGTGCGAGTATTTAAAAAAAAGTGAAACACAATGTAAAAAAAAAACTTTTGCTCAGATATTGAGAAGTAAATTTAAATCACGCTGTCATGCAAAGAGAGTGCAAAGTGAAGAAAATTGCACATATCACCAATTTTCATGGCCGTAGTCAGCAAATAGATTGTGGCTTTCGAGCAATTCGCAAAAATAAGATCGGACTTTCAAGCTGGAAAAATTTTCAGCCATTCATATTAAAAATGGCTGCACTTTTTCACTCATTTATTTTTAAGCCCCTTTTCATAGCACCAAGTCTGCTTGTTCAGAAAACTTCAAGCAATTCTTTGTCGAGAGACTTATCATGTTCATGCCAGTGGTACTCTTGGCCTATTTTACCTTAATCCGAGGGCATGCTATTCGCTAAAGCCGTATGCGGTAATTAGCATTGTAAATCCAATAATACACTATATGACGGTATGAAGGGAAGGCTTGTGTCGTCTCTTTCCCCATTCAGATACAATTGGATAATTTATTGGGTAATATAAAACAACAAAATGGAAAAATATCGTCAAATAGGTAATTAAGATTTCTTCATATCTAGTGTGCCTGATTAGTGACTAGTAAGGCAAAAAGTTATTCATTCACTCAATAAAAAATAGTTATGGCTGAGAGTGTTCAACATTATGACACGGCAATTCACATTGTAAATTATCGAATTGGGAAGCAAAATGTTTTACCTGTTTGTAGAGTGTTACTGAATTTGGTTCTCTTCTCTTTAGGAAATATAATTTTATTTCATTTATTATTATCTTTAAATAAATTGATTGAAGTTTCTTTTGTTTGTTTTTTTTTTATTTCCGTAATATATGTATCATTTTAATAAATTTTGTAAATTAATTTTAAAAATGTTTTGAAGGCTGTTTAATTTGTATTTTAAATACAAAGATATTGAATTTTCTGGAAATAAATTATTAAAAAAATGCTGATAATAATGGGGAGGGGGTCATTGTAATTGCCATCATAATATTCCACACGTGCTAAACAGTGTTGTCAAATATCCTAAATAAGACACAAACATACCAAAAACAAATACTTTTTTTCTCTGATTAGTGGATAACAAAGTGCATGCATGCATGTGTGTATAAACAGGGTGTTCTAAAATTAACAAAAGATTAAAAGTGTTATGTGATATCGCGTTATGTACTGTACAATTCCGTCTGCCAAAAATTGTAAGATATTGATGTAACCAAAATGTGGCTTCAACAAGACGATGTCACATGACATGCAAGCCGTGAAAGAATTCTATTAGTGCTTGCAATATTACCAGATCATTTCAGTTCCTAGGTTTTTTTGATTTAACTATTAGAAAATCATTCACAATATTTAGCCGCATTTCAGCAAAATGGCCAAGAAACATTCGACAACGCAGTTCGCATGTGCATGCGAACACATCGTGGCCGCTGGGTTATTCCATAAATAGGCGCATCCTATTCAATAATAACAACAACAATCGAAAGACTGAAACTGTGTTTTCTGTTCAATTCCAAACTTGCCTTAATTTTTTGACATTTTTTTTATGAAAAACTCCATTTCAGCTTTGTATTTTGAAATAAAACGTTATATTTGTTTCACCCTGTATTGGTTACTTTTATTTTAACCGTTCCCAGTCATCAAGTTGGAAAAACAAAAAAATATCTACAACTGGAAATGATTGCTGTATTGTCATATTTGGCAATGATTTATCTATTTTAGTTTGTTTTGTTTCCATGCCGCTTTTTTAAGGCCAGTCTCAGTCACAGTTACGTAACCCAGTGAACAAAGTAGTACACAAAAAATTAATTATTTGCCAGAACGTTTTCAATGAAATTTTTTTATTTAAACTTCGTGCAATTTGAAGTTTTAAAATATTTTCTAACACGAAAAAACTTATACGAGCTTTCATTTCTTCAAGTAAAACTTGTTAATAATTGTTTTTTCTAAATATAAAATAAAAAATTACGCCATTGCTAAGGCTCTGTATGCATGTAAAGGGTTTGTAAAAATTAACTCAATATCTAACTCCGCTTTTTGTCAGCCTGATGCTCTGCTATGCAGTGCTTTGATATTGACACTTAAACGGCTCCGCTCTTACAAATGGAGTGTTTGGCGTCCCTAACAAATCTAGGCTCGCTAAATTTTTTAAAAGTGTTCTCTTTACATTTGACGATGTTAAAAGACTATTGCGACTATATTTTGTATGAAATTTCGGAATAAAGACACGATTAATATTAATTTTTGGCCAATTCTAAACTGTCAGCTGTCAAATTGTTTTGCTTAAGTTTGCCATCACTGTACGACACAATTAGCAAACAAATTTAAATCTGGCATTAATTTTGAGGTACCCTTTATATACATAAATATATATGTATTTACATTTATTGCCGTTAATTTTCTGTTTAGCTATACTTCCCTTAAATCTGCGTCAGTACTGCACACAACGAGTGCAGCGAGCTCAGTAGACATCGCAGATTGTTTTTTTCCGTCTGTCTATATAATTTTATGAAACTAAATGTTTTTTTTTTCGCATGCACTTATTTTAAACATTTACTTGCCGGTTACTCAAAGTGCAAATTAGAAAATTTTAACGAGCAGAACAATTTATATTTTTTTATTTGTATTTGAACTGCTAATAAAAGTCCGGCTAATGTCAATTTATTATAAAATTTTAGTTTTATTTAGTAATTGAAAAATATATGTGTATTAAATGTACATTTATATTTGTTTCTCCTTATGAAGTGCGCAGTGTATTTATCATTCTCAAATAAACAAATTCAGAAATATTTTGTAATGAAAAAAGCGTTTGAGAAAAGCTTCAAGGTTTACCATAATTATATTCAGAACAACTATTTATTGAAATATTTAAAGCAAATATTAATTAAGGTTTTTTTGGAACGTTTGTGATATAAAAATTTTTTTTTCCAAAAATTCAGACAATCATCAAATTGTACTTTTTTCTTTCAAAACGTCAAATCTGCCAAGCATGGAATTATCAAAATTATTTTTTATTTCTGCGGTACCACTTAGAGAACACTAATAGTTTTTTTTTTTTTGCTCAACTTCGTGGCCAGTATAAATATGAAATTATTACGGCTAAATACTTTTGTCGATCTCGATTTTGATTTTACTTTCTAAATAAAACAAAAAAAAAGGCTGAAAAAGCTAAAAGCTAATTTATGTGAAAATATATTTTTAATAATAACCAGATACACAAAAGTAAACTGGAATTATAAAGTGAATGCCCCTGAATACCGATCAGAGTAAAGACTTTTGAAATATCCTATTTTAGATCAAAAGGTTTCAGGTCAGATAGTTTGAAATTTGCTTAATAGTTTTTGTCTCATCTGGGAATTAGTATCTTCAATTTATTTAATAATAATAATTATTAATTTAAAAGCAACTTTAATATATTTAAATTTTGTATATAATTTTTTTTAAACTTTTTTTAACTTTTTTAAAAAATTTTTAAAAAGTAGCAAAGGAAGCACAAAATATTTCAATTTTATCTAAAATAATACCTAAAAAAGAAGGCAAAAAAGGGGCAACGCAGATAAAAAACAACAAAGTGCCTCTTTTCTATTTACTAATAACTACTATTTTACTTATCACACTATATATATTATAATAATTTTTTTTTGTGCTGTTTTTTTAACTCAAACTTAATATTTCCCTAAAGTGGTAACACTTGCTTCCTTTTCCAAACCCTTAAAAATTTCTGAATTTGCTTTTAAAGCATACCACTTATGCTTCTTTTTGTATCCATAATGAAAAAGTTTTCACATTAAATTTATATAAAAAAATATATGATAAAAAAGCTAAATACAATTGAAAAGCTAACGGTTAGGGGAATCCCCAATTGGTTATGCAGTTCAACTAGAATTATGTTACGCTTCAAAAAGTTATTGAATCAGATTATAAATTGTTTAAATACGGCAAACGATAAACGTATTAAATGTAAATATCTCTTCATTAAATAATGCCTATTTATATTAAAACATTTAAAAAGCTTAAAACACACACTTAACGTTTCATTAGCCGAGCTTTACAATACATCCATACATCCATACATACATATGTGTGTATTAGTTTATCCGGAACTTTGCCAACAAATAATTAAAGCAGATTTTATTATTTTTACTCGTAAATATTCATACATACAACCAACCCTTCTCACACACACAGATAAATAAGTATGTATGTAGATATAAATAAATAAAAATATTGTTGGAAGCTTAGCACTCCCCTCATTTACCAATAGTGTGTTGTAAGGGAACAAACTAAGAGAGAGCAGGCAGGCATACACACACTTTGCTTTTCATAAATAAATAAAGGTGACCATATAAAATTGTTTCATGGGAGCATAGAAAATGATTAAAGTGGAACGACATATACCTATAGATATGTGTGCCAAAGTTTCATTGAAATCACAAATCCTCTAGAGAAGACTTTAGGAGTGCATCTAACAGCTCTGTATATCAATGAAATATTTCTGAATTCGCATCTGCAACTGCTGCATATATTTTTAATTTATATTTTTTTTAAACTTAGAAGAGTCAGGGCCTAGCGAAACTATTTAGGAAGTCACATACACGTAATAAAGACGTGCTTTGGTATAACTGAAGCGTAACACTCTCTGTGGCTGCAGGTATGAGTATGTGCAGATATGATTTTCAGTGTTTCATTTATAAGTTTGTGCCGGTATTGATTTCAGTATATAGAGTTAGAGCAAGTGAAGATATCATTAAAGTTTTATATTTATTTGAATCTATTTCATAGAAACATGTTGAAGACATTAAAATAATATATACATATATATATATATTTTGTCTCATATGTGTATATGATATATAAATATGAATTTGATTATTTTTATTTCTTTGCGACAAAGATCGGTCAGTATTTAAAGTTATGTATACAAGTATATTACCGAAAATCAACCATTGACTAATAGAAGTATCTGAAACCGTTTGTCTGGGTATGTTTATGTGTATGCAAGCATTCTTTACTTCCACCTAAAATATTAGACTGTATAGAACCTGCAAATATGTGCAGTTCAACCATTCCAACAATTCTTTCAGTATAATGCTACCCATACACGATACAACCGTTGGCACAACTTTTGCAGGTTGCAATCAAGATTGTAACGTGTGTGGGCCTGTTGTATGAAGTTGTGTCTCGGTTGTATGAAAAATCAAAATTTTTGATTTTTTGGCAAGTTGTGCCAACGCGTTGCAACGTTTGTGGATTAGTCATGCGAGTTCGTACATCATTCTGATTTTAATTTTGCGAGAGAAAGACGTGTCGTCGGTTAATTTGGTTTTTGAAAGCAAAGAAAACTAGCGTGAATACTAATTAAAAATGGAAGACACAGCTGAAATGAAACTAGAGCACAGTTCTACAATGAATTATTTAAAATGGTGTCTTCCATTTTTAATTAGTATTCACCGACGACACGTCTTTCTCTCGCAAAATTCAATTGTTTTATTACTTCACAAAATTTAAGCCTAATTTGTTTGGCTTCGTGGTATGCGTTTTTATTATTTGTTGTTTCCAGCTGTAAATTGTTTGCAAAATGAAATTGTACGAAGAGGTTTTATCGTCTGTGGACACAACACACAACTTAATTCCTAACCAAATTGTACCAACGGTTGTATCGTGTATGGTTTGCATAAAGACTCAAAAAGCACTTGTACTTAAATTAGTATAGTGAGAGCTAAAGAATTCTACATTCTAGTTGAACTCATTCTGTCATGCGTATCATAATCATATCTTTTTACGCAATACGTTCGGTTGCACTATTTCACGTCTTTAATACGTACGTGTAGTATATTTATTATGATATCTATTCATGAGTCACATACTCGTTAACTAGAGATCCATACTCAACTAATTACTTCTGTTGTTTTGGGACGTACTGCGCAGAAGAAAATAACATAATTTTTTATGTGATTAATGATATACACTGGTAACTCAAATAGAAAGCTTTTTTTTATGTAATTCTCTAAAAAAAAAAGCTTTTGTATATTTCTCTTAATAGTTTTCTCTTCGCTATTATTAAACAGTGCATACAAAATGTAAAGTAATTGAAAAAATATAAATAAACAATTTAAATTGAAGGCATATCAAACCACAATAAATGTTTTATAAAGCAAAAGAAAATACGCTAATAATAATAATAATAATAATAATAAGAATAATATTAATAATAATAAAAATACAATAAGTACAGATATAAACAAAAAAGAACATGTCGTTAGTGAAGCGATGGATTTATCGCCACGCCCACTCAACATCCTCCTCCTCCTCCACATCGTCATCATCGAAAAGTCAGCGCGGTCGCAGTCAATCCTTAGATGTACAAGCCCTGGAACGCAGTGGCATACGAACAGTTATTCAAACTGTAAATAACTTTTTGATTTGAAAGATTTTGTTTCTTATTTATTATTTAAACTTTACATATGCATATATATTATAATATTATTATAAATAATGTTTCATGTTACATCTACTTTCAGCGTGTAGCGGCTCATCAGCAGCAACTGGCGGTTCAAAGTAAGTTGCATCCCTTTAAATAAATTTATTATTAAATATAGCGAGCCTATTATTATATATATTTTTTAATAAACCTATATAAATGTGCTGGTACCAAGCTTTTCAACATTTCCTTACTTTTTTCAGCTTTAAAATAATTTTATATTTATATAGTTTCAGTGTATTTTCTTAACTTAATCAAAACTGAATTAACAAATTGGTGCATTGACAACGTCGAATTAGGTTCATTTCTAAAAGTAATTTAACGTACTTCGTATTGCAATTAAAGCGGTATGAAATTAAGTAAATCAACCAGTTGCCTCTTTCGAAACGTATGTATGTATATATGGATCTGTGTGTAGTAGCAGTAGTAGTAGTAGTAGTAGTAGTAGTAGTAGTACTAGTAGTGTAGTAGTAGTAATAGTAGTAGTAGCAGAGAATAATATTTTGAAAAGAGAAATGCGTAATCTTGTTTATATGATTCATCCTGTTGAATGGCAATGCAAATAACTTTCCTAAAATATTTCGCAATTTTTTATAAGTTGTCAAAGTTTTTACAAATCTATATTTTGTGTTTCTGTTTGCATGAGAAATGCATGTGTATGTATGCGTGCATGAATGCAATATTTTTATTTACGTAATACACTAAATAGCTACAGTTTATCGTGTATTACATTCTCAGAAATTTTCATTTGTCTTTTATTTGCAAATAAAAAAAGTTCATACTTTCTATTAAGTACAATAAAATCTTAACTGGAGGTTAACGTACGCGTTATTATGTATTTCCTAGTAATAAAAGAACATAAAAACATACATATGTACATGCACCCAGATGCGTGCTAACCAGAGAATGGCATGAGTTGATTCACTTTCCTACCCACTCATACTTGTATTTATATTTTTGCTCTTGTTCTGTTTTTACACATCAATATTTTATTAATGCCACTGGAGGTCGTGGTGACTCTCTTAAAGGTATCTGTGTTTAACATATACTCGATTGTACTGTCACTTGATTGTTTTGCACGGTATTCAAATAACTCACAAAAGCTTATTGTCTTTCATGTAAAAAAAAGGTATTTAAAAGTTTAGATTATAACATTCCTACATTAATAATAAGAAATCTGAAAATGAGGAATGTGGGGTTTCCCGCATAAAAATATAGAATATATTATATGTATACCGCAAAAAATATAGAATAATTTAAATAGTTTTTTTCTTCCCTAAAGATTTATGTAACTGCTAAATGTGTAAAAAATGAATAAAATGTCGTGTCGTGTTTATAATGGATTCTTGCCCGAGCGTTATTTTTTTATTCGATAAAAAAATATGACCATAATTGCATTTAGAACGTGCACTTATGAATTACAAGTTTAAAAGAGCTATGCTATCGCGTTAACAGGAATCTGTTAAATCATGTGGGTTGTGGCCGGGAAGACAAATTTATAATTGCGTTTAGATTGTGCAGTTATGAATTACAAGTTTAACAGAGCTATGTTATTTCGTTAGCAGAAGTCTGTTGAATTCTATAGTTTGTGTCCGGGAAGACAAATTTCGGAATTTAACTGTACACATTATTTGTTAAATGCAAAAAATTTACTATTTCTAATGTTTAAAAAAAATATTTTCAAATTCCACGAATGACATATGTTCGATTTTGCCATTTCTTTTTCTCTTATGTTGGTATCCATGTCTCTTATATATGTTGGCAATATTACCAATTTTGGATTCTCAGATTGTTTTTAACAAATGAAGAGGTTAGGTGTGTTTTGATGTACTCCTTGATTTTGAACAAAAACCACGTTGCATGGAAGCTGTTGAATGTCGTTAACGAGGCTCCAGATTTCCTCAAAAAGGTCATAACTGGTGACAAATCATGGATGTATGGCTATGACATTGAAATCAAACGCCAATCATCTCAATGGAAGCGTCCAGAAACCCCAATAACGGAAAAAGCACGTCAATTCCGGTCAAATGTTAAGGTTTTGTTCTCTGGTTTCTTCGCTTGCAATGGTGTAATTGCATTAAAAATTCTTGTCAGGTCATACGATCAATAAGGAGTAACCTGGAAGTGGTCCGCCGTTTGGGCGAAACAATTCTTCAGAAACGCACAGAATTGTGAAAAACCAATCATCCACCATCTCACACATCGATATTTATATATCATTTTTTGGCCAAAAATCATACCTCAACCACGGTGTTACTGCACTTTGTGCCCGCTGACTTTTTCCTCTTCCCAAAACTGAAGACAATGGCGAAATGAAAGATTGAGGAGATAAAAGAAAAATCGAAAAATCTGTTGGCGATACCAAAAAGCGCGTTTCAGAAGTGTTTCTAAGATTGGAAAAAACGCTGACATAAGTGTATTATATCTGAGGGAGTTACTTTGAAGGAGACAAGATAGTTATTGATAAGTAAATAAATACTTTTGGAGAAAACGGAAAAAATGGATAGTTTTTAATCACTCCCCGTATATGTACATATATCGTATATAAAACATATTTTCTATAAATTTCAATTCGTTACTTTTATCGGAATTTCGTTTTGGTTGTCGAAATTGGTGCGTTTTGAAATTTTTTAAATTGACAACACTGAAGTGCTGTTCCTTTTGGACTGAGAAATACAACAAAAAATTCACGTATAAGTTAATAATAATTAACTTTATTTCAATTTAAGTTTGTTTTTGTCCCAACTGTATTTAAATCTCACTGCTTAAAACTTCATTTACTACAAAAACAAAATACATTACGACAAAGTTCAAAATGATTAACAACAACAAAACATATCAAATTAAGAAGTGAGCAACTAGAATTCATGAAAACAAGGAATTTTAATACAATTATAAGCAATGAGATTTAACGGGAACAAATTCTTCAAATATTTGTGTAGGTAACAAAAATGACAAGAAATAAGAAGAAATGAATTATTAGTAAGTAGAATACTTAAAAGCAAAATTATTTTTTAGCAGTCTATTGGAGTCATTTCGCGAGTAAGGATCGCAAGTGTGGTATTTGATTTCTCAATACCGAACAATAGACTCCCATAGAAAGTAAACAAGTAAATAAAGTAAATTATCAGAAAGCACAAAGCAAAGAACAACAAGTAAAAATTCTAATATTTTATATAAGAAAAATAATAAATGATAAATATTTACTTATATAATAAACATAATCATGTTTACTTATAAAAATATTTACTGGCGCCCGAGCAACTGGTACAAATATAGTGTACTAAAGGAACCCTAAAACAAACAAAAAATAATAATAATTAAGCCTGTAAGTGTCCGTCCGCAGGCGACCGTCCGTATAAAGTGTCATAAGTGAATCCTTAGTAGAAGTACGAAAAGGACAAAATTCGCGTGATCGGGACGGTATAGTTTAATAAGTTTACAATTTAAAATAAGGAAATAGACACAACAAATAAAAAGAACAGTAAGCAAACAAAAAAAAAAAAAAATTAATATTATAAAAAGAAAAGCTATATTAACTTAAAAGTAATAAAGAACACTAACCAAAAGAATTTTAAAAGGAAACATAAAGACTTTAGAAAAGACCTAAAAATATAATATTCAACAACAGCTTTGTACCTGCCATTTAAAGCTGCACCGTAGAAGACAACCATTCAAATATCTGGCCGACATCGATAGCTGCAACGAAGACCAACAGAATAACATCAATCAGTCAACAGAATGTGTCCAACTCATCTTATACTGTAGGTTATTATATTTCAGAATATTTTTAAGTTATTTCATAAGTGACAAAAACCACCTTTGTATAAAAAAAAAAAAAAAAAAAAAAAAAAAAAAAAAAAAAAAAATAAGGAAGGAAGAAATCTTTTATCGAAAGCACCAATTTTTATCATAGAGTAGAATTTTTGTTTCCTCACAAAAATTGTTTCCAAAATTTGTGAAAAATCATGTCTAATCCCAATAACCTAGTAAGACCTCCTGTTCTTAACGTTCCAAATCCAGCAGCGCAACTCAGCGAAGAAGTAGAAAACCAAAACTACAGAACAGAATATGCGAGTAGACATCAAAATCATAAACAACGTCAACCACCACCCCTTCCAATACGCAATGCAAATACAGTTCATAGACAACCCTTTTATCCGGAATTGACATTTGAAAATTTTAACCAATACAATAGACCAATGAATAATATGCAACAAAATGCATTCCAAAATCGTCAAACCATGCCCAACATTAACTTTCGACAAAATCCCCAACCGCGTTTTCAATCGTACCAACCTTTTCAACAAAATTTTCAACCGCAAAGACCAGTTGCACCGAAACCTCAGAGGTCTCAACCTATGGAAGTTGATGAATCAATTCAAACAAGAAACGTAAATTATCAAAACAGATCACGTCCTTTTAAGCAACCCCAATTTAATAACAAAAGACCTCCATCCCTAAGCTACGTTCCACCACCACATAAACAACAACGCAATTTTCATATAGAAAGTAGACAAGATCTTTCTACTGTACCGAATTACCAGGACGAACAAGCTGGAAATTATGCTGAAACTGAATACGAGCAATTAGTCCAAAACCATGCAGTTGACGAGTACGCTGAATCCTATGATCAAGATCAACAAGACGAAATACTCACTCAAAATCTCACAGATATCCATTTTTTAGGTTAACAAACTCTTCGCTCCCGTATTTTGAGTGCAGAGCGAAGAGTGGTAAAATCCTAAAAATTCTTATAGACACTGGATCTAACAAAAACTACATTCAACCATGCCTCGTTAGCAATCCTATCAAAAACGATAACACCTTTTTTGCAAATTCAGTGTCTGGAAACATTAAAATTACGCATCACACAATCACAACTTTATTCGATTTACCCAACCACCATATAAAATTCTTCATCCTACCTTCTTTGAAATCGTTTCATGGCATCCTTGGTCATGATAGTTTAAAAGAACTAAATGCAACTATCCATATTAAAGAAGAATATTTGTTAATAAACAATACAACTAGAATAAAAATTCATCAACACACTTCCCAATCGGTTAATAAAATGGAATTCAGAACAAATCATATGAACGAAACTCAAAAATTTCAGTTAGATCAAACTATAAAAGAGTATCCCAACCTATTCACGGATCCCAACAAGAGACTTACATTCACTTCTCGAGTTCAGGGAGAAATCCGAACACATTCAGATTCACCAATTTATTCTAAATCGTACCCCTATCCAATGGCATTAAAAAGTGAGGTAGAAAAACAGATCGATGAACTCTTAAATGACGGAATTATCAGACCCTCCAGATCTCCATATAATGCACCCGTTTGGATCGTTCCGAAAAAAATTGACGCATCCGGAGAAAAAAAATATAGAATGGTCATCGACTACAGGAAACTAAACGCAGTAACTGTGGCCGATAGGTATCCTATTCCAGAAATTAACGATGTTCTATCAAATCTAGGTAAAAACAAGTACTTTACGGTTATTGATTTAAAGAGTGGTTTCCACCAGATTCCTTTAAGGGAATGTGACGTAGAGAAAACCGCCTTTTCAGTTAATAATGGGAAATTTGAGTTTGTACGACTCCCATTTGGATTAAAAAATGCTCCCTCGATATTCCAACGTACTCTGGACGATGTGTTGAGAGACCACATAGGGAAAATCTGCTACGTCTACATGGACGATATTGTCACCTTTTCAAGAACTGAGAAAGAACACTTCGAAAACCTCAGAAAAATATTCAAAACACTAGAATTGGCGAATTTCAAAATTCAACTAGACAAGTGTGAATTTCTCAAAACAGAAGTCGAATTTCTGGGATTTATCGTAGGAGCCGCAGGAATTAAAGCCAACCAAAATAAAATAGGGGCAATAGCCAAAATACCACCACCGAAAACCCTAAAAGACCTGAGAAGTTTTCTAGGCATGTCAGGTTATTACCGTCGCTTCATCAAAGATTATGCGAAGCTTGCCAAGCCCCTGACATCCCTTTTAAGAGGGGAGGAAGGACGCATTTCGAAAAACGCGTCCAAAAATTTAAAAATTAGTTTAGATCAAAATGCTTTGGACGCATTCCAGAAATTAAAAAATTCACTCATCTCCGGCGATGTCATGTTATCTCACCCTGATTTTGAAAAAGGCTTCGATCTGACAACGGATGCCTCTGAATATGCAATAGGTGCAGTGCTTTCGCAAAACAGGAAACCCATTACCTTTCTTTCAAGAACGCTCAGCAAAACTGAAGAAAATTACGCTACCAATGAGAAAGAAATGCTAGCGATAATATGGGCCCTCAATTCGTTGAGAAATTACCTGTACGGTTCTGGGAAAGTAAACATTTACACGGACCACCAACCTTTGACGTATGCCCTCAGTAGCAAAAACACAAACAGCAAGATGAAAAGATGGAAGTCCATCTTAGAGGAGTATAACTACGAACTCAAATATCAGCCAGGCAGAACAAACGTAGTTGCAGATTCATTATCTAGACCACCACAGATAAATTCGATGACAGCAACACAACATAGCGATGAAAGTTCCTCAGATAATATGATCCCCGCAATAGAATGTCCAATTAACGTCTTTAAGAACCAACTCCATATCTTAGTTAGTAACGAAGACAACTACAAATTTGAAATTCCATTCCCAACTTACCATAAGCACATAATTAAAAAACCTTTTTACACTAAAGACACCTTAATATCAATTTTTAAAAAATATCTTAACCCCAGCGTAATTAACGGTTTATTTACTACCGAAGCAATTATGGGGGTAATTCAAGAATTCTATCCACAGCACTTTAAAAACTTCAGAGTAAGATTCACTCAGTCACAAGTAAAAGATATTGTAAGTGAAACAGAGCAAGAAGAAATATTGATTAATGAACACCGAAGAGCTCATAGAAATGCCAACGAAAACAAGAATCAGGTAATACAAAAGTACTACTTCCCCAAAATGATGGAAAAATCCAAAGGGATAGTAAAAAATTGTCGAACCTGCAAAGAACAAAAATATGATCGTAGACCCAACAAACCGCAATTTCAGCCTACACCAATTCCAAAAAATCCTGGAGAGATTGTTCACATTGACATCTATTCAACCGAAGGAAACTTAGTACTCACAGCAATAGACAAATTTTCCAAATACGCCTTAGGAAAGATTCTGAAATCAAAGGCAGTTGAAGACATTAAAGAACCATTGAAAGAAATAATTTTAGCATTTGGCATCCCCAAGTTTATAGTCTTGGATAATGAAAAATCACTAAATTCCGTAACGATAAACTTCCTTCTTAAGGACCAATTCGGCATACAAACCTACACTACACCCCCTTATGCTAGTACCGTCAACGGCCAAGTTGAGAGACTTCACTCTACTCTTTCCGAGATGATGAGATGTCTTAAGTCAGATAAACTTCACAATTCGTTCCATGACTTACTCACCAAAACATTATACGAATACAATAAATCAATCCATTCTACTACTGGTAAAAGACCGATTGACATATTTTTTAATAAAAACTTTAATAGTGACCCAGGAAAAATAATTTTGGAAAAAGAAGAAATAATAAATCGCTTGACTGAAAAACAAAAACAGGACCTGAACTACCATAACAAAAATAGACAAGCACCCAAAACTTATTTACCAGGAGAGAACATTTTCGTTAGGATCAACAAGAGATTGGGTTCAAAATTAACGCCAAAATATAAAAAAGAAATAGTCAAAGAAGACCGAAATACAACTGTATTAACAGTGTCAGGCAGGACTGTTTATAAAAGTAACATTAAAAAACAATAAACAATTTTATGTAAATGAAGCTTTCAATAAAAGAATAAACATCTTAACCGAAATCATTAATAGAATGTCGAATTATGTAAGAAATAGTGTTTACTTAGAAAATGAAATAGTTATTAATTTACAAAATAGAATAAGATTAGTTAAGGAAGAGTTAATAAATTGTAAACCCATTAATACTTGTATCCCATATTTCTGAATGATTGGGGACAATCAAATTAAGAAGGGAGGAGTTAATAATAATTAACTTTATTTCAATTTAAGTTTGTTTTTGTCCCAACTGTATTTAAATCTCACTGCTTAAAACTTCATTTACTACAAAAACAAAATACATTACGACAAAGTTCAAAATGATTAACAACAACAAAACATATCAAATTAAGAAGTGAGCAACTAGAATTCATGAAAACAAGGAATTTTAATACAATTATAAGCAATGAGATTTAACGGGAACAAATTCTTCAAATATTTGTGTAGGTAACAAAAATGACAAGAAATAAGAAGAAATGAATTATTAGTAAGTAGAATACTTAAAAGCAAAATTATTTTTTAGCAGTCTATTGGAGTCATTTCGCGAGTAAGGATCGCAAGTGTGGTATTTGATTTCTCAATACCGAACAATAGACTCCCATAGAAAGTAAACAAGTAAATAAAGTAAATTATCAGAAAGCACAAAGCAAAGAACAACAAGTAAAAATTCTAATATTTTATATAAGAAAAATAATAAATGATAAATATTTACTTATATAATAAACATAATCATGTTTACTTATAAAAATATTTACTTATACACTAAGTTTACATACATACTTAAATATGTATAGCAGTACAGCTGTTCATGCTTACAAATATTGTGCTCTCTTCAATTTTATTTTCGCTTAGAGAACATTTTTCCACCCTTGTGGCATTCCAATAATATGTAGTAGCTAAAACCCTTAAACTTGTCCATAATTGCTTTTCATCCAAGTTCCATTCAAATTTTAAATTTCCTCTCTTCTTAGGTGAATGGATGCCGGTTACACAGTCTCTTTTTATAGTAATTCTTTTAAATAAAAAACTCTAAGTAATAAAGAGATAAAAGACCGGGATCAAAAACATTGCAAAAACTGAGCTTTAATATTTAAAAGGGAAGGCAATTCACGAAAGAGAAAAAAAGAAAATTGAAGCAAAATTGAAATCTGCATAGGGCCATTCAAGAATTGATTGGTTAAAATTAAGAAGGAAGATATGCTGCCATACATACATACTCAAATACATTTATATAGTATATCTATATGTAAATACGTAGACCTTACATACATAAACTTTTCTTGTCAATTATTAAGCGGCATCATTAGCAGTTAAATCCCTCCCTATTTTGTTGTCATTGAATTTTTGAAGGCCTCCTTCCCTTCATCATCGTTCAGTGACAGATTGCTACATCGCAACCGCAAACCCTTTAAAACCTTAACAAAGAAATATAAAAATTATGAGATTTTTTTCTTTTGAGTAATTTTTTTTTTGTTTTTATTTTTACACCATTTCTGTTTTGCTTTGATTACTGGCGGTTTGTTGTTGTGTTTTAAGTTCTTACTCCTTAAAACTGTTGTGGTTGTTGGTCGTACTGTAACACTAACCTTGCTGTGACCTTGAATACAGATTTGCGCACTGACAAAATATTTACAAAGCAAACTTAAAGGCGAACATATGTACATACATACTTAATTACATACTTCCATGTGCATGTTTGTAAATACAACAACAATAAAGCAGCCGCAAGTCATTTAAACCGAATGTAAACAAACTGAAAAAGTGCATTTCTTTGTTGAATACTTTGAATGCAAAATGAATGGTGCTCTTTATGTAAGCAATTATTGTATTCTTGTTTTTCTTTTCTTTTTATTTTATTATTATCCAGTGCTGGGAAAGGGAGAAGATATTTTGCCTGTTTCTTTAAAGCAGCGTGTCCACTTTAAATGTTAAAAAATTTATAAAAAGGAGATTTTTGGGAAACAAATAGGAATTTTTTCAAAAAGAAAAGTGGCAACTTTTTTTATAAAAAAAAATAAAATAAACAATAGCATAATTTTAAACAGTTTTTGTTTAGTTTATTAAGAAAAATTGGAAAAAATTATTCATGTATATATGTATGTATGGATGTATGTATGCATGTGTATTACAAAGATAGCAAGCAATAGTTTGAGCTCGCATTCCCAAATAGATCTTTTTATCTCATTTTTTACGGTAAATTTCGTTCTATGACATGTATTTTTACTTGCATCCAATAGGTGTAGCTTTTTGGTTAATACAAATAAATAGAAAACAGACGGGACCAAAAACATTGCAAAAACTGAGCTTTAATATTTAAACGGGAAGTCAATACACAAAAGAGAAGTAAAGAAAATTTTAGCCACATTGCAATCTGTATAGGGCCATTCAAAAATTGATTGGTTAAAATTAAAGAGGAAGATATGCTGCCTGCCATACACACCAATTAAAATTAGTTCATTAGGAGAATTTATCAAAATTAGGGATTTATAATTGAAATTTAAAAGCTTTATAATATCTGAACATCCACATCCCTACTGCAATGCAAGATCTAAACTACATATATAATGAATATTTTTTTTAAACAAATTAACTTTTTGAAAACAATTATAGTAATAAAATAAATACTTGCATTATTGAAGCATGTTTTTGGGTTTTCTCTCAAAGAAAAACTCAGCCAAAGAAAATAAACGATGATTTCTAGGCAAAATTTACACTCACAACAAAATTTTAGACGGAAACTGCACTATACAGGCGAAGTATAAAAATCTGTGTTTCTAGGGCCTTTAATAAGAGATATCCTTTATAGAAATTTTACTGAGCTGTGATTTAATAATTTTATTTTATTCACATTGACCAAATCACATGCTAAAATACTTTATTAAGGCGTATTGGGGCATTATTAAGGCGTCCCTAACACCTTTTATGGCAGTAGTGGTAGTATAGTTGTATAGTAGTAGACTAGTAGACTAGTAGTTATTTTGGATGATAACGAGCCAATATGATTAAAGTTTATCGTTTTCAACAGCAAAACACTTAAGATTACCAATTACGGCAGCAGCAGCAGATCGAAATTGAAATTTGTGTTCGTATATACAAGAAACACTATTTGTGTGAAATTGCGCATTTTTGTTTACTTCTGGATGCGGTAAAAGTATGGCGCCTAACGTCAAAATTTACGTCTAAAGAACTTAAAGCTAAAAATATATACATATACATATATTATTTTAATGTATAGGTAATTTTTCCATCTCTTTTTATTCTTGTGAAAATTATTATTATACATATATTAAAATTCAAAATATTAAATTTAGGTCCATAGTTAGGAAAACCACAAAACACACAGAGTGTATGTTAATTTTTTGCTACTGCGAATATTAAAAATATCAAAAATTAACAAACAATAGTTTTCTAATTTGCGTCTATAATATTAAAAATATTTTCAACTTTTTACTTTCACATTTTTTATTAGTGTGTATCTAAAACATTTCAAATTTATTGGTTTTGATTATTATTATTACTAAACTTGTGTATCGTTTGTACATGAAAACCATGCATGTAGCATAGATTTAGATAAAAATAGTTCATAAAAAGGCCCAGTTTCGCTAAAACCCTCCAAGTTTGAAGTTTTCTTATTTGAGGACACAAATTCGCAAGTTCGTGTCATTGAGGATTGCCTGCTTGATATTTCGATTGTCAGTTTAAAATGATCGAACATATTTTATTTGCTTTCATTCATTAATCAAAGTTATTTTGCGCATATTAAATCATATTATGCAATTGCATTGGTGTAACAGAAAGTATTGAGAAAACAGATACATTCACTTATTGTATAAATGAGAAAAGGAGTACAATTGGTGGAACATTTTTTTATCTCTCACATACTCGCCCTACTCGTTTCAGTACAAGCGTTATTTGTGTATATTGAAAGAACTGTTGGAAATATTTTTCCTTTAAAAAACTTATTGTGGTGATGGCCGATTATTATATGTACTATACTTGTATTCGTACATGTATTCATATACACATACATTCATATGTATGTACTTATTATTGAAAAAATAATTTTTCTTTAAATGGCTGCATAAAATAAGTTATTTGTAGTATGAGTGCCCATGGAAGAATTCCAAATAAATGTAGTACCCTTAAGCTGTCTTTACTTGGATCACACTCTTTATGCATTCTTATCTGTAGCAGCAGAAACGTTTAAATTTTAGATGCACCAACGCACGTGTATGCATCCCACTACTCGATAACTTGCTTGGAGAATTGCCAACACTTTGATCCAACACGTTTTGTTCAATTGTTGAGTATAATCCACACTCGTGGCTATTTGATAATTGTATGGCCGCCAGATTTGCTCTTTTATACACATTTATACATTCATACGATGATAAGGATATCAAAAAACCAGGGTTCCATGGTAAAAAAAAGAAATTCTAAACATTTTTACAGTCCTTCAATGCAACTCAAGGAAGAAGCATTTTCGTATGTAATTATATCTGAAATAATTAAACAGACTGGATTTATTTTTCAAAAGTATTTTATTCCAGAAATTCACAGCTCAACCCATAAAAAATACAGTCGAACTTCCGTAAGTCGAATCTCCATTGTCCACCAAAACAAGTTCGACTTATGGAGCAAAAGAGTTATTTTCCTATTATTTTCATTAAAAAGAGATTCCAGTTTGTTTAAATATGGGATTCCCCAAATTAGAGAAAATAAAAATAATAAAAACAATTAAAAAAATTACATTGGTTCTACGAAAAATTCGGCTTAGAGAAGGCACGTGCCTTTTTTTCATTTCGACTTATAGAAGTTCGAGTTATAGAAGTCAAATTGTATAGAGTTTGAGCACTAAACTCTACTGCTTCTTGATTTGGCTTGAGTTATAGAAAATTCGACTTATAGGAGTACGACTTATGGAAGTTCGACTGTATATGTATGTATATGCATATGTACATATGTAAAATAAAAATAAAGCGTGAATATTTATAAAGCAAAAAGTTTGATAATTTTGCTAAAAGAATTTTTTTTTAAAACGTATGAACGTTTTTTATTCAGCAATTCCATACGTGAATATTATAAATATTTATGACGCCATTTAAGTAGGGTGGCGGGGCGGTATGCCCTTCCTGCCAAATTGTTTTGCTCATTGTGTTCAAATTCATGCACGTGCCAATTCAATCTTTTGTAACTTGTTAACACTTTTCAAAATTCTATATATGTATGTACATACGTATATATGTAAGTTTATATGTATTGAAGATAATTGTACTCCCCAATTTTACCTTCACAATTAATCTTTTGTTGACGCTTCTTGCATGGCCAAACCGTAAAAGTAACAGAAAGTACACACCACACCCCCTACAATGCCACGTGTGTAAGCAAAATTTAAAAAAAAAATACATAATAACGGAAATTGCGTTACATGTTAAAAGCTTTTATACTCTTTAATGCTATTAATGTATCAGAGTTGGAAGCTGCAATGTTTTTGGGCCGCGTCATGATTGAGCTTTTTGTTTTAGGTAAATGTATACAATATCGTGTTTACACTATGAAATGTATGGTGCGTATTTTTTTAATTCCCTTTTGGAGTTGCGTTCATTTGATTAATTTCAAAAAATGGTTTTTATTTACAAATTCGTAACAATAATAAAATAGTAATAAAAACTTTGCATGAATCATTCAAAATTTAGCAACAAAAATTCAAATGAGAGTTAAAAAAGCGGAATATATACAAATTCATGAAAAAATTTTTTAATGACAAATTTTTTTCTACTATTCGCTGTCAAAACAATAATGACGACCTAAATGAGACGTCATAAAACCATAATGAGAACAAATGGGCAGTTTCTATTTAAATGCCATTTTTGTCACTGTCAATGCCATTAAATGACACTTCACAACTAAATCACATTTAAATGATATATAAGTTTTAGATATTGCAATATGGTTTTGATTCTGACCACATAAATACAGTTTTGTAGATATGAATTATTGTATTTGCGTCTTTAATGAAATTCAGATACGCAACTATAAGAATTTTTATAGCTTTCGTATTTTTAATACGTTTTGCCAAAAAAATTAATAATTTTATTAATTAAAAAAAGAAATATTCTTCATAGTTCTATTATTATTAGTTCTCTTTATTATGTAAATATATATATGTATATGTATATGTATTAAGCAAAAACAAAACAAAACAAAAAATCGATTTTATCTCTTCGTTAAAATATAAAATTTTAAATAGAAATATTGCAATGTGGGCCCTACTTAACATGTACTGTATATTGCCTTCATAATAAGCATCGATATTAAAAGCATCGAATTGTTCCTTCTGCATTGGTCCTGATTTTATGAGAAGTCTAAAATTATAGCCCTTCTGCTGTCGGCAACACACTATTGTGTTTACATACATCCATATTTAAATATCTGCTGAGAGTCAACGTTTCACATTGTAGTGTTGAAAAAAATTTCCAATTCGCGGTAGCGTAACTAAAACCGTATCGTATTTTTGTGTTAAACCAAATTTCATACTGCGTAGTACGCAGGGGGAAAAATTGATACTTTTTGCTTTTCTTTTCCGTTCCATATTCGCTCTTGAGAAATGTGCAATCTTGTACACTTCAGGAACTTGCGCATACCTTTAGTTTAAATATATATATATATATATATATATATATGTATACACACATAGATATGTATATCAGATTAAAATAAAAATAATAATAAAAGTGTGATCACTCTTCCCTCTAACTTAAGAGCCCACAGAAAACTCTTTACATTAATATAAACATCTTGCCCACACGCCGGTTAATAGTGAGAATTAATCTCTAATATTCAATGCCAGGAATGGAAAATTTATACTCCTAAATTATTCTACGAACGCTAGATGTGCAAAATATGGCTTTACTCTGTCTTGATGAACAGAATCCTTATCCAGTATAATGGGCTTACAGAGAAGAACCATTTGCGTTTTATGACTGGCACAATATGAATAGGAAAGTATGTTTACAGTTAAAATTTTGTCATAAAATATGTATGTCTTAAAATAGACTTGAACAAACTTCTATAATTGTTTGGCATATATACATGTATGTATGTACAAATATATATATTTAACTTTACACTTACAGTCGTAAAACTTTGAAATGTATCAGAAATGAAACAATTGCAGCAACATTTCATTAAGTAAATGTTTAATATCAAAATATGGTATTGCTCAATAAAAATCGTATTTCCATTCCTGGCTTACGAGAGAGCTTTAGGGGTTCGTTTTTTGTTTTGTTTTTGCTTCTTTTCTTTTCTGTTGTTATTTTGTTCTTATTTATTTAATGGTGGGGCTGGTACCGTGTATTTCGCAGACGCTACTCCGGTTTAAGTTTTTTTTCTTGGGAATGTTCGTAAATTCATGTATGGCTTCTATGGGTATGTGTGTGTTTGTGTGGTGTGTTTTAAATGGTTTGATATCATAAAACGCATTTTTTGTTTAGCGAATATTTTAGTCAATTTTAACCAACCGCGTGGTAAAGACGTAAATATTTTCTAGTTTGCAAATAGTAGTGCACCTACAGAGAGAAATACACACATGCATATGTACATAATCACGTATACGTGTACATGTATTATTTAGATCACCTAAAGCCAACATGTTAAGGCTGCTTTTAAAGTATTTTGTGATATAAAATATAAACCAATAATTTATTTCAATGTGCGAAATAAAAGAAAAACTTTACAAAAAATATTAAACAAACAAATTACTTACAAGCATACTACGTATGTAAATGCATAAATATTTATCGCATCTGAACATATACTTACATATGTATGTATATGCACATACTCACATAAAAATACAGAACATAAGCCAACGTGATTATTATTTGCTTGTTTGTTGTGATTCAAAATCAAAAAAAAGGTGTGAAAACTTTCAAAGTGTTTGAGGCAAAGACAGAAAGAATTAATTGAATTATGCAAGTATGAGTACAAAGTGAAAACAATACAATCTTAATATTTATTTAAATAAATTACGTAAGTCCGTTTATATTGGATGTTGTTAAATGAATAATATTTAAAAAATTAGTATATTTGCAATTATAAATCGGTTTTTTTTTATAAAATATATACGAGTATACATACATACATTGAGTTGTATTTCAAGAAGTTTTTCCCACAATTTCATGCATTTGAATCTCATTCGTATTTATCAAATCTAGTCACATAAGCGGTAATTAAATACGCGCACAAATCGGCAACATTTTAATAAGATTATTTTGGTTCTTGCCGGCTTAATTTATAACATACACAAACGAACGCTGCAATTGTAGAGAGTGTTGTTAATGGCAAAAAACATGGCTGACATAATGTAAAAGGTGGGGGTGGATTTAAGACGCGGCTTATGCCGACCAAATATGGCGGCTGTTGTGTGCGTTAATAAGAAAATATTTGACGTCTTTTTAGGAGCCTATAAGACTCTTATTGCCTTGTTTTTCCGTTATGAATAAAACTAGTAATAGAGTAATATAAAAAAAAAAAATAGTAATATAGAGTATTAAATGTAGTCGTGTACTTGCATTCCATGTGACATGTATGTATGTATGTATGCCAGTATGTGTTCCTTCGTAAATGTCTAATGAACATTTATTTTATGTATACATGAGCACTTGTGTTCCATTTAGAAATTTTAAAGGATTTCTTGTTAAATTATCGTACTTCTGAACTATTTACGATTTTAGGGGGAGTAACAATTTCTCAAAAAAGTCTAAATATTTTAAGAACTGGTAATTAAATTTTGTAGTTGAAAACAAACCAAGTACAAGAGATTATTAAACTATAGAAATTTTTGCAAACCGTTAACTATAGACTTGAAAACTGCGTTTTTTAATTCAATATTTGCCTTTCGGACTATGCGCAAAAAAAAAATCAGTAATTCGCTACCATGCACGCATAAATATAAATATATTTTCACAATTCAAATCAAACTTTTATATATATTGTTTTTAGTTTCAAAAGTTTTTTTTATTGGCATTTCACAAGTTTTAATTTGTAAACAAAAAACAGCTGATTTAAAACTATAAAGTTTTTTCGGGGGAAAATTTATTGAATGGAAAATTAAAAATCTTTCGCCCTTATTTACCAAACAAACGTGGTGCATATAGATTAAATAAATACCTATTAGGAAAACGATCATGACGGTACTCTGACGTCACTCAATTTATATTCTCTGCTGTATTTGGAATACCACTTTGGTTTACTTTACTCATTTTGTCATTCTTTTGTATCAACTAATGATACGAGTTGTTTCACTTTCTCTCTCTCTCAGTATGTAGTAGAGTCATTGCTAGCAGTGTTTACTCTCTTGTTGCCTGAGGGCCACTCTTTAGTGTCATTTGATTGTTTTGCCAGCTATTCAAAGAACTCACAAAAGCTCATTGTCTTTCAAATATACAAAGCTGTGGGTACTTGTTTTCATACAGTTTTAGAATAATTTCAAAAGTAAAATATGAAATATTTTTTTTAGTTAATTTTTTTTTTTTTTACTAAACTCCCTTAAAACATGTTCTGTAAATCTGTTATTATAGAAATTTTTTATATGAAGGAAAAATTATTCAAAACATTCATATTGATTCATTACTTTTTGGATCACATGAGTAACTTGCAAATGTAATAGAAGCCTCATTCGTGTAAATCATGTGCACATTTTAGTGCCCGGTCATACTAAAAGTTAGAAAAATTTCTAGATATTCAGTGAAATAGTTCAAATAGAAATGAACTGGTGTGAAATACACATATTCGGTGTATACGTTGTGCGTTGTTACAAGTAGTTTTTCTTTTCTATCTCATCATGTGTTGGAGCAAATACTTTCTAATTACTTGTTCTGGGCAGAGATTAGCTATTTAATTAAATAAATTCACTAAGTAGAAAAGAAATACATACATACATACATTCGTAAATACATACATATGCATATACTTAGTTAAAAATTAATATTTCATGTGATTTTATGATAGTCCATCCAAAAGTCTAGTCAATCCAAAAGTAAATTTTTTATTCATCCGAAGAGTAAAAACTTTCCAACAAAACACAACTTGGATCAAATATATATGTATATGTATGTATGTAATTTTTATATCAGTATTACGTCGTAACTCTTATGTTTTAAGTTTAACTAATCGTATTAACATGAATATGTGAAATTCTGTCTGTACTCGTGGCGTATTTTGCCGGCTTTTCGCACTTAAACACATAAATCATAAACATCAGACCTAGAAAGAATAGCAGAAACAAGATAAACAAAATCAAGAAATGTATACAACACAGACTAAAAAACTTACATACATACATACTATCCATATATGTAGTATGTTGGATGTGTGCTCTTTTTACGAAAAATATTTAACAAACTGCGCAATTCCTGTTTGTGTGGAAATTGCTATTTAAAAATTCTTCACTATCTTTTCTTATTTCTTATTTGGCCGTTTATTCATATCTACATAATACATGTAAATATGTAAATATATGTATACAGATATGCAAATATATTTACATGCATTTTGCATACATTGGGGGCTCTCATAATCGAAATAGTACTAAACAGGCGTATATTTAACTGTTGGCCGGCGAGGACTGTCAACATATGTACATAAAAATGTATGTATGTATGTATCTAGCTATGTCGGTGAATGTATGTAGGAGTATATATGACTAAAAATATACCCAAAAGTAATGGTAATAATGGCTATAGAAAAAGGCAAACGTGAATACACACCTGCACACACATCCATACATTTACACGTGCCAACGAAAACTGGCTATTTATTGCGCCCAAAATACCGGCATCCCATTCAGGAAAGTGGTCGATACTATTATCAGGTACTGGTTCTTAACCCACATTGGGTTTGGGCCCATCGATAATTATTCTCCCCACAAAATCGTCGATTATTAGTATACAAAAGAGCAATATTTGTGTGTAAAAGAAATCAACAAAATATTTTAAAAGCATGTTATGACCATCCGCAATGCATGACTATTTTAGTTTTAATTTATTTACATATGTAAATATATACTACCTTAATGCGTGGATTTATGAATTGCCGATTATTTTTTGGCCACGTTCTCCCAGAAGTTTTTGAAATATTTATTTTCCTTTCAAAGCCATTGTCACTTCCATTCAGTATTCTTTATTCCTGTAATGCTTTAAGCTTGAAATGCTTTTCATTAAATGATTTAAAAAGGTTAACTTATGCTACCTATACACGATACAACCGTTGGTACAACTCGGTAAAACCTCTTCGTACAATTTCATTTTGCAAACAATTTACAGCTGGAACCAACAAATAATAAACACGCATCCCACGAAGCAAAACAAATGAGGCTTAAATTTTGTGAAGCAATAAAACAATTGAAAGCTCTTTAAGTAAATTAAGTATTTATTGACATTCAAATTTTTTTAATCTAAAATATTTTTAATAAAGCTTAAAAAATAAAACTTCAACGAACTGTTTTTAATTGCATATAATTTACTATAATATTGGCTATCATTAAATAATTCATCGTAGAACTGTGCTCTAGTTTCATTTCAGCTGTGTCTTCCCTTTTTAATTAGTATTCACTTTAGTTTTCTTTGCTTTCAAAAACCAAATTAACCGATGACACGTCTTTCTCTCGCAAAATTAAAATGAAAATGATGTACGAAGTCGCATGACTGGGCCAGACACGTTGCAACGCGTTGGCACAACTTGCCAAAAAATCAAAAAATTTTAATTTTTCATACTACCGATACACAACTTCATACAACAAGCCCACAAACGTTACAATGTTAATTACAACATGCTTAAGTTGTACCAACGATTGTATCGTGTATGGGTTGCATTAGAGACATGCAATGGCGTAACAGAATGCATAAATAAAATGCTGCATGCAGCTGGTGTTGGCTTTTCAGTTACTCATCCTACTCATTTTAAAGTGTATCACATAGAGTACATCAAAGTCCATACCACAACCCTTACAACTGCCCATAAAGTTGAAATACATCTATTCTTGTAATGATGTTAGATGTCGACACAAAGAACTTAAGGTGGGGAACCTTTCACTTTTACATCTCAGTTGTCAAATTCTATTACAGTATTGTCATTATTAACTTGCGATAAAAACCTCTGACTTTTTCTCCGACAACCAAATATTGTTTGTATCACTGTTTTTCGTCTTGGATGTCAGTTGAAAAAGTAGCCTTTAAGGACAGCTTTTTTATCAGATTTTAAAATGAAAGCAATGTACAGATGCTTTTGCTTCTAAATATACAAATATAAATAGCTATATATTTTTTTTTTGTCTAAAACCCCGCACTCAGTAGTTAGCTATGCACAGAAATTTCGAAAAATAGGTAGTAGTAGAGAAAGGAGTGGTCTTCTTTTTATTGCAGCACTGCTCGAGCCGAACTCGGCGCTGTGAACTTGATAGCAATTTATTACTGGTTAGTTTTTGTGTTTTATATTGGCAGCATTATTTCTGTTCCTTTTCACACATAAAAATATAAAAATTAGCCTAAAATGGTCACAGCTAAAACATAGCAGGTGCTATCCTGCTGTGTAAAATGTGTTTAATGATAATGGTTAATTTTAAGTTCAATAATTCCTGTAAATAACAAATACTGTTGTTTAATTAAACTTTACTTGACCCCATTTAATGTGAAATATTTTTATGTAAATATTCTCATTTGAATAATAAGTACTAACACTAATTATTTTTCAAGTAATGCTTTTAACCCTTGCAATGCTGTAGGAATTTTGCAGATTTACAAAGAAAACATTCTTTGCGTAATACATTATTTTCCATAAATAGGTTTCTCGTATCTGTTTTCCAATTTCCCTTTAAACGTTTTTCGCTGTTTAACGTGAAAGTACATCTAATTCCTTAAATGCATTCTTGCGCTTCATGCATATGTGAACCAACTAGAATCAGCTTTTTTTGTGTCAGTGCGATAGATGATGTTTTATTTTGTGTTTTCTTATGTCAATAAAATTGTTAATAAAATCTAAAGCTTTTGTAATAATTATTACTACATAATGAATAATTAAGTATATAAAATTTAATTTTTGATCACAATCCCGTCATGAAAAAAGATTGCACTCTTGTTATCAATTATTTTTATTAACTCACTGCCAACAACACTGCTGTGTTTATTATATATTACTCTATATATTGTCCTCGTGTCCTCTGGGACCGGTTCGCAGGACAATTTATTCATGAAAAAAGTCTTCATTTTTAGTGTCGATTATTTTTATTAACTCACTGTCCCCACTACTGTGTTTATTAGATATTATTAATATCTATATTATTCTCGTGCTCTCTTGGAACTTTTCATAGAAACTTGTAACATGAAATTTCGTTTGGATAAATAAATGAATTGCATTGCTTCTTTTTCCTCAACAGCTTAAAAATCGATTTCAATGCAGCGTCGCTGCATTAGCCTCGAACCATTAGCCTCTTTTGCAATTCTGATTTATTTCGTTCAGGTGGCAGCTCCATCTAACTGAGCTCCTTTTCAAATTTCATTGCAAATTTTTAAATTCCTCTTCTGCAACCAATTCTTCCGTTTACACACTTTCCATAAACGGTTATTTACAAACTCTATACTTTATTTGGATGAACTTATTAAGCCGAATTTAATGAATCTATATTTAAAACTCGGTTGGTAACTAGTTTAGCTTGTTTATATATCAATTTAGCCGTACGATGCTATTTTCACAAATGACTCAAAGGTGACATTCTCAAAACTGGCTGCAAATGGCATGATAACAGTTTATATACACCCGTAACAGAATGAAATTTCGGAAAGTTCCTGGCATTGAGACGTTAACTTAAAACAAATAGTTGGCATTGCCACATTAAAAATGTTTGTCAGCTGTGGAATAGTTAAAGTGAAACTAACAACAAAAATAAAAACTGCAGGCAATAAAACTTTTAAGAAACACAAGCTCACAAGAAATAACAGGATAGTACGTTTAACCTATGAAATGGCTGCGATAACAACAATAATGTACATTTTAGAATTTCTAACAAGCACGTAATGATTTATTTCCATGGGGGTGGCAATTCTTTTAGCAGAATTTACTTATCTCTGCATATTAAAAAAACAAAATTTTTTTATTTTGCAAATTAAGATGAAAAGCGGCAGAGCTAATTTATTAACACTTTATTATTCATGGTTCACCAAGCGTTAATAATAATATTTTTAATAAAGCAAAACAAAGTTCAATTGGCAAAGCCTAAGAGTCAGTTTACATCAGTCAGAAAAACAAATGGAAATTATTGTTTTTAAAGTGTTTATAATAACAAAAAAATTTAAATATTTTAATAATAAATTGCACATTAAAGTTATTTGATCGTGAAGAAATCGCATTGAAGTTGCAATGTGGCATGGAAACTTTAGCTTCACAATACATATAAAGCATTCTTAATTGGAAGTTTCGATTGCGCAGAATAACTATAATAACAACAACTACAAAAAGTTACAGTTTATAAAATTTGTCAGCCCTTATTCTATAATTTTGAAACCAACTTTTTTTTAATTGTTCGGAATTTATTCCTTTTCATATAATTTATATATGACATAAATAATAATATAAAGTTGTAATAAGTAGTTAATAATAATTACTAAAACGAAATTAATAAATATTTATGTAATTTAAGGAAATTCTGAAACATAATTTGTTAATAAATCAATGAATTCTGCCATTTTCGGTAATTACACGGCTGGTAGCGCCAACTCTGGAATGCCATCTGAAGCCAGAATTGTTAAAAACCCTCCAGTCTATTTTGAATTACCTGTAATGTTATTCACTAACCTTTTTACGACAGTCGTATCGCTGAAATAAATAAAACGAAAACTTATCGATAAATTTTTTAACGATATTCAGTCTAGGCGGCAATCAGCTGTTGTTGTTTTCCTTTTCTTTTATCGGCAGCCAAGCGAAAATCATTTCTACGTTGTTATTTTTAACGATAAGAGAAGGTTTTTATATTTTATTGTATTTGTTTATGATTAAATGGTACACAAATATATACGAAACCATTTCCAAGAGAATCTACTTAAAATTTTTGTTCTTGATGGAATACATATCGTATAAACAATTATATCATTCATGTGAATTAGAATAAAAAATTATGTTAACATAGATGTTAATCAGTATGAATTGCTTTATATATGTATGTATACTCGTATTTGGATATACATATATGTGTATATACATATATAATTGTGTATATGTATGATAGTAAGTACAATCTTTTATTTCTATAATTTTATCAAGTCTTTTCTTCGCAGCGGCGGTTTTCGGCAACGGTTTATAATAAAGTAAATTATTTTTTAATCAAATAAAACAAAAAAGTTCCAAATTCCAATTTTACTTTGTTTATTTGCTAAAAAATTAAATCAATATTTTCTGCTATTCCGTTTTGTGTTTTTGGAGTATTTTGGCGGTGATGCCATACGACCGCAAACTCCAACGATATTGAGAGTAAGAAGATTCTTGAATCATTAATCGTTACTGGAACGGAATACACTAGTCGGTAAATTTTCCTATTTATTTTGTAGCTCATCAGTTAAAAAGCTGCATTTTACTTTTTCGCTCTGTTATATTTCGAATGAATCTGCTGAAAATGGAAATTAACGTTAAATGAGAGGAGAAATTACGAATTTTTTCGTATGAGAAAGTTAGTAGAATTAATCAAAATATAAATTTATAATATTTTCATTTTTGTTTATTCGAGAACAAGAATTTTTAAGTAAATTATTTGTGGGGAAAATGTTTTTTTTTTTGTTATTAAACAGCTGATTCCTGCCAAGCAGAACATAAACCAATAGTAAAAAGTAATGAGGCCTTTAGCGTTATTTTAACAGCTGAAATCTGGTTAGTATTTTATGAATAGTTAAAACGCTTTTTTGCGGCAAAAATTCTGTAAAAGAAAATTAAAATCTAGAATTTTTATTTTGTGGGTTTTTCAAAATACAAATATTTCTCGCTCCTGAATTAACATGATATGATCGGAGTGGCTTTGGTTCCGAAATATTCGAAAAATAATTATAATGATATTGTTGTACTCATTACCAGGACTATTATTCAAATATTAAATTATTAAGTAATAAATTAAATTATTTAAATATTGCTGCTGAGTTATGTCTTAATACTATACTAAATCAAATATAAATAAAATTATAGGATATAAAAATAAAAACGCAACATTAATACGTTTAAATTGATTGTTATTGAAACTTCTAGATTATGTTTAATTGGAAGTGGTTAAGCCACTAGTCGAGTGGTTCCAAGAAACAGCTGTGTAAAGATTCCATAATGATTTGCACTCGCTCTCTGTGAAATGCGTATTTGAGCCAGTTAACAACACTTAATAGAAAGTGGGAAAAGTGCGTAGAAACTTAATATTCCACTGAATATTAATTTCAGAATTGTAATGCGATTTACATATTAAATAAATACCATTTTATCTGAAAATCTTAAAAACAAAGTTAAAAAAAGAATATAATAGTGTGTCATATTTACTAGATGTTATCTATGAAGGTTTCCATTCTCTTTAGATAAAAACATTAAAAATCATTATAATTTACAAAATTATCATAGAAAAAGAAAAGAAGGTTGTAGATAAATTATATATATTGGGGAGTTGATTAAACTTTGTCCGTCTGTCCCCCTTTGCACTTTGCTTCGTACCAAAATGATCTTAATTCTGCATAAAATGAAACATTTTCAATTCTTCGCCAAATTCTAGAAAAATTGCTTGATAAATAAAAAAAAAATATTATAATAAGTAAATTTTTTCATATACTTTTGTTTAAAATACCAAAAATGAATCCCCCTGCAGATCACAAGCATTGAACGATTAAAGGAGATTTTAAATATTATTTTGGGACAAAATAAGCAAATTTATTGATTAGTTTTATATCGGAATAAAAGAAGGCTTGGCTCAATATGTTTCTGTTTTACAAAACTATAATATATATAATGTAAATAAAAGTCTTATTGTAAATTTAAATAGAATTTAAAAATAAATAAATTAAGGACCGCATAAAACAAACAAAACAGTTATTATGAACAATATTATTTATTATTAACAAATACTGACTTGTATTTGTTCTTTCTGGTATGGCACTTTGACAAAAGAAATATCATTTGCATACACACACCCATGCATACCTACATACATACATATATATATATATATATATATATATATATATATATATATATAACACTCGATAAGTATATTCAATAAGTTGTTATTGCTAAACAAGCAATTAAATGACGTGAGAACGATATTTTATCGCTTCTTATTGTTCGTTGTTTATAAAGTTGCTATTTAATACAAACGACCTTAATTGTCAAGCCATGTGCAAATTTGTTTAAAAACAACAGTTTGATTAATTAATTATTTATGATAAACAATAATATTATAAAACTAATAAAACCAAGTCTTATGGTGAGAGGGAGGTAAAATAATGAAAGTAAAGGCCAGGCAAGACTAATTTACATATTACAAGTTATTAAAGTTTAGTACTAAAATGTGTTTCCTTACACGTACATACATACATACCTATCTGCGTATAAAGCGCCTGTACAGAAGGTTCTTAAGAACTCATGTCAGTAGTGCACAGTAGTTCCAAGTATAGTGTTCTACTTCACTGTCTACTATAAACTCAAACATCTGAAAAGCTGTCGCTACAGTGCTTTAGTTCCAATTTATAGTGGCGATATCAGAAGAAATCAAAAAGACCATTAAACATGCCAAGAATAACAAATTATAGAACATTATTTAAGAATATGCCAATTAAGCCCCAGTGTTGTTAATATAGCGGTCATGGCATTATTTGTAGTGCTTTTTTTCGAAAGATTATCGTTTAAGTGCAATACAATTCAGGAAATATAAAAGCAAGGAATGCGAAGTTTGAGCTTTAAAACCACAATTATTTTTCAGTTTTTCATGACTGAGAACAGCGTAAATCTAACCCGAAAAGGACTCAGTTGAAAAGCAGTAAATGTAATATTTTTGTCTATAATTGTGAAACTAAATATTACGGAGTTACAGGCATGGATCCCCATTAAGTGAGGTTGGTTTTTCGACGTAGGTTTTCTATTTAAAATCTATTTGTTCTAAAAAATATTATTATATTTTGTGACAATTGGCAAGACTAAAGCAATATTTATACAGAAAATTGCAAAAAAATGTTATTCTGGCACGCTCTCAATCCCATATATATATTTTAATTTTATAATTCTTAATTTATCTGTCGTGTATCTGCATAAAATGTATTAAAAATTACGCAATTTGCTGTATAATTTTTTTATATGTACCCTGCGTATTTTGTTTAAGTAAAAATCGCCAAAAAAATATACAATCTTATTCTGTGTACGTAACATTTGTGCCTTTTACGGCCTCGTTTTACTACTCTAGACAATCGAACGATTTGTCAAATGTGGCATCTATGCTGAAAAAATTAAATAATGTGGCATAGAAATGTCCGATTTTTATGGCAAGCCAAAGTTTATTAAAATATTCTTAAAATAACAATTTTCGTGTCTTCAGAGGAGAAACGGGGAACAGGCAAGGAGAAATTTGTTTGTATCATATTTGTATGATTATATGGTAACTACAACGCCATTTTTTGGAGCGATTTTTTAAAATAAAGCGAAATCACATCATATTTTTGTGTGAGTAATTCATACGACTGTGTGGGATAGCGTGTCCTAAATAAGTTTATATTGCGGATGCAAATCTGTCCATTTTCCACCGAACACTGAAAATCGTTGATAGGAAATTTGAAACGTTTTATGCAAATGTGTGGCATATCACGTTGATGCGATTTTTCTAAATAGGGCGGAATCGCAACAAATTTTCGAGTCAATACACAGTACGACTGTGGAAGATAGTGCAGTGTGCCCTAAAGTATACTTCAGATTATGAGATTAGATCCAGTATTTAGTTAAAAAATATTCCGGTGAGTTGTTCTGAAATTTCAAAGCAGTAAGTTAAGATGGTTTAGAAAAAGCCTGAGGTTGTGTAAGCCATTTTTCTTGTCCTGCCGTATGTCACTAATACTTATGAATATGATCAAATGCTGTCTTGCGAATTCTCATTTCAGAAAAGGCATTTCAATTTTTGTATTGCACATATTGTTGTATGTACGTATGCAGCACTTTTTTACGTGTTGACACTTAAATTACTTCGATGTTTCTTTTTTATTTCATTGAAAATTTTACCCGTATGTATGTATGTGTGTATGTATGTAATTATGTATATATTGTAGAAGTGTTCAGTTGTGAAATTACACACAGATAAAAGTTCATTTTATAAAATAAAGCAAAGACATGAAAATGAGTAATTCGAGTTCCCAATTAGGCTGAAATACTGCATACGAATGCATATAATCGTATATAAAAATAATTTAAGTGTACGTGAATTGAAGCATTTTTTATCGCACTTGAAAATTTAGTTTAAGTAAATTTTATTTTACATAGCGTTGCAAGTTTTTTTTATTAGTTTGCTTTTTCTTCAAAATGACAATTAGAATTTAAAAATACGCGTCAGCAAATTCTATTCCATGTTAGCATTTTACCTTAATAGATTAAAATTACTTTTAAATTTAAAGATATTTTTGAATTTAAAGAAGGATGTTTGGAGAATATTCGATTAATATTCGCCTGTGGTTTGTTGAACACTTTTCGTTTACATAAAAAATTTTAAATTTTTTTAAAAACCTTATCACAAATTAATTTTATAAATTATTAAAAAAAATTATTTGTGGTTAAGAAAAAGCTTATTAGTTTCGAAACTCTTATATTATTTTTTTTTTTTTGTAAAAAAGCTTTTGTCTAGGCAGGAATCGAACCCGCTACCTCCGGTTTAGTAGGCTGTGCTTTATTCATTCGCCTAAGGAGGATATTTCAATTAAGATGAAGAATTAATTTATTTAGCAAGTCCTTTACAAATTATCGAAAATTATTAAGATGAATTTTTAATAAAAATATTTTTTAATATTTTTAAAAATTTTTTTTTTTTTTTTTTTTTTTTTTCTTTTTTTGATATCAACATTTAGTCAGTTTTTGTTAAAAGATCAAAACAAAACAGTGTAGAGCAATACTTAAAATATATACATAAATAATTCTTTGGCTGGAATTTGGTATTTGCATAGAAATATTAAGTTACATTTAAAAAACTTGTAAGAAAATTCATTATTTAGCTATTTAGACAAGTTTCCGCAAACCTAATTCTTTACTTTTCCTCAAAACTTGTGCAATAGTTGTTTGCACAAGTAATAAAGTGCTAAACAAACAATAGATAACGCCAGTTGGAGTTATTCAAGTATTTGCAAAAAAATTATTGTAAATATAATTGTTAATAAAACTCCCGTAATGTTTATTTAAATACAGCTTTGAAGCAATACTGAACTATCGTTTCTATTACAATATGGCCTTTACACTAGTCAACATCTTAGAGGAATTCTTGCAAGGTGCTGAAAATTTAAAGAACCCCTTTACATTGCAAAATCTTTCATTTGTCATATTTACTTTGAGGTGTTTAAGTAACTGAAAACTAAAAAATGGAATTTAAAAATTCTGCACTAAAAATTAAAAGAAACATTCTAATTACTGTATGCAAGATTGAAGGAAAATTTTTTTTTTTCTAAAGTACGCACATTTTTTATATAGTGTGAGTGTTCTGAGGTATTTTTCCTCAGAACTTTGTCGTTTTTCTTGCGATAATCAAAAAAATGGGGAAAATTCTTTTTTCTCTGGAGATAAAATATTATAAATAAGGAGCTTTGCCGAAGAAGTGAACAAAATTTGAAATTTTTGTTTTCCGAAAAGACGGGATTGCTTTATAGCATAAAATATGTTTGCACATTAAATATAATATTGGGATTTTTGGGGATCTGAAAAAAAATTGAAGAATAGAAAAATCCCCCAATTTTAGTCATGCATTTAAGAGCCAATCAATCGACTAAGACATATTCTTCTTTCATGGTTACACAACTTTTAAGTACAAATTTTTGGTTGTCCACTTCGCTAAACTCGAAAAAGGCATGTGCGACATATACATCTCCTCTGACCACTCCCCTAACGAAATATAGCGCTTCTGCAAATTTTTGTTTTTCATAGTTAATTGAGGCCATAACGCATGTGGCCATATATTTGTTTATCTTTTAAAAATAAAACACGATAGTGTTACCATGTTGCATCAGTTTTCTTTTTGAATATGTGAAGCGCAAGAAAAACATTTCCACAATACCTGACGACAATAAAAAAGCTTAACTCGCTAGAAATCAGCACACAATGTGCTATACTCGCCGATAGTGAATTCGTAACATAATTTTAGCGGCAACACTTTAATTGCACTTCTGCCATCCAACCAGCATGATTGCCTGTTGATTTTCCAACTCATTTCTAATGCCAGACGTCACAGACGTAACTCACACACTCGTAACAATGCGCGCTGCACCAGAGAAACATGTGCACAACTTACATGTGGCAACATGTTTCTTTCTTTTTTTTTTTTTTGTCAATTATTTACGTCAGGTTGTGTAGGTGCGAATAGTTTCCGCATCATTAGTTATTGTTTTTACAAATTAAATAAAACTATGTAAATACTTACACACATACATACAGCCACATCTTGTTTAACATTTGCTTCGAGCATTCACTTGGTTATTTATATTCTTGTGTGTGTTAATTTTTTTTTCTTTCTTTTGAAAAACCACTAATTACACAAACAATTTAAGATGCATTTTTTAAATTGTTTTCAGAATAGAAAAATGTTGAATAACAAAAGCAATTTCTATTTATTTCCTTCCGCTTTGAAAAAAAAAAATTAAGGTCCTGCATTCTATTTTTTAAGCATTTTTATTTAATTTTTTTTTTGTTTTTTTTTTTTTGCTTGCCAAATAAAATAGTTGGCTTTTTGTTTATAAAATATATTTCAAATTGTTTTTGTTCTGTAGATTTTTCAAATAAAATGAAATGCAGGTTTAATAATTTAACCTTGCAAGCGAATACGTATGTATGTACATATGCGTTCATAAATATAAAAAATAAAACGTTTTAAAACAGCTTTAAGAAAATTATTGTAATATAGTATTTGTTTCTTTACGAATTGGCAATAGGAAAGTTTGCATTGGCAATCTGCCTTAATTGCTGCTATTTAGTAATCATACATCTCACTTTTACTATTCTGTTTTCTAAATGTAAAGCTACTTGCTTTCTATACAGGAATATATAAAAAAATCTTTTTAGGCTTTACCTAGTTAAAATTAAAATGCCCATATGCTAAATATGCTGACTGTCATATAGAGTTGTATCTGCAGGCATGCTGCTCTAGACTCATTCTGATCTAGTTAATTATAGAAATATTTAAAAATCATATTCTTTAATCTCTAGTTATTACTATTATCGACTTTCCGATTCGGAGGGGAAAACGCTTGTTTAGATACTTCAGAAAAATTTTTTTTAGAAAATAAAATTTGCAATAATTTGTACTCTACATTTTCAGCATCTTCTTTGTATCTTCCATTGCAGAAAGTATTTTAAAAAAAATATTTTTTAGCTAATTCATCACAATGTTTTTTCTAATTAAAACTTCATGTTTTTCATTACCTTTTTCTAGGATCCTTCGTAGTTGTTTGGTATACTTTTTCAAAGTATCATACATTTGGATAACAGAAAAATATATATATATATATACATATATATATTTTTGTACTTCCACTTATATAAACAAATTGCTTTGAAGACTTATTTTAATTAATTAATTGCATTAAATGCAAACAGTGTTGCTTTTCTGGTGTCAACCAGAATCTAGTGCAACCCTGTAACACATGTTTATGTTCTGGTACCGATCAACCTGTTCTAGTAAACAGATTATACTTCCAACTTTTCTTTAGGGTGTTGTTAGTTAGACAAATCGAATAGTTTATATCTGAAAAGTCGTTATCCTTGAGTTATAAATATGTTTTGTTATTCGTAATAAATTATAAATGCATTTATATCTGTATGCACAGATTTAGCTGCACATATTTATACATATAATATAAGTGCAACTTATATGCTAGACGTAATTTTAATTACTTGTGCACGACTAAGCTCTTGCCATGATACGAAAAATTATTGCTTTGTTTTTGCGTCGTTTTTGATGTCATTTTGTCAAATCAACCTATCCGAATGAGTTTTTGTCAATATTATTTGGGTACCAATTTAATTTAAAAGTGTGTGCATGTGTGTTTTTATATATACGTATATATTACGAAAAATCTGAGTTCAAGGTTGGTGAATTTTCTTGATTAAATGTTGAGGGTTCAATACCCCAAGAAATAAAAAAACACTTCTTGCATTATAATTTCCACTTTGCACTGTGGACCTATCAGAATGGTAATTAAACGAATCAGTGTGCATTCAAACCCTGAGACGGTTATGATTTCTATTTTTATGCTATTTGTGAATGCGAGAATGAGTCTCACTATTCACTGTGTATTCGCTAAAATATTGCTTTTAAAATGCGAACTCGCAGCAATGAATCAAAGCAGCCATGAATCATTCAAACGCCACATATGTATGGAAATGCGTTCGTTCTTAATTTTTGTTAGCTTTGATATTGATATTAATGTAACCGCTTTAGTCCTATTTTTTACTGTAATAAATACAGTAATATGTGGCATGTATTCCTTTGTATTACCTTGATATTCCCTTGTATAATAAACTTAAAACTAAAAACAATCCTGAATGGACAGGAGTAAACTCAGGAGTAAATGGACAGTCGTCGAGCCCTGGCCGTCTTCCCAGTCACCTCAGACAGTAAAAATGTGTATTTTCTATGGGACTCTATAGGTAGTCATAAGTCGCATCGTTTAGCTTTGTTTACAACTTATAGTTGCAGCTGTTTGCAAGTGCTATCACCCCACATATGTTATAACCAGCGGCTTGCATTACCTGCGGTATGATCTGATTAATCTAATGGCTGGCAACGCAACGATGTAAAAATAGCTTAGAAATAGGAAAATTTTTAAGCAAATGCGAACGGAGTGTAATTATTTATTATGGTTGCTGCTATCGGGTTATTCTGTTGCCTTACAAATTTTTCTATAAAATTTTATAACCAGTAGCCAGTATTGCCGCTTTTATTCTCCTGTTTTATTGCTTTATATTGTAAATAAATATATGTATATTCTACTAAATATTAATTTTGAGAGTTTAGTGTCTCTTAACTATCAAGTCGCCTCAACGGCATGTTCAAAAGTTAACACAAAATTTGAATTATATGGTAAATAAGTACCGCCACGGCGCAGATGTACCATTTTGCAGCTTTGAAGATTCTCTTTTACAGCACGGATGGTTGTAAGTGGTCTAGAAATCTCGCATGCTCTAATTTAATTGTTTTATAGGCTGTAGGGTGTGTAATTTTAAGAAAACTGTGTTATCATGTTGTGTTATCGGGCAACAATTAACAATTGAAATCTCGTGTAGAACACTCTTTATTTCTGAAAAACATGCTTTGACTTCGGAACAAATGCGTACACTATCATGTGACGAGAATAGTTCGGAATGTTTTTACGTTCTTGGCTGTAATAAGATAAAATTGTAAAATTAATTATATGCTTTCATACAGAAAAATATATTGTAGATCGTAATTAATTAAATTTTTTTTATAACGTTATTTATTCTAGATAAGACAGATTAGTTTTCAAGGTTTCTCTTGTGATGTCTAATTATGTTTTCCTCCATCGTATACAATTTGGTTTTGAAACTATTTACATTTCTAAATGCTTTAATGTTCATTTCTTTCAAATATGCCTCCATAAACTCACGCCTGCATGTATACCAAGTATGTACATGGTTTTGCTATACGGCCACTGTATGTACACAGCCTTTGTCGTGTACGAGTATATACGGTTTCATTGGTAATTAGTGGGTTCATTGTTGCACTTGTATTGAAATTGGAAACGGTTTTGTTATTGTTATTGAGTTGCCTTTTCTTTTCTTTGACGTTTCTGGTTAAATAAAATAAGAGGTTTTGCCGTGATTGGTGTATTGTAATCGCACTTCCGTCTTGTAAAATATGTACGTCCGGATTTATATTTCAAGAGCAAAAATGAAGTAACATTTTCCACTAATCGATGCATTAACACAAGCCGTCAAGCACGAAATCAATCAACCGAGTACGTAGATATTGCTACGTATGTACGTACATACGTATACGTATTTTTATTACGAGTAACAACAATAGAATTCGTTGTGTATTTAAAACATCAATATCACTAAACGGACATTAGAGGTTGTGCACTGGCTAATGCCTTGTCCATGGCATTCAGTTTTATTCACCAGCAAGAAGACTAATCACGGTCAAATATTAAAATCGGTTTTCTTATAAGTTCGTTAGTTAGTGCAAAAGAGGAAGAACGTCTCATCCTGGCTTGCAGGATGGGGGAAAAAATAATAAAACACGTATCATTATTACAACTCGGCGTTAGTTAAGGTGGGATATTATAGGGCATTATAGGGCGTATAAAAATTTTTTGATTAAATAAATATTGATCGATATCGATTAATGTAAAACAATATATTTTTTGAAATATATGTATGTACGTAATTCTTCGAACCAGCGATGTCTATATTAACTTATTCGTCAATCGATTGATGTCTATTGACATTTTCTATCTTCTTGTTTTTTAAATATAAGTCGTCGATCCACATTTGTTATATATTTTTAAGAAGTCGTTGATCGACATCTATCATATTTTTTTAATAAGAAGTGGATTGTATGACGTCTGCCGACTTCGTGGCACAACCAGTTTATTTAAAATTTCAAAGCAGTTCACGATTCGTGGATTGGTAAACAAGACGCAGAAGCTACTTCACCAATTGCTATCCGTACAATATTTTTCTTTGTAAACCTGTCAACGAATGAAATTTGCCAGAAGTGAGTTTTATAATAAATCAATTTCTTCCAAAAAAAAAATTTAAAATTAAATTTTCGTCTCGGCCATTTGCTTAAGTAACAGTGTTGCCAAATAAGGAATACTTATTTTCGTTTTAATTTTATTCGCAAACAGCAAACAGTGTATGTCGTGAGTTTAAATTGAAAATAAAAAGGTTCAGCCGTATTTACGTGTAGTTACTTAAATGTATTGAAAAGTTTATATTTCAACAATCCAATTGCTTAATTGCCATGTTTTACGCCTTAAAATTGGTTTGTACGCTTAAATATGTGTGTGTGTACATTTAATACCCCTCGTATAACTTTTTCATATTATGTAAATTAAGTATTTACCATTTTGTTAATATACAAGTGTTATCAGCAAGAAACTGTATTAAGTGGGCAGATTTATGAAAAATGTAATCACGTAAATGCGGCCAAAATACAATTTATTATACAGGAGGATTTTTTTAGAGTTACACAAGCTTAAGTCAAAATATATTACAGTTGTACTTACATATTTAATATCAATAATAGTGCCTTTATTAGATAGAAGATCTTATGACAAGCACAAATTCATATTAATTACGGAACACCAATTTTTCACAAATTTCTCGCAGCAGTTACAGGCGTTTTGCGCCAATAACTCTTGTCATGTTGATTTGCAAGTCTTCAATTATTACTCTATCAAAAAATATAAGCTCGAGTCAAAATAATCCAATGGAGTTGAATTATACGATCTTCATGGCTTCTGAATTTTCTTAGAGTAACTAAATTGAGTAATAAATTGAGACTTTTAGAACTATCTAATTGGGGTACGAAAAAATTTCTAATCATACCCGTATACGATTCCTATATCACGTTCATCGCGTTCATTTAAAACAAGGATGAATAAGTCTCCCATAAAGCGCATCAAAAGGAATTTTCTCTCTTCCGGTAGATGCTTATAGATTTTCCTTACTCCAAATGCAACAGTTCTTGTTTATTTCCTTAGTGATTCAACCAAAAGTAGTTTTTATCACAGAACAAAATTTTTACTGAGAAACTAATATGAATTTTTGCTTCAGCCCATTTGTAAGCGTTATTCTTTAGTAGGACTTGCCATAATGAAATGTCAAACCAAAACATCAATCAGCTGTTAAATGGATTGTCAAAAGAAGTTGTGCTGCCAACTGCAAGGTGTAAAACTCTGGCAAAATATGTTACCAATTCTTCAAAATGTTATAAATCTGGATGTGATAATCTCACAATTGGAGGGGTTCTAAAACTGAATAAATTCAAGCTCTGCAGCTATTAGAAAAAATATCATATTAAGTTAAATTTAGAAAAAGACAATGTAATTAATTATTCCTTTTTAAATATGTAATTAAATAAAGATGTCAAACTAACAGTTTGGTTGCAATTAATTGTTTTCGGTGGGCGTGCTTTCCATATCAGATTCGAATCCAGTGATTTATCGGTACAGGAGAGCGAACGGAACAGATCTTGACTAGTTTATAGCATTTGCTATTTAAGCAAATTTTTAAAACAGCAATTACAGATTTATTCTATTGTATATCCTATTCTATGAAACGCAACTCAACTTGATTGTCCTTCGAGTGAAATTTTTTTATTCAATTATTCATAAAAAAAAATTTATTAAAAAAAATCTTCAAACTTCAAAAAGTTAATGGAAGAAGTTTAGATTTTATTGAGATATGAACAAAGTTTCTAATGTCAATAATCGTATGAAGGAATAACCGAATAAAAAGAAATTAAATTTTTTAATCGAATCAATATTTTTACACAATTCCAACATTTTTTATTCAACTTTTTATACAATTTTTTAACTATTCGAAAGAAAGTTTACTTTATACAACCAATTCCGAATTTTAATTTTGCGCATATATGTACATACATTCGTACATAAATTTTTGTATATATTCGTATATATCGTATTTATGAAAAAGCCTCACGTATTAAATGATATCCATAAGTTCATGAAAATTATTTTTATGAAATACAGAATCCTGTGTATCGTTTTACAAAAACAAAGAACGCCGACCTTGAAACCCACACATATAATAAAGCGAAACATCTTTGCGTGGAAGCTAATGAAGGAATATGGCTGTAAAATGCCTATAAGTAGGCTTTATTTATTAAATGAAATAGAAAACAATTCTATATGGATCTTAAAGAATTCATGCGCATTAAGAATTCCTTGAAATATTAACTCGTTCAGACGTATCTACTGATGTTGTGTGTTTGTGTGTGTGAATTTTATTTTTGTTGTTTATATTACCATCATTGTTGTTTGTGCATGTAAGCACTGAGTGTGAGGAAGTGTGTAATAATAATTTAAGACTTTTAGGCGCCACCTTGGCAAGAAGTCAATAATAAACTTAGTTTAATGTCTAAGGATTTTTAATTTTGCAGCACATTTAACTTAAGAAAGGAGGGGGAGGTATTTTGATATTCCTTGTTAAAAAACTTTTGTTTTTATTTGTTCGTCTGTCCAATTGTTTTATCTTGGACTGCAAAACTCCTCTTTGTTTGCTGTTTACAACTATTCATTTTTAATTGCGTATTCCTTCAAATTATAATAAAGTCAAACTATTCAATATTATTTTCACAGAACGGATGCTTATGTGGGCATTTTTTAAAAGTCGCATTTAACTTGCGATTCAGCTAAAAGTCGTAAAGATTTTCATTTCTTTCTTAGAACTAGATTCCCATAACTCCCACTTATACAATAGACGTAACGAGTTTTTTTAAAGTTACATGGAGGAAGCAGAATAATTTTTTCCCCCACCATGCGCTACACATATCTGTTGTACAGGTTGAGCTAACACGATTGAATTGCAGGTGCCTTTGCGTACACAAATATATGATTAAAACTGTGCTGGATTAATGCTTCAGTACAATCCAGCCCTGAGTTCCTGAATAAACCATTTGGCCAATGTCCGATAATGGCGCAGAGTCTGTAAGGCTAGAAATGTGAAATAAATAAAGAAATTTTTTCAGTTTTATCGTAATTGATTATTTTTATCTTGAAAGCTTTATAAATTGGTTAAGTGCTGTCAATACTTGACTACAATTGTTATATAATTTTCAAAATAATTGATTGTGTTTTTTTTTTTGTTAATTTTATTATCTTGCCGATTTGAAAGCCTTACAAATCACGCGGATTATTTTATGCCATTCCGTAGATCACTTTATTTATAATTTTTCTGTGTGCTTTTACTGCGTTGGAAATATTTTTCATTTTGTTCATATTTTTCATTGTTCTAACTATAACAATCTAAAAAATACATTCCGAATCACGAATATTATTAAACAAAGTAAAATTTCTTAACCTTTATACAAACAAGAAAAAAAAATTTCTATATATATTTGCAATCTACTTATTTTAAATATTTAATAATATAACAGAATTGTTAAATTCCAATGAACTTAACTCAACACATATGTTGACATAATCTTTTCCATAATTCCATTGAGGTGTATCTTTCATATCGAAATTTCCAGAACGTAGGAGAGCAAACAATTGTTGTGCTACACGAACTGATTGTCTCCGTATATTTCACAAATTTCATTGCTAGCTTGCGTGGCATTCTTCCCTTTTTTATACAAAAATTTCCAAATTTAGCGAATTTCTTCATTATTTTCACTCATTTTTGAAAGAGCTGTAACTTCATCGTCTTTCCCGAATTAAATTTTTTTTTTTTTTGTTAAATGAAGCTTAAAATCTCACCGTTCCACTACTATATGGTATGACGTGATTGGTAGCACTGGAGATATACGACTGCAACTACATCTTTGACAAATACGAAAAGTCTTTTTCAAATGCCTTATATAAGTTTTTAAAATATTTATAGTAATACAATTATAATACAGGTACGTTAATCAATTTCCCGAAGAAAAATTTCCTACAAGACTTTTTCAAACTCTATTCATCGGCATTCGTTGTTATGCCTAATAAATCAGTGAAAGAGTATCTATATTTTCGGTTTAAACAAAATGTAATCGGCTAAATATATAAAGCAGTAAACGTTTATATAACTTAAGCATTCGCAGATTGCGAACGCTAAAAAAAAATAAATAAAAATTTATTTTTCCTTTTTTCGGCTTTACGCCAATCTTTATTGAGCTGAATATAACAACTGAACTTAAAATTACGGAAAGCTTATTTATATTAACTTATTAAAAACAGGTGGCTTGACTTGTCTTACGACAATTATTGAGAAATGACAAAATTTGGTAAACAATTATTTGGAATTAAAAGTACAAAATTTAATAAATGATTAATTGGCAAGAATGCAAGTTGACAAATAATTCTTGCGAAAACCGTCTGAAAGATAGAATATGCAGAGGTATTCAATTTCCTTTGTTAATATTTGGGAACTTTGCATTTTTAAACGGGTGAAAACTTTTATGTTGTTAACTCTTCCCCTCTTAAGTCGATTGTCCACAATCGTGATGGCTTAGGTGGAGAATTAAGATCTTTTGTTGCAAGTTGAAGGTATGGTTTATTTATATCAGTACTACATGCAACATTATCTCTTGCAGAATAAAGTTTTGGCTTAACTCTGTAGTATAAAATTAATATCGTTAAGATAACGAATAATGTTATTATAATGTCTGAGCTTAAACTAATTATGTGTGTATTTTTGTTTTTGTTAAGTAACAATTTTATGTTATCTTCATTATTCAATTGGTTAACATATAGGCTTTCAAGCTTAAGATCTAACTTATTAATATTTTTCTTTTCTTTGATTTTTGATATTAGATTTGGCATAATAAGAGTTTCATGAATTTTTAGATTAATATTGGTGTATGTTGTGCTAAGTGTGGTTACATTACAATTTTCAAATTTAATGAGGAATGTTCCCGTATGCTTCACTTTTATTTCATTACAATCTTGGGTGATATTTTCTTTGAAATTTTTAAATACAAGTATTCCTGGCATTACCTCTACTACGGCGGATTCTTGTACCGTTTCTAGCTCGCATTGTGCTTCCCGGAATCTTAAAATGTCTTCCATGCACCTATTCTCTATCCTTACTAAATTCCTTTCTAAATCATCTTCAATATGTTCTTTGAATATTTTAGTATCATTGTCAACCAATATGTCATATGTGTCCAAGACCAAGGATTTGTTCGCAGCATTTGGAACAGGGACAAATCTTACCCTGGATAGTTTCTTGCTGGAGAATTGAGGTATCAGCAGTGTAAGGATTATATTATCGCCTTCGGCCATAACCGCAATTTTCAATCTGCTGTAACTGTCATAGTCGCTAATTAAATTAGTTTCCTTTTCCGTAAGTATGTCAGAAGGAATTATCCCCACTTTACAGGAAAAAATGATCTGTCCAATGGCGTCGATGTGGTTTCGAAGGAGGGATATATCATTGTCAATTCTGTATGTCTGTTCAATAAACTCTACTTCGTCCTCTAAAGTTCTTATTTTGTTCAGTGATTCGTCCTTGAATTTATTTATGTATCCACCAATGAGTGTCTGTTGTCTATTTATGTGTGTTGTAATGTTTCTAATTTCCTCTGCCATACCCGTGTTAATATGTATTAATTCATTCAGTGTTGTATTAGTGTTAAGTTCGTTGTCTCGTATATTTTCTATTGCGTCATGTATTTCTTTCTCGTCGTCACTGTCCATGGATCCTGCTATGAACTTTAGTCCTTTTCCCAGAACATTTATCAGACCTCGCTTTGGTTTTGAATGTATGCGCAGGTTGCTTATCTTCGCTTTTAATAGTATGAGATTTTTATTAATTGAATCTAAGAGTCGTTTGTCCTCATAGGTAGTGGCCTTCAATGACTTTATATTTTCAGAGATTATAAGAATGGTCTCATCGTAGGTGTTCACGTTAATAAAATGTAGTACCTTGTCGTAGTTCTTTATAATCTTTTCCTCTCCTATCCTGATAGGTATATACCCATTATTGTTAGTTAGGTCATGGACATGAAATTGTTGGGTGTTTACCAATGCAGTTAAAGTTAAAATAATCATTGGAGTCTGCATTGCTAATCCGGATTGCGTCTTAATAGTTGTATTATAGTTTTCCGCCACAATTTCCTTTCTGTATCTGGCGGATAATTTAGTTCCTAGTCTTTTATGCAATTTGACAAAAATTTCTTCTCCCTGTCTATATTCTTTTGGGGGAACTCTCTTCGCGTTATGATAGTTTAGGTCTGTCATTTGTTTGTTCGTCGACCAAAAAATACTTCTAGAGGTTTTCTCCCTGTAACTGAATGAATGGAGTAATTGTATTCTTTTACCGATCTGTCTAGTAATTCTTGAAATGTGCGATGAGTCTGTTCAACATGAAGGCAACGCATAATTTCCTGTAGTGTGGAATGAAATCGTTCTACCTGCCCATTCGAGCAACTAGTGTATGGAGGAGTTCTGAAAATTGAAATTCCTAACTCATTTTCTATCATAAAATTAATGGATTCGGAATTGAAGGATTTTTCATTGTCAAACACTATTGACTCTGGTACCAAGGAAGAGAGGATATCCCTTAGGGGTTGCCTTATATCTTCCACTGCTCGCGAATTTATTAATTTTGCCATTGCATATTTTGAGAACTTATCCAAAGCTGTCAAAACTAATGTTTTTCCCATCACCAATATATCCAAGTGAACTAATTGACCAGGATATTTGGGAATGGGTGTTGCCTGTATTTCCATTTTTGGCGGATGCCGATCATACTTGTTTAGTTTACAAGTCTTGCAACTTTTAATAAATTTTTTAATTTTGTTCGCCATCGCTGGGAAATAATATTTTTCTAAAATTTGCGTTCTATTTTCCTTAGCGTTTCTATGTGCTCTATTATGAAATCTAATTATTATGTCTTCCTGGTGTTGGTTGTCGGTAACATCTTCGACTACCGCCTGCGTGAATCTTATTTTATATTTGTTAAAATGCAAGGGGTATACTTGCTGAATTTTTCCCATTACGCTCTCATCTGTTTTTATACAATTTATAACCGAAGGATTAAGATATCTTTTTAAAATAGAAATAAGTATTTCTTCAGAATAGTTGGGCTCAGTAATTATATGTCTATGGTAAGTTGGAAATACAATTTTAAAATGGTAAGTTGAAGTTGCTTCCGTTTTTAAAAACATTTGATTTTTGAATGCATTAATGGGGGCTTCTATGTTTAATACTAAACCGTGTGATGAGCTCTCATCAGAGTGTGTTGCTACTGATAGCGTATTAAGTGGTGATCCCCGGGGTGGTATTCTGGACAAAGCGTCTGCAACTACATTTGTCCTGCCAGGTTTATAAAACAATTCGTAATTATATTCTTCCAATATTGCTTTCCACCGTTTCATTTTGCTATTGTGGTTTTTATTACTAAGCGCATATGTTAGTGGTTGATGATCTGTATAGATCCTGACCTTAACTGAACCGTATAAATAGTTTCTAAGCGCGTTTAGTGCCCAAATAATGGCTAGCATCTCTTTTTCGTTCGCGGCGTAATGCTCTTCCGCTTTATTAAGAGTCCTTGATATAAACGCTATAGGTCTATTATCTTGCGACAGAACTGCACCAATTGCAAAATTAGAAGCATCGGTTACCAGTTCAAAGTCCTTCCTGTAGTCTGGATAGGCGAGAACAACGTCCTCAGACATGAGGGTATTTTTAATTTTATTAAAAGATTCTAACGTTTCTTTGTTTAGGAGAATTTTTACATTGGCTGATTTGTTCTTGGAGACTCGGCCTCCTTCCCCTCTTAAAAGGGATGTCAGGGGCTTTGCAATTTTTGCATAGTCTCTTATGAAACGTCGGTAGTACCCTGACATACCCAGGAAACTACGGAGTTCCTTCAGCGTTCTAGGTTGTGGAAATTTGGCGATAGCCTCCACTTTTACCCGATTGGTTTTTACGCCATTTTCGGATATGACAAAACCCAAAAAGTCTACATCTTTTCTAAAGAATTTACATTTGTCGAGTTGCACTTTCATATTGGCATCCTCTAATGTTTTAAAAATATTTGCAATATGTTGAAAGTGCTCTATTTCCGATTTGCTGAATATTATTATATCGTCAATATAGACGTAACAACATTCTCCAATGAATGCCCGCAATATATCATCGAGGGCCCGTTGGAAAATCGATGGGCCATTTTTTAAGCCGAACGGCAGACGTGTGAATTCGTATTTGCCGTTGTTTATTGAAAATGCTGTTTTTTCAATGTCAGATTTTTTTAGTGGGATCTGGTGAAACCCACTTTTTAAGTCAAGCACTGAAAAAAATTTGCTATTACCGAGCTGTGCTATTACTTCAGCTATTTCGGGGATGGGGTATTTATCAGCAATTGTAATTTTATTAAGCTTTCGATAATCGATCACAACGCGGTATTGTTTATTTCCCGCTGAATCTGGTTTTTTAGGTACAATCCACACTGGTGAGTTGTACGGTGATCTTGATGGTCTAATAATACCATCGTGTAAAAGTTCTTCTACCTGTCTTTTCACTTCTGTTTTTAAAGATGCAGGGTACGGATAAAATCTAGTGTAAACTGGAGTATTTGACTCAGTTCTGATTTCTCCGATAACTTTTGTTGTATACGTTAATTTTTCATTTGGATCTGAAAAAAGTTTTACGTGTTCTTTTAAAATAGTGTTCATTTCTTTTTTTTGTTCCTTTGTCAAGTTATCTAACTTAATATCTATATTGTTGACTGCTTCCGATGCTAATTGTTTAAGAATGATTTTTTTTTGATTTTTCAACGTCATAAAGCTGTCTCCAGTATGGATCACAGCATTCATTTTCCTCAGAGTATCGTTTCCTAAGATGCCGTCAAAAGCTTTCAAAGAGGACATTAAAAAAAATTTTATTTCTTCTTCTAAATTAAATAATTTAACAAATGTAAATTCTGTTATCTTTACATCTCCTACCACTGACTTTGCAAAAAACGGTTTCTCATTCCTAATTTTTTTCTTGGCTAGATGTGGTTGTAAGTAGTTCTTGCTGGATCCTGTGTCCACAAGAAATTTAAGAATGTTCCCGCTCTCCGTCCTTACCTCGAAAAAGGGCAACGAAGAGCTCATCAGACTAAAAAATAGACGTCAGTTGGTTCTGAGCGGTCTTCATTGGTAGGGCTGCTTTCGGTGTTTATATGGAATGTTCTTTGAGCTTTTGTCTGCCCGTTCCGTACCGAAGGTGGTCTTTTTCCAGAGAAATTATTTTGATTTCGATAGGGTCGATTCATATAGTTTATATGTCTGGATCGTAGGCTCTGGTCCACGTCCATCGGCTCTGGCCGTGGTTGTGGCTTAGGGGGTCTAGGTGGGTTGTGAGAGTTATGTGGAGAAGACTGATAATGAGGTTGCCATCCCTGTTGATATGTTTGGGGCATGTGGGCCAACTGAGGGTAAAATGTGCGTCTTTGCATTGGATGGTAATTTTTCTTGGGGGGTAGTTGAGGGGGTTGGTTTTTTCCTATATGATGTATACGATTTGACCTATAACTCTGGTTTTCAAGTTTTAGGCAAAGGTGTAGAGCCTGGGGTAAATCGACCGGCTCTTTCATACCCAGAAGACGTGGCAGGTCTCCGTTCAGGCCCCTGACAAAGGTGTCTAGGGCCTTTTCCCTATATGATTTAGTCAGTAGCATCAATGATTCGTTACTTGTGTTCAAACACCCTATTTTGTTTAGGATGAGCGAAAGGTGTGTATAGATATCTTGGTAAAATTCGGAAACAGTTTTGCTTCCTTGCACCAGCGTTGCCATCTGGTGCTCCAACGTTGACACATCTCTCTTATCGCCGTAATGAGCGACGAGGCATTTAGAGATAGCTGTCCAGTTTAGAGGTGTGTTGTAAGACTCTAAGGCTATGTCTGCGTTTCCGGTTATTTTGTTTCTGATAATGCTCAGAATTCCAAAGTATTTGGGTGTTCCCTTAATTTGTTCGTAAATGTTCAGTACCCTATCTACGCTCTTTTTCCAAGAGCTGAATTCCCCCGGTTGCCCTGAGAAATCCTTAATGCACTTAACTACGTCAGGTATCTTATCCAAGTCAGTCAGATTGTTCCTTTGTCCGTTGTCAATTACTTGGTCTCTAGCGTCATTCGGATCTATACCTGGGTTAAGTATGGCCTGTACCAACTGTGGTCCTTGGTTCCTCAATACGTCAGTCGATATCCTAGAAATAAGTGCCGTCAAGTCTTCTATGCTTAACTGACCAGGATTTTGATTCTGGGGAAGCACAGGGGGCCTAATTAGATTATTTTGGTTTGCCATTTTTTTGTATTAAATATTTTTCTTCACTTTACACGTAGCTTTATTAAAAAAAACGCGATTTGCCAATGTAAAAAAAAAACGTTTATAATAGTAGAATTTTATTTTTAAAATTCTGTGTCAAAAATATATTTTTAGTTTTAAGGGAAATTCGCCAATAAAAAGAATAATCTTAAGATCTACCTTACTTTTTACTTGATCTGTTGATGGGTTTTGATGATCACTGTTGGTTGGCTTCTTTGGGATTCCTTTGGATGAGTTTTTTGATGATTACTGTTGGTTGGCTTTACTTTGTCTTCCTTCTTTGGGATTCCTTTGGCTGAGTTTACTGATGATTACTGTTGGTTGGTCACTTTCAAGTCACCTCTTTCGATGATTTCTAACCTTTTTCTTAAGGTATCAGTTATTTTTTTCTCTTTTTTTTTTTTTTTTTTTGCTATGACTTTTTTTTTGTTTGGAGTCACTCTTCGTTTATAATTAATTTTTTGTGTCTTTTTTATTTCACAACCCTTCTAATTTTCTAGTATTAGAGTCACTATTATTATTTGTTATTTACAGCCGATATTTTATTATTTTTGTATTTTAGGCTCACTATTATTTTTTCACAATTTTTTTATTGAAGCTTCTTCTAGCTTTAAGGGTTTTTCCACTATTATTTTTTCCTTTTTAGCCTTCGGTAAGGCTGGCACATAATACCTCCGTTTCGCTTTATTCTACTACGGGACCGAAACCGAATTTAAAGGGCTAATTTGCTCGGGCGCCACTTAAGCATTCGCTGGTTGCGAACGCTAAAAAAAAATAAATAAAAATTTATTTTTCCTTTTTTCGGCTTTACGCCAATCTTTATTGAGCTGAATATAACAACTGAACTTAAAATTACGGAAAGCTTATTTATATTAACTTATTAAAAACAGGTGGCTTGACTTGTCTTACGACAATTATTGAGAAATGACAAAATTTGGTAAACAATTATTTGGAATTAAAAGTACAAAATTTAATAAATGATTAATTGGCAAGAATGCAAGTTGACAAATAATTCTTGCGAAAACCGTCTGAAAGATAGAATATGCAGAGGTATTCAATTTCCTTTGTTAATATTTGGGAACTTTGCATTTTTAAACGGGTGAAAACTTTTATGTTGTTAACTTATACATAATTTCTTAACACAATTATGACAAAAGTTTGTGCTGTAAAATTAAAGTTAGAAAATTTTAATGAGTAGAATTCAACTAATAACGAAACTTAAAGTAAAATAGCAATAATTTAATTTAATTTTAATTTAGAAGATTAATTTGAAAGAAAATAATTTTGGGAAAATATGTGAATAGTATGGCTAGTGTGGCTGTAAGCTGATAGACCGCTTCGAAAAACCAGCTGTTATTTATTACGGTGTTGCCGTATAAAATGGTTGAGATTACGAATGTTTTAAATGGTTTCTTGGCATCGCCGACAAATTCACATCCTGCCTAAAAAAATGTTGTGCCCACGCGCGTTTGTGGCCCTAAAACAAATTTTTCAGGCTATATCCTCATTCAACTTACAAAGTGTAACCAAAAAATAAGTTATTTTGAACCTTTTTCGAAAAGTATTTTTTTATTTATCAATAAATTCTTGCCCCTCCAAAGTAATCCAATCCTCGAAACATATCTTACAGACTAAGCTTAATGTATTTCCAGTTTTCGATACTTTAGAATACCCAGAAGTGAATCTTAACTCTCTTGAGAATAAAGAAAAAGTTTATAAGAAATGATGGTTCACATTCATATATATATAGTATATTACAATAATTGATGTACATTGTCATAAAATATATAATTGTGGCCATCAAAATCCCAAAGGAGTCAATAATTGAAAAATTTCTAATTTTTCGATTTATTTCTCGCTTTTATTGCATTAAAAATATATTAAATAGTTTGCTAACATAACTTTGCTACAATCTATCAGCAAGTAATATGTTTCCAAGTGTCGTCTTTTTTGCCACCGCTGTACTAGCACCGCAAGCTATTTTTAAAATTGTGGTATCATTGGCACATGCATCCTTCATATGTATATGTATGTAAGTATACATACGTACACGCAACATTTTTCTTTTTACAATAATATTCATTTTATACTAATATGTATGCACATATTTCTTTTTTTGTTATCGCTACAAAGCCCAACCAGAAGTTAAGTGAGCATGCAAAATAAATATATAAGTACAGCCCATTTCCCTTATGGGCACAAACGCACTTGCTAATGTGACTACAATATTCGGACTTCTAACTACATCCTCATTCTGGGCTTGCGTTTTCAAGTACTAAATTTACAGTTTGAAAATGTGGATTTTTGGGCGCAATACGATTATATTAGGAAATTGCAATAAAACGGCAGTAAATGTATTTAAAATGTACTATACATAGCAAATATATGTAGTTGCTTATGAACAGTAGTGACTAGAGGAAATCGACTGTACTTACATTTTACTAACAGATTCTGATTTTTATTTATAGCATAATAAAAATAATTCTTTATCATAACTCTTTCAATAATCTTTATATATTTTGCACTTTATCCCCTCAACTCTACTTTGAGTTTATTAAATACAAGTTTGTAATGGCATAGCAGAGATTTCGTTCCAGTGTAAAGAAACGTAGTGGCTTGCCGTTAGCATTACCATTTCAATAAGACCTTCCCACTTTCTATAAACAATTTTGATATACTTTTAACATCCACAGGGATTTTTCAGTGGTAAATGTTATACAGTGCTGGAAAACTTCATCTATGAGTAATATTTCTCGTTAGATCAACTTCTTAGTAAGTTCATGGACTACATAATTCCTGAGGTCATGAGCTCGATCGCCGCCTCCAACAGTCATATAAATACAAAGATTATCATGAATTTTTCTCAAGTGCTTAAAGTGATGTCTGTTGTGGGAGATGTGTTTGATCTTGCTCAGCAGGATAAACAAACCGCCGACTTTCAATGCCGCTGGCTGCTATCGGAGCCCAGAAATAAGCTACTTAATTATTTTGAAATAGATATTCATACTATATTCATATTGGCACTGCATACATCAATGAAAACTAACAAATGAAAACTAAAGGCCTCGTTTCACTATTTAATTTTATGTCAATGTTTTTGTCCTAAATAGGCGGTGGATAGGAAGTGAAGAGCGGTAATTAAACTGGAAATAAAATAGATGCCACTAAAAGCCTCGTTTGGTTGTCCTACGCAGTCGCACAATTCATTCTCATGAAAATGTGATAGTGATACTCTCCCATTTTAAGATATCCAATCAAAATGGCAGTGCTGTTATAAGGCTATCACTTTAATGAATTACAAAAGCAGCTGTGTTTTCTGGTTATAAAATAAAAACAAATATAATTTATTATATTTGGTGCAGTGGAAAAGTTATTTGTCATAATAAATTAAACTATAAACCAAACTCGAAAAATAATATAATTTTTCCGGTTTTTTCTTTTTTTTTTTGTCCCAAAAAAATAATTCCTTGTTCAGCTGATTGAATTAAAAGCAACTCTGACCGCACGAAAACTATCAGTTTATGAAATTAGTGTTCATAAACTTTTTCTTGTCGCAAAAATCGCAAAATTTAATGTCACATTTTTTTAAAGTTTTTTTTTTTTAATTTTATGCCACATAATTTTTTCAGCACATATGTATGTCAACTTTATCAAATCGTACGCATATGTATGATAGTGAAACGAGGCCTTAAGAAACCGCAGAATGAAATATTGAAAATCTGTATAATTATCCTAAATTGGCAACATTGAATTTTACTATCATTTGCTCATTAATTTTGACTCGTGCGTGTCTCTTAAAAGTGTCAATTCTATAAAATATAAATCTCTTGGATCTCTTGTACATACAGTACATACTTATCCATGCACATGTGTTGTATATACATAAAAACCGCTCAAGTGCACATACTTAAACATATGAACTATAACGAAATACACAATTAATTAATAAAATACTTCTAAATTAAATTAAACGAGTAATTCAAAAAAAGTTCAACGAGGCAAACAACAACATCACTGTCATAAGCCTTGAGAGGCAACAAAACAAACATATTTTCCTACGCTACGCAAACAATAGATACAAGTGTGCATACCGCAATCTATTTTAAAGTGGCCTAATTTTCGTTATTGACAAAAAAAAATGTGTACAAATAATATCAGTGGGATTCGTTTATAGTTTTAAATAAATAAGGAATATAAATACTTATGCAGATATGTATGTAAGTAATTCACTTATGAATGGGTAAATATCTCATGTTTGATCCCTTCTTTTTAAAATTAAGTTTAAGATCTGCGATTTAACAGTCGAGTGTACAAAAATATTGCGAAAAAACAATATATAAATTTATATATTTATATATGTATAATATATTTATACGTTATTTTTTGTGGAGATTTTCCGAAAATTCCATTAGGTTTCACAATTCCGGATGGAGCAAACAGTCATCATCATATGCTGAAATAACGTCACCTACTTCAATTCTCCTTGATGCGGATTACATTGATTCTTATATATGTATGCGTGTTAATATTGGCTCTTGTTTAAAAGCGAACGTGAATTCCCCAATTAGGTTTGCGATAAACGTTATTGTCATTTAATCAGAAAGAATAATTTGAGTTATTATGCAAATTGTTTAAACGTGGAAATATGTGTGTTCACCACAGCACCCTCGCTCTGCTGTAATTTGCATCTATACAGTTTATAAACATGTTAATGCTCAACTTTGATTTACGCCCCATCCGTTTTACAACTTCACGTGATGAGGAGAATAATAACGATATCACACATGTGAAATACGTGCATTTTAATTTTTTTCTAAATTTGTTCTTCTTCCATGCCCCGGTACACACCCATACATACATATAAAATCAAACATAAATATTTGTGATAAGAATTGTTGGCGAAGGTCAGTTGGAAGTTATTCGAAAACAGAAAACACTGGAACAAATAAAAAGCTGTGCTACGTGTGAAAGCTCATGTACAACTCAAGAACGAACATAGCACACAGCTGCATATATTCTTACATCCATATAGATATGTATGTGCATGGATGTGTGCACTTCCAAGCTGATACAGTGTGCAGCTCCTGCACACCTGCAAATGGGAAAAACAGAGTCTGCTCTGTAATTGTTCTGTTATATGGGGGTCTGGTGGGGTGTTACGTAGCATTACAATGTGCAATATTGACAAACAAAATTTCTATGAATGAATCAGATTTGAATACTCTAAAAAAAGTAAAAGTAAGCATACAGTCATGCGCACATATTTATACATACATATGTATATACACGTGTAGATGCATGCTTAATATGAAGTTTTAGTACTATAAGCATTGCTCTTTTGAGAACACCGAGAAATTATGACGTCATTAAATATTTTATTGCGCTTAAAGTTAAGTAAGTAAGAAAAGTTAAGAAATGTTTTTGTGAAGTAGACACAGCACGTGTATGCACATGTACGAGCATGCATGTTTACAACTCATTTACTTTCTGTATAAACATTTGCTTCGAAACATGTTTATAAGAAAATTACAAAAAAAATATTTATACAGTAGATTGTGAATTGAAGAATTTCTTTTAAGTAAATTTTTTTTATCTACTTGAATTTCTCAAGTCTATACAGAGTATTCTATTTTCATGTTCTGTACTTAATCTTTCTACAACAAAATGAACACTTGCAAGGATATTAATTTCTTATTTATATCGTGTTATATCGTGGCAACACACAGCACCAAGACATGGAAACTTTAATCAAATTTTCTTATAAAATATTTATAAAATATTTTCTTATAAAATTGGATAAATATCCAATTAAAGTTTACAAAGTTGTGGGAAGAACAAAATAATAAGTAGGAATTTCATAAAAATATCAAAGTCGTTTCCCGCAACTGCAGCAGCATGTCTTAGTAGTTTCCGGACAGTTTTTAGAAATTGTTCAGTGCGATTACATTTGTAGCATGAAATGTTACTTGAACCAAGATCGCTATAGGAATCTCGACAATTAAGCTCCTAATGGGCAACTTTGTTGCACTTGAAACTAATTGGATTGTCAGTCATTACAGCAATTGACGTCAATTTCCAAACTTTAAGCACTTTTCACGACCACCACCACCACCCCCAACGGGCAAAATGTCCAGGCGGTTGCAATTATAGTACATGACATTTTAATATTTTCAAGTACTTCAAAAACTGCCGGTTCTTCGCAACGGTCCAATGTTTTATCTTCTAAACTCAAACTAGGAAAATAAATGTAGACAAGTAAAAATCCTATATTCGACTGTGCCCAGTGGTACATACCCTTCTCCAAAAATTTGTTTCGTACCTATTTTTCCACTGCAATGAAGTAAATTTTAATTTTGCAATTTTTAATTAAAAATGTATAATGATAATTTTGAGAAAATTTTGAGGAGTTAGTTTTTTAAATTTTTCTTTTAGGCAAAATTAAACCTCAATTTACACAGCTATAAATATAAAAAAAATACCGGAGACAGACAGGCAGACAGAGAAACTTTAATAAATTTTCCTTCTCATATGAATCCAGAATATACATATAATAGTATAATTTATCAAGTCGCAAACTGACATTATAGAAATTCCCAAATCTAAGGCGATGTTCCAATCAAGTATTTTAAAACGCCGGCGGTGCTAATGTAACATTTATTTTAATTAAGGCAATTACCAAAATTTCTCATTATATGTACATATATGTATTTAAAAGCACTAAAAATCCACCAAATCATACTCAGCAGAATATTTACCAACAATTAGCATTACCATGTCAAATGACATTTAAAACTAACGTTCCCAGTGTAATGGATTCGAAGCACGTTTCTCTATCTGAACATATTTTTTAAAAGGAATTTTGATCACCTTGAATTTATATGTGACGCAAAATGTAAAGTCTTGCGCACTGCATCCTTTTAAAAAGCAACATGCGTTTATTTGAATTTTGTGTGAATTTCTATTCTTTATCCAAATGATTAAGCTATTCATTAATTGGGAATTCTATAGATTCACATTTTCGTTTAAAAAAAACAAATATGTTGTTTCAATATCACTAATACATATTTACTGTATATTCATTTAACGACTAGACAGGCAAAAATTTTTAAAAGTTATTTATAATAAAAATATAATAAATTATTCCAAAATAACAACCGGCGAATATACATACGAGCCTACAAACATATACATGTGCTTATTTATGTATGTGTGCATGCATGAATATACATAAGTTTGATAAATAAAGCAATTTCATGGTAAAAACAATAAGAGCAAAAATAAGTGTGCATGCGGGCAGGCATTCAAACATGCACATGAATGTATAACGAATAACTTTGACTTATTTACAGGCCGTTCAACTGTCATATTCAACGTATGTTTGTTGTTTATTGCACATGCATATATTCTATTATGTATACATGTGGATGCATATAAACATTTGTGCATACAGACGTATGAATGTATATATGCAGTTATAAAGACGCAACAGAGATGTGTATGATTCATTGTTGTTTTTAATTTACAGAGTTGGTTTGTCATTATTCTATACACACATCCAAATGTATGTATATATATTGCAGACGGGCTTTAATACGTAACAATAATAAGCGGCAGAAACAAATCCTTAACAATCTTTTACACCCCCAATATTGCATTTTTGTTAATTTTTGTGTTTACTGCATAAATATGGAAACAACAAAAGTAAAAAAGTCCAAAGAACACAACGACAAATAATAGTAATAAAATAAATAATAATAAACAAGCAGCCGTTGTAGGCCAAAAACCCTATAACAACTGGTCAAAGCTCTCTTTAAACAAAGAGAGAGAGAGAGAGTATTCTAGTGATAACATTTTTTTTATTAAAGAGAGAATGAATTTTTTACTTAACACACAAGGAGAAAGGCAAATATACTAACGATTAAAAATATTGTCATTTAGTATTGAAACAACTCTTGCCGTGCTTTTTTCAATTTATTTACTGAAAATAGAGTAATTTTCATTTTAATTACAGAAATAACGAAAGCAAAATATAAGAAAAACAACAATGTGACTTTCAGTATAAGAAAAACAGAACTTATAATTTGTACTTTAAAGTGTAAATAACGTGTAAAAGAAAAAAAAAGTTTGAAAAAAAATATTTTTACTATAAAGTAAAATAGAAGTAAAATTCCATTATGCATGGCATAACCCATTTATATCGTCAACACGCCATCGAAAAGCAGATCAGCTCAGAAAGCTGGCAAAATAGTAGAGATAGTTCGAATAATCCCAACAGTAACTCAATTTATGCGCGCGGTTATGTTCGTGAAAGCGAGAGCATTAATTCCACATCGGAATATGGTTCCCTGAAGGGACCCAGTTGCCCGAATAGCATAGATTCAAGCTCCAGCTCCAGTTCCTCTTCAAATTCAAAACCACCAAATTGGTCGCAGGGTAAGTACCAACATACATATATTATATATAATAATATTTTTTATTATTACTATTTATTTCAAAGGCAAGAATTACAGTGCAACAAAAAAGTCAGCGACAACATTTCTTTAAAGATCGATTTTAAGTACATCGTCTTTTCAATACGAAAATGTTTTCACAACATAGTTTGAAGCTTTTTAATATATTTCAATTGCAGAAACTTTTTTATATATTTCTATATTCTGGTTTCCAATTAATATTTGTTTTTGTATTTGGAGTGAAATAGCGAAGCAAGAAAGTTTCGGTAGTTCTGAATTTGTGTTGCTGGAATACATAACTTTGTGATAGAGTATTGTTGCGATTTGGTAGCAAAGAAATATTTAAAAAATGGCATGCCATTTTCACTGAGAGCATAACATGAATAAGAATAAAACCTCTGAAAGTGAAACCATGCTTTATTGCCTTACCTGATTGGTTTTCTAAGGTTTGGCTTCCGACAAAAAAATTGTGTTAGCTGCATAAAAATTTAGGTCTAATAAAGTTATATAACTGTACAATTTTACCAATAACATTAAAACCACTCGCTTAGAATGTAGAAATTTTAGTACCCTTTCGAGAAGTACAGATTTTCCTAGAAACTATATAATTATAATCGAAAGGGGATATTATACCTTTTGAATTATGTACATATACATATATATATATAGTGCATGTGTAAGAATGTAACTTTTAAAAATTTTTTGTCGCATTTAAAATATTCTTGCCTTGTAATATAATATAATATAATATATACATATAAGTTAAATAATTAAGTCAAAAATCATCCCGCAGACAAGGTAATTGAAAGATTGGCAAATGCATCAAGTCCACAACCGGTGCCGGATACAAAAAAATCCATAAGAAATCACCGCCTGTCACCAACTCCCAGCTGTGCACGCAATTCCTATGACAGTTACGGTGGTAGTTTCAAACGTACGTCTTCTGGAAAGCGCAGCATATTTGATCGCTCACATAGTCCTGCCATTTACAGTGTAAGATCTTAAATCAGTATTATAAGAAGCCTAATTTAATACGCTCATTCTTTTATCTATTAACAGAGTTTAAGGAGACCGAGTCACTTGGATTACAGTGGTTCACCGCCTTTGCAAGGTGGTTTCTTTCCGCATGATTTAGATGATATTTATGAGGGCAAACCAGATCACCAGTATTTTACCTACTCAGGACCTTCGACAGTGGCACACGAACGTCCCAGCATTAATTCGATATTTCATCGTGTTGGTGCAGCCCCATGTCTAGATGAGTTTAGTAATGGCTGCCCTTTAAGGCATTCTTTAGATAACAGCAGTTCGCAGTTGGTGCGCAACCGTTTTGACAACACCAGTTTTGCCAAATGTCTAAGTATTAACACAGATGAAGAGCATACGCGATCGACCTCCCCAAAAGATCAGAAACACAAGCACAAAGGTCACCACCATCATTCAATACATGAAATATTTAAGCAATTTGGTAAAAAGGTTCACATTTGGCCCCGTAAATCGCACGGTAATACCACCAGCGTTTGTACCTCACCAAAAAATGATCCTCAGGAAAACTTCCGCACACGTTCGAAAAGCTTAGATGTGAATACGCTCAATCGACCTAATCGCATATTAGAAGATTGCGGGGCTACATATAAGATTTTTGATAAAATTGTAAAAGAAGGTAATTCAAAGGGTAAGGGTATATTTAATGTTGTCAAAAACTTGGTATTTGCACATTTAATTAATTGCATATTATAATTATTACTTGCTATATTTTATTTATGATTTTATTACGAATGTTTTTATTAAATTGTTTAATACAAGTTGTTATCTTTTAAACAATTAGGTGCTCACATGCGTCGTGCTTCTGCTGATTTGGAAAAAAGACGTGCTTCAGTTGGTGCTGCCGGTAGGGGCTTGCGTGGTGATGGTACATTAGATCCACACCATGCTGCAATATTATTTCGAGACTCAAGAGGGGTAAGTTTACTTTTTTATTTTTCTTTTTTTAAAAAAAAATCAACTAAATTGCAACAAAATTAGTCAAACACCAATATTTTCAGTCGTTGCTTGTAAGATGATTAATACAAGGTAATCATTTTAAAGGTTTGCCCTAGTATTAGAGGAAAACACATAGATGCATAAAGTACATAGGACAGTGCAGTGACAACTATGGAATAACACATGCGCACTTTTGTCAAAATTTGCCTTGACCATTTTGCATAAAAGTGTATAAATTTCTTTGAGCCAGCATTGAATCTTCTCTCTTAATGGACACATCACTGATTGTGGCTTTGCTGATGTTAAAACTATATATAATTTTTAATGGAAACTTTTTTACACTTTCTATATTTTCATATACAAGTATCAGTTTGGCAAACTTACATAAATCTCTAGCGATATTTGGCTGCTTTAGCCGAATATATCAGAACTCGCTAGTTTTTATTATATGCAAAGGCAACATAAGTAGTTGGTCCGATTGAGAACTTTTCTCTTATTTACAATGCGTCCACCCTATTCATTTAATTAGATCTTAACTGCCATCAGCTGTGGATGTTGTACAGTCTTAAACAAATTAGGTCACCGTGTAAAGAAGCTGGGTGATGTAAATTTTTTTCCTCTTATAAGAATAAAGTTGCATACAACTGGCCGTTAAGATATTATAAGCCTTCCACCTTTTAAGTAAATATGCTCAAAATGTGCTTTTAGTGAGAAGCGTATTTAAAATATGTTTTTAAAATTGGTGCTGAAGTCCATTACAAGAATTGATAGGGATCCCATTCATTTTCCGACGTTGTACAACTTGCAATAGTAGATGCAACTTGAGAGAAGCCAAATCTCGCTTTCAGTCGCCGTAACAGTTAGTCTTTCTGAATATTCTGAATTTGGATAACAATATATCTCTTCCAACATTTAAAGCAGAACTCAAAACATGTGTTTTAAAGAATCCAGGAACACGCCTTCCTTCATTTCGAAGTAAATAATAATTAAAATATCTAAAATCTTTGGTGAATTTTTAATGTGTACTTTCCAATTTTTAACTGTTTACTTGAATTTGCATAATCATACATAGCACACGTGTACAAAACGCTAAGAACGAAACGAACGTAATATATCCAAAATAAGCTGGACTAGTTGTGCATACTAATAAGGAACTATAGAAAAGCTGTTATCCAAAGCAAAGTTATTCGGCCACACTTACACCACGTTCTTATGTTAGAAGCAATTTAGACACTCGAATCGTACTTTGTTGATAGCAGGAATAGATTGATGGAAAGTACGTACTCTGCGTTGTTTACCATTCGTCCCATGGGCACCAGGCACCCTCTTGCATGCCTACATATTTGTATTTATACGTGTTTTTTACTTTGTGTTTGACGTTTTTAAAATATTTTTGGAGAGAAACTTATTCGTGTCTGAATACCGCGCAAAGTTTAAAAGAAAATAGAAAGAAGACAGTTTGCATGTCTAAAATAGGTCTTAATCGTTTATTAAGTATGCTGTTAAATGTGAATAAATAACAAAGCATCCCCAAACAGATGTATGTAAGTGTATATGTGTGTACAGTAACATAAGCTGTTGCGTACTTTGCAACGATGTAACTGTTGTTATGAGTTCAATGGCATGGTTTGACCTTGAGTAGTGATAAAAGGTCCTCTCCATTGCCATTGTTGCCGTTACTTTTCTTTAATAAAAGATCCCCACAGCATAAAGACAGCAAGTGGAACTTGATACTGCGTTGCCATTTGAGTTGTAATAAAATTTACTTTTTGTTTCCGTGCTATCAAAAATATAATTTAAATCTGCATACAAATGTAAGTGTGTAGGTAGTAAAATTTTAAAAAATTTTCTCTGCATATTTGGTGAACTTTTCAAACTAAATTTTTGAAACCATCAGAAAAAACAGTTCCATTTGTTATTTGATATTTTTTGCGAAATTAACTGTGTTCTATTTGTTGTATGTGGCGCATATTAATGTATGTAGGAATGCATGCCGGTGCAGTAAAATGCTATTGAGTAAAATTTATTTACAGTAGAGTACAATTAGGCATACAAGTATTGTATTTTATTGTATTTTAATTGTTTAATAGTCTGATTTAATTAAAAATTTTTCCGGCACCAATTTATAGCTCATTGGCCCGTCCGTACAAGCAAAATCAATTTCTCGTCATTCCATTTCCTTTTTATTTTACTAACATTAACCGATTTGCAATAAATTATAAATAATCCTTAGAAAATTATGAAATTGCCTTGAATAATACTAAAAATATAATATAATTCTTGCATGTAAATATATACTACTACTTGGGTCGATTAAGTTCCATATGCCCACCTTCATACCTCTATCGATATCATATACGAATTTATTCTATTACATTCTATGTATCTATGAATTTCGATCTGTTTATAGAGATTGTGATGTTACAGTCAAGTGACATTTAAATTCGGCAAGTATTTGCATTGTTTTCAAACAGGAAAACGTATCAGCTATTTCATTGGGGAAGGTACTCGCTTGTAATTCTACTTCTACATTTTTGAAATACGTTTGCCTTACCATATATGTACATATATACATATATTGTTATATATTATATTATAATTGGAAATGTTTAAGACAAATTCAACAAGTTTGTTTCATACAATGAAAAACAGTAACGAAAAGTCTATAAAATTGAATAAAAATTGAAGTTTTAAATATTTTGAAAACAAACCTAACAAAAGTAGCAAAATACGTAGGGAAATTTAAGCAAAATTAAAATTGGAAAATCGATTTTTTTTCTGAAAAGACGTTTTGTGGAACGTAGTAATCGCCACTGTAAAATATTTAAAAAAATTACAATATTATCACGGAAATTTATTTCTAAGGTCTGACTTTAAATATTTTCGCCATTAATTGCAAATTTGAACATTTTCATTGCAACAGATTATTTATAGCGGCAACACTGTTTGTAAAATGTTAAAGAAAGCTTTTAAAAGAAAAGCTCGCAGCCGTAACTTACGTTAGTGTGTATCTTTCTGTTTATGTGTTTGTAATAGAAATGTCAATAAATTAGTTTTTAGTAAATTGACACAGAGATGGCGTGTATACAAAAGAAAACGTTTATGATTTGGTTAGCAGTCCTGGTAGACAAGAAACCACAAAAACATGAGGGGGCTGCAACAATCCCCTATTACGTATTTATTTAATTTGAATAGAATAACAAATAAATTTGGAAACGAAATATTGTGTAGCAAATGTTTGTTTGGCAATAAAAAAGAGGTAATATATATGTATGTATGTATGTAAGTATATAAGTAAACATATAAGTATTTATATGTTTATTCGTATGTGCAATGGTCTTATCTTAGACTGAATATGATTTGGCTCGGTTATAATTTGATTTATGGGCAAAATATTATATCTATGGAGTTGACTTCAAACTGCTTTTATAGTGCTTTCAGATTGATATGGTTTTACGTAGAAGCCATTCTTAAGACCAGCTTCTACGACGTAAAATAGTTTTTATAAAACCATCCTTAAACATTTTCTCTCATTGGCTTTTATGTCGGTTTTATTATTTAAACCCGATTTCTCTGTACTAAATTTTGTATTACAATTTAACAGCTGAAAAAATTCAAAAATAATAAATGCATACAGTACATTTTTGAGAATTTGCTTCCACTTTTTATCTATACAATTTGGAAATATCTATAAACAAAAGGCAATTTAGTTTCTATTGACAAAATATTTTTGTTTGCCATATAAAGAAAAACATGTGCACTATATTTTGTTACACAAGTTTTACGAAAACTGCTGCAAGAAATAAACTTAATTTTATGAGAAATTAAATTAATATATATTTATTTGTTTAAAAATTTAATTTTTTTTATATATTTTTGACCAAACTAGTGTGTTTTTGGTGTTGATTTCCATTGGGATGATTGGGCTATTCAAAATCATTTTCTTCACTGATTCCATGTTTTCATCGGTTTTTAATGTGCTCGGGCGATCAGGACGAGCATTGCACCACATCTTCTCGGTTTTCCTTAATCCAGTTATACCGCAATAGAACTTCACTCCTCAAACGGTACAGTCATCATTTCAAATGTCCCTGCACATTTAATTTCATTGTTTACACAAAACTTGATACAGTTTCTTTGATCGATTTTTTCGATATTGCCCACCTATATTATATAACACACAGATATGTATGTACCAACATAAGATAAAAAAAAGAGGAAATCGAACATATGTATGTATGTTTATACGTAACTGAAGAAGTTTGAAAAGAATGCAAATATTTTGATCACATCTCGCATGTGAAGTAAAATTTTCAACAATTTTTAATGATATTTAAGGTGGCCCATAGATGGCTGCAATTTTTTTGTTTTTGTACAATCAAACTCCTCAGTAGACATTCAAGCAAACAATGTTGAAAAATAATCACAAACGTTGGAAAAGTCTCTAATATACACGGGAATCAAATTATATTCAATATGATTCTAGACTAGGTTAAATACATAACACACTAAAGCAAAAAAAAAAAAAAAATTCTAAAATTACAAAAAAAAAATTCTAATTCTTGTCTCAATATTGCAATAGTATTTTATTTTATTAGGGGATGTTTATAAAGATTCGAAATTATTGTTTTTACAATTTTACTACAATATTTCTTTGTTTGAAACAATGTGTGTTCCTTTATTTACCATGATACTGCTTGTTTTTATTTTTATTTTAATTTTTTTTGTTTTGTTTTTGGATTATAAAGTTTTTTTAATATACTAAATTTTTGTTTATTTAATAAAAGTAATAAAAGTTAATCTATACCTTCTAATCTAATATGTGGTTTTGTTGTATTTAAACAATTCTTAATTAATGCCCAAACCTCTTCCAAATTCCTTGGCTAAATAATTTCAAAGTTTACGTCATTTATTTAATTATTAAAAAATAATCTTGAGTCATACGTTGGGGATGAATTTTTATTATTGAATTTCATTTATGTATATTTATTTACACAAATAATTATATGTCTATATGAACAGTGGAAGCTCCTAATATGGAGTATTGCAATCTCCCGTTGGCCCCCTTCTTTCCGAGCATTTTAATTATTCTATTCCTATTCTTTTATGCCATAACTTGCAAATAAGCTCTTATTTTGTTGGTTTTTACTATCACGTATGTATTTATGTGTAACGTGACATAACATAAGTTTGGATATGTTACATATTTCCTATCACACATAATATTTTCAATTTAACGGTTATGTTTCTATGTATTCACACTCTTCCTTTAGTCAGTTTGCAATACCATTTTTTTCATGTACACGGTGCTTGTAATCTGCATACAAACATACATGTACATAAACATATGTATATGCACTTATGCGATTAGTTACACCAGTTAGGAGACTTCACAAATGACTTGCATACGCGCATATAAAAGTTGACAAACGGTCAGTAAAGGTGAACCAAACAATTAAAGTACTAAAAGTTGTGTATATTCTTTCGTTTCGTATGATTACATTCTTACATACATACATAGATATATGTATATCATTCATGTAAAGAAGAACAATACTACATAAAACCGACTTTACAGCAATCTTACATTTTAGGCGATTAACAGCTCAGTGAAGTAAACGAAGAACCTGTTACACCGCTGGAAAACGTATTCACACATACTACATACATATTTTACATTTGGAAATAAAACAGGTTGTAAATGAAAACTTCCATATGCATTTTACATGTGAAACAAACAAGTAAATTTTTCAAGAGGTTAAACAATGCATTGTGTTTGTGTGTGCTTGTTAGTTGCAAATTCGAATTTCATTTATAAAGACCCCATTTTTTGAAGGTGTCAGAAGTAAACAATTACGATTGACCTTAATTTGGGTATGTTAAGTATTTCTTCAAGAAAATGTAATGACATTGTATGCATGGATATCTATGTATGTGTATGTATGTATATGTAATACATTTTACAAAAATGCAATAAGTATGCGTACAATAAGAATTCAATAATATTGCTTGTTTTTTATTTCTTGTGTTTTACTGCATTATACTTTTTCGCTTTCATTAACTGTGTACGTATGTATGTGCTCACTTGTATGTATGTATGTGCATGCTCTTAATAATTATTTGAGTGTGGTTAACTTCTGCTCTTTTTTCAATTTTGCAATCAGGGCTACCATTGCGCAATTTTTCCACTCTCATTGGAAAATTGTTAAAACATATATTCTATTATGAGAGATAATAATAAAGGTGGTGTTTCACTATCCTACACAGCCGTACGATTTGATAAATTTGGTATGTGTTCTGACAAAATGAAACAGTGTTGCATACAAATATGCGATTTTTGTGACAAGCAAGAGTTTATGAAAATGTTTTGAGTTTTTCATAAAATGATAGATTTCATGCTATCAGAGTTGCTTTTACTTCAATCAGCAAAAAAAAAAAAAAAATTGTTTGCACGATGTTTTTATGATAAGATCTTCTAAAATATCACACTTTCATGTAAATGAATTGTACGACTGAGTAGAATACTGAAACGAGACCGTTTTTAATAATTATACAAATTCTATATTTAGAAATTCCTTGAAAATAAACCTTTCTTGAAATAAACAAAGACAACACCATGAATTTAAATAAATTATATATCTATGAGCAACTAAAAAGCATCGACACTTATTATGAGATTTATAAGTATTATCATAAAACAAAAATTTTTTTTATGAAAGTACAGAAATGCTGGTACTATGCAATATTCGAAATAATTATATTAGCTTTCATATGTTTCAAATCACTACATAAAAAGTTTTCCTTCAAAATCGGGCAATCGTAAGATTTCTGGTTTCATAGTAACCTTCAGTTATTCCACTCTTGTTGGTAGTGGGTGAATGTAATTTCGAAATAATTTTTTTTTAACCATTTAAGGAAAACTTTTGATTATAATATTTCGTTCTGTAGAGTAAAGAATAGTTTATTCTGTTAGATTTGTGAAATTAAAAATTTATGTTTCAGAATGACAATAAGATATTTTGTTCTTAAATAAAGATACACACAAGTACAATTTTCCTATATCTTTTTCAAAAATTTTGTTTTACTCCAATGGTAACCCCATATGTAATATAAAGATTGGAATGAAATGAATCTCTCACTGTTGGTATTGTTGTTTTTATTTCTATTATTTTTGACCATGGATGGAAAACACTATATATAATAAAACACGCTGTTGTGTTAGCGCCATAATTCTTTATATTACACAATCCTCCGATCTGTTAAGTATGGTTTGTGTACTGAAGATATATAATCTTGTTGCCTAAAAATGCATCTGAGTGGCAGATTTGTTGACAATTTGTACGATTTGCAAAAGTTTATTAAAATTTCTATAAAATAACAATTTTAATGTACAAAAAAAAAAAAATTATTGTCATCATATCATAACTAAATACATGATTTTACAAACAATATATTTATTAGCTATTTTAATATGTTAAATAAAAAATTAATAATTTTTAGTTGTTTATTTAGATGTGAAAGAAGTTTTTAAATTTATTTTTAAAAATAATAACAAATTGTATACGATTTGACATTTGATTAGAAGTTGTATAAATCTCTTTTTCAGTTCTCCTGCCTACAGTGTTAATATTTTGCTTTGTGTCCACTAGTATTGGTTGTTTTTAGATGTTCTCAAGCGCAAAATTTCGCATAGAACGTATTTACGGGGCTTTACACAATTTCTCAAAGTATTTTTCCAAACTTCTTAGAGCAAAGTTTTTTCAATTTTCTTTTAAACTTTCTTCACTATCCAGACACAGAAAGAGAAAAAAATCAACTTTGTGGGAAGGTGAAATTTTGTACTCTGTCATTCTGATTGCTTCTCTAAAAACTCATAGCTTTGCAACATATGCTTTGCGTGTCTAATGGGGGTCCAAAGAAATAAAATCTAGCTAATTCGGCTATATAAACAATTTCTATGAATTTTTAATATTTTGTGAATACACCTATCCCTCGATTTACACGGTAGATACGTTGCTGAGAAAAACGTGTAAATCGAAAATTAAAAATTTTCAAATCAAAACCGTGCAAATCGAAAAGCTTGCGGAAAATGCATAATTTTGCTATTTAACAGTTGTGATGTTTTCCAATATTTTTTTTTTATCTCTCTTAAGCGATCGAAAATTTTGATTTTAGTTTCTAAAGAAATAACTTCTTTCGACTTTATAAGCCTATAATTTTTTTTAATTTATGTTAATTTATAATAATCGGAATTATGCACATGCACTCACTTGTAATTTACGAATATGGAAAATTAAATCTTTCTGAAACTGAAACTTTCACTCAAATACAATTTTCGAAGAAATACAGACACAGTGTGCATGTGCAGCAAGTCAGCACATAAGCTCGGGATTCCCCGTGAGATGTGCATACAGTGCACGTGTTCAAACACAGTACCATTTAGTAGAGTGCGACAAAAACAAAAAAAAAACTTATTTGGAAAAGCGTTTAAAAGCGAAAACGTGTAAAACAAGTACCGTGTAAATCGGGGTATAGGTATATTAATAAGTTTTTGGTTCTTTAGTGTAATTAAAAATAATAAATCAGATTATTACCAGCAAAGTGAAGCCAAACTCATGAACTTTGGTTGTATGTATGTGTCGACATTACTTAAGACAAACTTTTAGCAGCAAAGCTTATTTTACAAAAACAAATGCATGTATTTCTTACGGAGTTGAAAATTGTGGCCACCCATTTAATTGCATTTTGAAGTTTAAGTTGCCATCTCTGCTTTGTGTCTTTATCTTGTTTTTCAATAATTTTTTTATTAGTGGTATTTTGTAGTTTGCTTTCGCATACTCTACTCATTTAAGGTTTCCCTAAAAGAAACCAGTTTAATGTCATAGATAGTAGCGATCGGTCGTTGAATGGAATCAAACTAGAAAAAGAAACGAGAAATATTTGCATAAATAGCGTAGCGTGTCTTCACGTTTTTGTTATTTAAAAGAAAAATAAAGTGTTTTACTCAAGTAATTCAAATCATATTTCCATAAAGCGATAAAGCTTAAAATAAATTAAAAGAAACTAAAGAATTCCAGTGAAAATGTTGAGACGTTACTCATTGTTTGAGAATTCTTCTCTGCGTTTAAGTGGCAAAAATGACAATGCAAATGATAGTCGGAAAATTTCTTTGGGGCAAGTAATAGGGCCGGAAGTTCGTGGTTCTCAAGCTTTTGTGCCAACAACTAAACAAATAACTTTATTGCAACAACGTAAATTTCGATCACTCAGTAATTCTCCTGTAAATCGAAAAAAGCAATATGAAAATCTTCCTACACTTATTGATCACTATTATGATTATACTGAAGAAGATTTAGATGCAATCCATAAAGCTGATCAAGAAAAACAACATTCACGTAGAAATTCTTGCAAAGAGCTTTTAAATGAAAAATATACTGCTGTCCATACTGATGATAACATTGATGGTATACGTCATTCACATCACGTAAGCCGTAGTCGCGATGGAAAAACGGACTGCAAAAGCCGTCGTAATTTACATAGTTTTGGCAACAGTATCGGTCTTGCGAGACACAAACGTTTACACATTAATAATGATTTGTCGACAACCAATCCAAATGCAACTGGTGTAATTAGCGAATTTGTTGGTGGTGGTCATTCACATTTAAAAGAAAATCGTGGAGTCGTTAAACCTTTACAAACATTAGTGTTTGAAAAGAGCTGTGCATCAAAAGAAAAGCAAAAACAGTGTCGTGTTTATTCTCCCGTTCGTAGTTGTTTATTAGTTCGTCGACGAAGTGAATTTTCAGATCCCTCGTTTGCAGATTTACCCCCACTATTTAATTTACAGCAGGTAAGTGGCAGTTGCTTACTTAAAATTGCAATCGGTATAATTTTTGTAAAAATCACAGCAACGAATCCATTGTGGCGTTTGTTAGACCTTTCGGAGACTTTCTGAAGAAGATTTATAATAATTTTAAGGTTTCGCTTTCTGCTTGTAAACCTATTTGTCTTATCTTACTGTTCGGTTTCAATGTGTTGTCTTTGGCTGCGCAAAGTCGACAATATTTTGCCTCCGTCTTATGGCGTTTTCTTTTCTATATTAAAAATGTTGCCCTGTGAAAAGGTGCCTTTTTAAAATGTTTTGCCCGCCCTGTGAAAGTGCAATTTTTTATATAACGAGAAAAGAACACAAATTAGAAAAAAGTGCAATGGGTTTTTTTTTAACAGCTGATAAACAAAGATTTATGTTGCCAGATTGCTAATTCATCTGCTTGAGAAAAGAAAATTATTTTTTTTTAATATCTCATACAAATAAGCAGCCGCATAGTGGTCTTTTGTTTGTTTTATACGATACAAAATATAAAAATAATTATTAAAATCTAATTTTCTGACTCTTTCAACTCAAAAGAGTTTTTTTTAACATTTTCTGGTAACGCTGTGCAAGAATAAAAACCATGTGTTTTACAAGCAATTTCTGCCCTGTTGATTTGCTTAGGGCAAAAGTGCAATGCCTTTTGCACTGCGAAAGGGCAACATTTTTTAGAAAAGAACACGCAAACCTTTCACAGGGCAACACATTTTCGAGAAAAGAACACAAAATTGCCCTCCCTGCGGGTAGTGTTGCCTTTTTTTGTAGAAAAGAAAACGCCATTAGACAAACTAAAGCTTTTTCAATTGTTCCTGCATGATTGTCTATCATGCATTGTAAATGTATGTATGTCACAATGTGTATATGTGTTAGCAGATGGTATGCTCCTATATAGGGGTGCCTCCGTAGGCGAATGAGACCCTGAGTGTTTTCCTGCTGTCAAGCTGAAAGCTTTGGAAGTTGAGTTAGTTTAAAAAAAAAGCCAAAAAGTGAAAGAAAATTAACGAAGTGGGTAAATAGAAAGCAACTTACGAACTTTGTTAAAATATATAGAAGCCATCTGTCTAATTGGTAATTTGGTCTAATTTTATTTAAATTTCAATATCCAATAAATAATATAATTTTCTATAATACTAATCTGCTTTAAAGTGCTGGAGTCTCACATAAATACATATCTAAAGTTTTGTTTTTGCTTTTGCTTATTCTGCTGAAGAATATCTTCAATGGTCGTTAGTTATTGCAAAAATAAGATGTGAATGAGCTTTATTTTATTTCAGCCTTAGATGAAACCCCTTTACTTCTGTATTTTATCGAAAGTTGCTCCGCTATTTTAAGCGAATTTTATACAATCCATTACAAAAGTGTTTGGCTGCGTAACGTCTTTGCCGATTTTGAATTGGTTTTCGTTTGCAATGAACTTTTTTGGTATTAAGTTGCTTAAAGTGTATTTTAAATTTAGAATATTTATATTTCTGTAGATATAGATATATATTTATAATTCAACCGCAGATTTTTCCCCCTTTACATCTTTATACGCTCTCTTTTTTGTTTGCATTCTTAATTATTATTTATTTGTTTATATTTGATTTTAAAATTAAAATGTTCAGTTTTCATTTCAATGGAGTCGTTTTTTGCTTTTTTTTTTGGTTTTTGTTTTTATTATTTCCATTGTTTTTAGTGTATTCATTTCCATGGACTTTTCAACGGTTCGATTATTAAAACAATCGGTTACACTAGTCAACATATTGGGCAAACTCAACTGAAATTTTTCCCCCTTTTGAATTTGTTACTCCTTCTTTTCTCCCTTCTGAGAGAAGTGAATGTGGACTTTTTAGAGTACCTCTCCTACAGAACCGTTGATGCCTTCTATAAGAATTTGTTGGGTGGTTAGATTAGGCTAATAATTTACCAAAAAGGGGGAAAAAAATCCTAAGAAGGGCTTTATAAGGCCAGAGATAAGAAGGTCTTCTGGATTTCGCATTGGCTACATAAGCACATTTCTACATATGTACATTTATATATACACAGCTGTGTACACAGGATGTGACATTGAGCTTGGACACATAACAAACCGGTATTCACACAAATGTCAACTGGATGTTGCACATCACTTTAAACGTATTTGTAGAGCTCAACTGCTTTGCGCAACTATTGGATGATGCTGCGACCAGCAATGAATTAGAAAATTTGTACTATAGAAAAAATACGGGAGGAGCGAAGAAAAAAATTTCATTTGTACTTATTAGTTTTCTTGAAAGTGATGTTAAAAGAATTTTTGCTACGGAAGTTTTCCTTAATCTTTCAGATTTTGTTGTCTTATTTTCGTATTGTTAATTATGTTTGAGTTGTTTTTTTTTTTATATATACATATATATTCCAAATTTATTTTTAACTACCACTGAATGCGTTTCCATTCTGTTTTTCTTCCTCTTCTGTATCTGTATTCTCAATTTGATTCTGTATTTACATTCTTAATTATCTTTAATGAAAATTTCATGTAAATTATAATAAAAATGGAAATTAAACAACCAAATAAATTGTTTAATGTAAGTAATGTATTTAATAAATGTTGCATAAAACCAGTTTAAAATTCAGTGCAAATTTTTCTCAGCATTTGCTTAAGTAAATATTAAAAAATGCTGCGTGCATTTAAATATTTGACTTGGAAGTGTTAATTAAAAAAGTATTATTTTAATTTAAAAAGCCCAGTGGGTATTGTAAGTAGACACTTATGCGTCAATTGTTAGCGGATTGTTGGCATAAACCAATGATTTCGCTATAAACCAATAAAAAGTAATCCAATGGCATTAGATCACAAGATCCTGACGGCCCACTCACTGATTCAAAACGTAAAATTATCGAATCGTTGTATTTTCCATGGAACCAGGTCCATTGTATGTAAATACAAGCATGCCTGCATGAGAGCTGTGTGAACATGATTGAAATCATGGTTGAAATATGTATCGGGTTTTTCATTAAGTTTTCCATCCATTAAGACCATTTTCCGGTATTTTTGAAAAAAAAAATAATCGTTTATCATCGACCTAATTGAACTGCTTTTACGGGGTAACGTTGTTTATTGCTACTTTTTTTTCAAAAAATATGGTCCGATGACACCGCCAGCATGAAGAGCTCATCAGACAGTCACTTTTAATGTACGCAATGGTATCTCGTCTATTACTCTCGCAATTATTTTTGCCCCAAAATACCCATATTTTGCTTGTTAACAAATCCATTCAGCCAGAAAGGCATTTCATTCAAAAACACCATTTTTGGAAAAAAAAAATGGGTAATTATTTTTATAATAAATTTTTGCGATTCGTTAACGTTGTTCTGCTGTTGACCCTTCCTTTTACAAATCGCTGGAAAAATTCAAAAAAGCAACGATTTAATGTGATTGTTTAGAATATTTTTCTAAAAGATTCTAAAAAATTTATTAAATAAATTATTAAATTTAAAGTCTGAAACTGGAATAGGGGCAACTTTTCAATAACAGCAATATATAACGAACTTATAGTTAACCAACAAGGAAAACATTATGAGATTAAAGAAACTGCTCGTTTTAATTCAAAAGTTTCTTTTGTTTCTTTTTTTAAATATTATAAAATAATTTATAAAAATTTATAAAAAAGACTATAATAAAACATTTATTATTGTTATTAACTCGCTCTGCATACGAAAATAGACAATATTAAAGCGTTGAAAATTTTAAAGAATTTTATTTTTATTATTCATTCAAATCGTAAAAAAAAATTCCTTTAGTTTCCTTCGCTTTTATTACCAGATCTTGTAAATTGTTATACTAAAAAAACCAGTTTATTCTTCTGAAAAATATTATTTCTTATCTTTATTTACTTCTGCAGTTATCGCGTTATTAAGAAGTTCAATTGTTTTATTTAAGTGCCCTATTTTTGAACAATTAAACTGAAAATATTCCACACATTCGCTTCAGGAGGCAACAGCGCAATAAAATTGTTTTGATTGAGAGAGGGGGCAGGTTAAAGAGTTGACATGGAATTACCCATTTCACAATAAAAATTCCTGAAATTTTCATAAGCATTTAACTTTTAGACGAAATAAAATTTTGTAAAACGTTGTTTATCTTTTATTCAATTATAAAAATATATATTTTATTAAAAATTATAATTAAAATTAATCATTATTATGTTAAAAAAAGTTAATTAAAAATTTATTATAATAAAAATATCTTTACCTTGATTTAAGCATTCTGACCGATCTTTGGCACAGTTGGCTGGTAACACTATCTTGTGTGTTGTAATCAGATCTATGGTCGGTGGTAAACTTGTTCGTAGATTTTTTGACTTTGTCAGTCCTCGTGGCTACACCGTATTTTATATATAGAAAGGCACCAATTCGCATTTTTTTCCAAAGATTCTTTTATGATCAAAATATAACCGTTATTTCATGAGTTACTTTCAATTTTCGCATTTTTTTCTGTTATGTTCATACACTTGTCTGTTATATATGTTGTCACTGTCAGCCATTTTGGAATGTCGGTTTGTTTTCGACAGATAAAAACGTTAGTCGTGTTTTTAGGTGTGCACTTCAGTTTTTTACTATTCGAGAAAATGGATCAAAGAAACTGTATTAAGTTTTGTGTAAAAAATGAAACTAAATGTGAAAGGACATTTGAAATGATGACTGTGGCGTTTGGGGAGTCAAGTTCTATTGCGGTATAACAGGTTTAAGGAAGACAGAGAAGATGTCAATGACGATGCTCGACCTGATCGCCAGGTTACATTAACAATCGATGAAAACATTGAAGCATTCAAAAAAATTATTGTGGATAATCGTCGAACACGTATTAGATATGTTGCGAATGATGTTAGCATATCATTTGGCTCTTGCCAAGCAATATTTACGGATGTTTTCGGAATGAAACGTACGACAGCGAAGATTGTTCCAAAATTGCTACATTATGAGCAAAAACCATGTCGGATGGACATGAGTCAGGGGTGATTGAATCTCGTCCACGATGATCCAGATTTGCTCAAAAAGCTCATAACTGGTGACCAATCATGGGTGTATGGCTATGAAATTGAAATCAAACCCCAATCATCCCAAGACCGAAAAAAGCACTCAAGTTCGGTCAAATGTGAAGATTTTGTTCTCTGTTTTCTTCGATTGCAATGGCGTGGTGCATCATGAATCCTTGCCACAACTTCGTACGATCAATAAGGAATACTATATTGAGGTTTTGCGCCATTTGCGCCAAGCAATTCGTCAGAAACGCACAGAATTGCAGGAAACCTAATCATGGATTTTGCATCATGATTTCACAACAGCTCAAATATCGATGATTGGCCGTTAGTTTTTGACCAAAATCAAAACGGTAATCATATCTCAACCACGGATTCACTGGACTTTGCGCCCGCTGACTTTTTCCTCTTCCCAAAACTGAAAACACCGAGAAAAGAAGAGAGTTTTATCACGATTGAGAAGATAAAAGAAAAATTGAAACACGAGCCATTGGCGATAGCAAAAAGCGCGTTTCGGAATTGTTTCGAGAATTCGAAAAATCGCTGGCATAAGTCTACTTTAGCTCGGGGATTACTTTGAAGGGTACAAAATAGTTATTGGTGAATAAATAAATACTTTTGGAAAAAATGTAAAATAACTGTTATTTTTTGATCACACCTCGTATATATAGCCAATAAAAATTGCAAACTTCAAGTTTACTTCTATGCAGTAAAATTGTAATGCACAAACTTAGATATGGAACATATCCTGCTAGAAGGATCCATAAGTTTGTAAGAATTAGCACAGTCGGGTATAGAAATGTTAATTTAATTTTAATTTTTTTTTGTTTATTTCACTAAACTACAAAGAATACGGGAATTGTGGCTTCCTTTTTGATTTATAGTGAACTCAATCTCTTTCATTTGCTGAAGCTTTTTAATGTAATACTAAAGCTTTTTTTGCTGTATATGTTGCAGTGTATTATCCTGTCGGAATAGCATTTTACAAATTTCCATTTTCGTTCCCATGAAAACAAAGATTGTTGTCGTTAGCCTTCTGTGTTGAATGCTTAATTACATATATCATACTCCTGTATAGATTTCAAGATCCAAATTTTACCAACAAAAATTTATTTGTATTTAAATTAATCTTTCATATTAATAATTGCGTAATATTTTTCATATATTTTCAGTTGCCGGTTGCAGATCCGTTCCTAGAAAAAGTAAATCTATCAGACTTGGGTAAGTTTTAAATAATACTGTATTTAGTTTGACAATAATTATTAAACTAAATTAACCCTCTAACGAGTCGCAATGTTATGAATTTCACGTACTGTATGACATTCACACCTTCAAGTGAGAGCCTTTGCTGACGCCTAACAAACCAAAAATTAATAGTGTTGTATTGTTAAATAATAATATATTTGCATTGCTCATATATTTTATTAAAGGATTTATAAAGCTGGCCATAAGCTTGGTTAACGTTTCAAGAAATCGTGAAAATAACACCCTGAATATGAGTTAGAGCTTTTTTCTACACGTGTGTCGTCCTTTTAAATACTCTCGTTAAGTTTTTGTTCTTAATCTCCTGGCTTAAATACCTCCAAGGTTTTTGACTTTGCAGCGTATAAAAGGGCTGGCTGTAATAAATAGATTTTAGTATTGATTATAACGTTAGCAGAAAAATCTTTTTTCAATTATCGTAACATCGGAATCCTGCCCCGAATATTGCATAAATTTATATATACATAAGTCGTACAATCTTTACACCCACGTCGGGCTGAAAAGTGCATAGAAGTATTTTTTAAAGGAGGACAAATCTAAAAAATATCATAATACATATATGTATGTGTAATTAATATACATACCTCATCACCCCTATCGTGAATAAAATGTGAAATTCTTATTCCCATAAAATTTTCATTTCCCAAGTAGGCAAATTTGCTATCATGAATATCATGGGAACGTTTGTTATGCTATCAATACGTAGTGAGTGTACAATAGGAAAGAAGAAAATATAACTTATTCCTAATGTTTAACTAATTTTTTTAGATTAATAATAAATATTTAAATAAAAATAATTCAGGTTTGTAAAGTCAGGCACATGTGTACGTATGTATTTATGAATGTACATTGTAAACATATGTATATACATAATTACATTTTAAAAATAGAATAGTGGTTCTTAAACTACTATTTACTTCTTTTTTTCTCTTTCTGCAATAGATTTAACGTCATTTCTTCGATTTCTTATTCATTATTTCGTTATCAAGCGCAGCTAAAGATGTTTCATTTTTTTCACATTCATAAACGTCTTTTGGTAAACCAAAGCTGAAGGAGTCTTCTAAGCCCTCCACCGACTCTTTCATTCCTACCAATTCATAAATGCACAGCTCACTGGCTGATAAGATTTTGGTACGGTTTGGTCCACCTCCCGTTTCTCGTAGGTTTTTTAAATTAGCGGCTGCTTTTGACCGCTCATGCCTTTTTTGATCTATCCATACCTATTGCAAGTTATATATGTACATATGTATGTATTATATGTATGCATGTTTTAAAATGTAAAATATTTAAAGCATGAATGCATACCTTTTTCCATGCAGGAAATTTTTTAATAGGAGGGCCAGAACTATTTAGCTCTTCTGTAAGCGAATTCCAAAATTTGACCCACATCTTTAGAAACTTTCACAAAACCACATGAATTTGTCGGTTATTTTGCATCCTATTGAGAAGCATGTCATGTTGCACATTATTTATTGATTTAGACCTAAAAATAGTTTTTAGTTAATTTATATATCCATTAAAATCCAATAACTACTTAAATTTTTTTTTGTTCCCCAAAGAAAATAAAATGAACAAATTAACACAAAAAATGTGAAAAATTTCTTTCAAAAACCCATTCATGATAAGGCGAAATTTTATATGGGAACATTTTTTTGTGCATGTCATTCACCGCTGAATTACATTTAAGAAAATGGGAACACATTTTATGGGAGAAATTATTCATGATCGCACTTTTGGAAAATGGGAAAAATTATTCATGATAGGGGTGCATATCGCTGGTCTCAGGTAGAAATTTTATATGGGAACATTTTTTTGTGCATGTCATTCACCGCTGAATTACATATCAGAAAATGGTAACACATTTTATGGCAGAAATTATTCATGATCGCACTTTTGGGAAATGGTAAAAATTTTTTATGGGAAAAATTATTCATGATAGGGGTGCATATCGCTGGTCTCAGGTAGAAATTCCCTAATTAGCATTTGTTTTTTTTGGCATAAATTTTTTTAGGGATTTAATACTGAAAAAAGTTTATTGCAAAAAAAATGCAAATTTGGGCCTTTCTACTTCAGGCCAACGATATGTATGTGGACCTAATTATATGTTTAGGATCAGTAAGCACATTTGATTCAAATATTTTACTATATATATTGCTTTTGTGATATTCTGCCAATGTTTGCTTTTTAAGCAGTTTGACCCTTTCTTTCGTATCTGGTTTGACTCGTCAGGTCTTGAGTTTTGGCGAGAAAGAGATGAAATTTAAGAAAATGTTATACTTGAAGTTGGCTGCAGAATGGGTAAAATGAAGTATGGAAACCATATAAAATTATAAGCGTGGAAAACGAAATTTGTCGAAACAAAATGTTCGTGGCTGAACGGAGGAGTAAATGAGGGTTCAAAAGAACAAAAACTGAATAAGTAAACCTCCCTTTTTTTATCAGTGTTGCCATATTAACACGTTTAACGTGTTAACATTTTTCCTCGTTATGCACACGGTAAATCGATGCAGCCAGTTTTGGCCCCATTTGCTTTCCTTGCCACAGTACGTCCTACCGATATTTGTTACATACATTCTTACAAAAACATTTTACATTATATACATATGTATCCCATACAATAAATTTTGTTGTACGATTTAATGTGCACAACAATTTCGATGTGTATAAAACATGTTCGATGACTCGGTTCCGAGTCAGTTGATTTCAGTCATCTTTGAATTTTGTTGCAATGATTGAATGTGAGGCAAAATGGAATGTTTTTTGCGGTTTCTTCTCTGATGTATATATGATTGTATATGTAAGTAAATACGCTTGGATTAGTATCTACGTATTCAATAGTAATTGTGTGCTGAGGCTTATGCTATAATATTTACAAAAGTAAACAGTTGTCTGCTATTTGTCAGCTTCAAACGTCAAACTAATAGAAAAATTGTAATGTTTTCTTGAAACAAAAAAACATTTTCTTAAAACCCTGTTCACCCAATAAAACTTTTGCTACATCCAACACTTGACTTGTGGATGAGAAAATAAGAGTGGAAAAAATACAATATTTTTCTTATACATCCAATATGTGTTAAATGTGATTTAGTAAGAAGTTTTGATATGATAAAATAGGGTTTGAAGAAGGAAAGTTTTACTGAATGGGCACTAATGCAACTGCAAAAGAAAATAAGAAAGTTCGAGAAAAAAGTTTGATGCATTTTAAACAGCCTCTCAGCATATTCTACTTCTGTTCCAGCGAAGTTTTAAAAAAACTGTATCGATTGGCTTTTGGATGATACATACCCATAGTTTAGCCAAGATCAGTTTCATAATCATGGTATGAGTTTAGTAGATATACTGCATGTATTGTTAGTAAATATTTTAAAATTTTCATATGTTCGTTAAACCACTTCCGTAGGAATAGCTGAGTAAGTATTTCTGCTTACTTTTACTTTTGCTATATTTTGAATTAATAAGAATCAGCAGAGCAATTTCTTAAGTAAATTTCTCCTCGGTATCAATATATTTTTTTTGCTTCTCCAAACCTTTAAAGCGATATCCTTATATCTCTAGTCTGTTGGAACTTGTCAAGGGGGTTTTTTGATAGTACCAACCGTTCCTAACACCACAGTCCTACGATTCATTGAAACGAAAAGCATATGTGATACCATCCCATTTTAAAAAATTGCCTCAGAAAGACATAGTAGGTGCCACACTATCATACAAATATGACCCAAACAAATTTTTTTCTTTCCTCATTGAAATAAAAGCAACTCTGATCGCATGGAAAATTGTCATTTTAAGAACATTTTCATAAAATGTTGCAAACCGTTCGACTGGTCAAAAAAATCTGCATTACAGATGCATTTTTAGGCCACACAATAATTTTTTTCAGCACACATGCCATATTTGACAGATCGTGTGATTGTGTAGGATAGCGAATCATGGCCTTTAGCAGTACCTCTTACTACACTATGTAATCTAAAAAAAAAATGCTTATTAGTAATGATCAATGGTACTGACAGTTCGTGCTGTCTTTATTCCCCATGCCTAATAATTCGGCTACCAACCTCGTATTTCCTAGTACATGATTGATTTTTTCTCAAGTAAACAAATTTTTTTTTGACTGATTTTGTATTGAAATTGAAGATGAGAATGTTTTCTTTTTTATTTTCGCTGGCCTGCCAATTTTGTGTTTGCAATTGCCAGACTTTGGCGCTATTTTTAATTTACGACTTGTGACGTTTTGGTTCTGAAACTAAATTACTAATAGATTAGTTATGAGATTTAATATTGAGCATAAACTTTTTTTTTGTAATACTCGTAAAATAGCCATTTCTACACACATCTGCTGTGCTTGGAAAGGAAGAGGAAAATTATCCGCATGCATAAGTAAAGAAAAAAAAAACAATGGATGTGGTCAGACGAGGCAAATACTCGCTAGTACTAGAAAAATTCTGCAAAAATATTGTTTATATCGAGGAATTGTATGATGTTGGGAATTTTTGTTATTGTATTCAACTGTAAGATTTTTTCAGAATATCACATTTGATAATAAACATGACAGTAGGCAGTAGAAATATATTCTCCACATTACAATCGTTTATGAATGAAAAAGCATTCATTCCATTCTGATTAGTATCCCTCAAAAAATGTTTGTAACCGAAATCTGTAATGAATGGTTACTTTGAAAGTGTTCCTCCTTTCTCACTTTTGATTTGCGAAAAATTTCAGTAAGTTTTCTCTTTCTCGCCAAATACTTTTTTTAAATCAAATGAATATTAATAGAATGCTTAATAACAATGCAATTTCTTGTGTGGGCATGAAAAATACATTTCGACAAGTAAGCAGTGAACTTTAATCACGAAAAGACTTTGCGTTATACGGTACTAATACGATTTATTTTTATATACACTTTTCATTGCTTCGATAATATAATTAAATAAATAATGGTATCATTAATAACAATAAAAAAACAACCCGGGGGTTACTCTCGTTTGCTACTCTTGTTTGCGTTTTCGGATGTGTCATACGCATCTCATTTGCGTAAGTGGGAGTTACTCTCGTTTGCGATGCGTAAGAAAATTTTTGCTAAATTAAACATTTAGTACTCTTGTTTGCGTTTATGCATGTGGCTTAACGTATCTCATTTGCACAAGTCTGGTATCACCGTACTCTGGTTTGCGAAACCGTACTTGTCAAACTGTAACATTAACGCGAATATCTTGCGAAAGCTATTTACTAAACGCAACTGAAATAAAAGATGTAAATCTGATATGTGATATATGATACGTGATATTTACTTATTTATACAAAAGGTAATAATGAAGTTCCTTTTTATTTAACAATAAGTATATTTAAAAGATATATGTATAATTTTATCGTATTGGAGTTGCTTTTTCTTTATTAAGTTTAAGATTTGTTATGCCGACGAAGTGCAAAAAAAAAATTTTTATGTTTTTATAAAAAAATATTTATTTAACCATAAAAAATTATTTTCTATTTCATTTCTTATTTGCCTCGCTATAGGACAAAATTTCGTGCCGGCTTTCTTCTATTATTCATATATTATTATCATATATTATATTCATATATTATTCATTTTTAATTTTATGATGTCCGTATTCCCACTTTTTCAATATGATTTGCGCAACTACTTGCGTTAATGTTATAGAATTCCAAATTAGTTTATTAACGCATCTTAGTTACAGATCGCAAACGTTTTCGCATCGCAAAGGAGAGAAACCCCGCCATGCTATTTATGTCAGTTTTTCTCAAACCGACCTTCTGAAGTATGCAACTGCACAAAATATCTACTAAGTTGTACACGACATGAGCTCAATCACGTACTCTAAATCGTTAAATTGTTACATTCTTAACACTTTTAAAATCGTTAAAAAAATTTACCGTTAAAGTTTGTGGTTTGGTTATGCAACGTGCAATGCAGTACGCTGCTGCTAAAAAGGGATAGCGTGATTGGCTTATAGATGCGTCATCATCACAGTCTACTAACAACTTTTTGGACAATATAATCCTTAAAGTTTGTCATTCCAGCGTATTACACAAATATGTAAATTAGGGTTATAGAAAAAACATTTTTATACATTTAATTAAATTTCTTTATTAGTCGAGATAAATAAAATCTCATAAACACTATTTGTGTATTTTCTTTGGCTTGTGCAAGTTGGACTTTTTCATTTGCTTTCTAACTTGGACCATATTCAACGAACCTACAAATGATTTCTAATTAAATAGAAACTCGGAGAGTTGGCTTAATATTTAGTATGTTGCTGGATCGCACTACAGATTCCGTAGTGTTAAAGTTTAATTACACAAATTTAAATGTAATGAAATGTTTTATTAAATTATAAATATAGAAAATAAAAAAAAATTGTTTTTGCTCCGTCTGGCCTTGCCTTAATTTATTTGTTTTTCTTTTTTTTTTTGCTTGTCGATATAGAATTTTCAAATAAGAAAATTAAATGTAAAGAAACGGTTGCTGCTGCTTGAAACTAATTTATTTTCAGTTCGTGTTGAAATTCCGCGATGTTTAGAACGATATTAAGATGATGAAATTAAAACTGAAATGTGTATAAAAGTTTGTTATATAAACAATCAAATGAATATAATAGATAAATAACAATAACAAATTTTAAAAAATTTATTCAAACATAATTAATAAAATAAGGAATATTTTTAAATTAAGCCTTTATTAACGAAACTACGAATTTGTTAATAAATAATCAAACCACAAGGAAAAATCCAGATAATCGAAATAGTGAATCCATAGTGAAATAGTGAATAGTGAAGTTCGCATTTTCGGAAATGTTTGAATTAGTTTGTTGTTGAATTAAAAAATATTGTAAATAATAATTTGCTAAATTGCAAATTAGCAAATTAAAATAAATAAAATTTATTTATTTATTTCCGTCAACTTTTTAATTAATTTCTTAATACATTTAAATCAGATTTATTGCAATGATTTATTTAAATTTTTTTTTTCTCAACTGTTGCAAACTTACGACAAAGTACTTTCATATGAATATGTGTGCATATGTATGCGTGTGTATATCCTTTAATAGGGTCTTGCATGTGTGCCGAAATTTAAATTTTCTTTTGAAATATTTAAATTAATTTCCACTTGTCATACACTTCGTCAATATTGCTGCTTCATTTATATTATGTTTTTATACGTAATTCTATTTGTTTGCTGGTCATTTTGTGGGTGTGATCTTGGCAAGAATCTGGCATAGTCTTCATTCTGGTAGAAATTGTTTTATTTACTTCGAGTTTTTAATTTAAAATTTTTTTTTTTAATTTTTCTTATTATTTTTATGAGGTTGAGCGAGAAACTGCGGACGACAAATCATTTTGTATTAAAAGAATTTTTTGCCCCTATTGGCTGGGATTGCTGGTACCTCTCTTGCGCAGCAAGCCATGCATGGTAAAAACGTGGGTTTCAGCAGAGTTGCATGCAATGTTTCTGCTGGCCCCACAGAGAATCTCAAAAATACTCAATATGTATGTCTCGATATTATTCAGTAGATAAAAGATATTTTTTAGATAAATGAAATGTTTGCTTTTTTTAAATCTCGTTTATTCTGAAATATGCCATTTGAAGTTTTGAGCGGTTCCCAAAGTTCATTTTCCTTAGCGCATTGCGAAATACTTTTCAGTATTTATATTATCAAATAATTTCTGCTTTCAAAGTTCAACAAAGTTATCCTCGCTTTTACAATTTCCTTGACTAAGTTATGTAATTAGTTATTATTGGTTTCAAATTATGGAAGTTCTTAAAGGGAATACATGAATTGAAGGCAGCCACTTGGTAGGCCACTTGACTAACTTATATTTTCAAAATTGTCAAAATACTTGTTGCTAATTAACCAGCAATGATTTTTATAACTTTTTTTATATTGCTGTGAAGGTTGCATTTCCAGAAAACAGGGAAATACAAGAAGCTTTTTCTAAAAATCGAGATTAAATTCGGCCATCAATAATTAGTTTTATTTGCTTCGGGGAAAAAACACATGTTAAATGTGCTGTATTTCTAAAAAATATTGAAAAATTTTATTCATTGCTTTTAATTTACAACTTAGTAGAAGTTGCCCTAAATTTAATTATAATTTTGTTAATTACCGGTTTGTTTTCTGAGCTCATTTATTACATTCGTAACAAACAAAAAATTAAGAGAAATCAGTGTGAAGCAAAAATACAATGTGCTCAAAGAAATACAAGGAAGGATTACAGACTCGCCAGTAAATGCGAGAATTATTTATTTTTATTAATTCCCTAAAATTTAACTAATAAGGCTTAAGGTATTGTTGTAAAAAAGTTTTCTATTGGCATAAGTCCCATTAGGCCTTGTTAGCTGAATATTAAGAAATTCAATAACAGTAAATCCGAAATGAAACAGTTCTGGCATATACGAATAAGCGTGAGTTCGGAAAGAACCTTCAATTTGCATGTAGTGGATCTTTAGGCCCCTCACATGCTGAAAATAATTGTAGAATATATTTAAATTTGGGATACTCGTTACTTCCTCCATTACGAGTATGCTGTGGAGAAATATAGACATTCTTGAAAGGATGTTATCATTTATTTTGTAATTACGCCAGTGCGTCTTGGTAGGCACATCCATAATAGCAATTTATTTATTATCTCATGCAAAAGCAATTTGCATTTTGCAGTTGCAATAATTGAACACAAAGAATTGAAATCGGTAGAATTATTTTGTACGAAATTAGAAAATTTTTCAAATCAATAAATTTAAAAATACTCATCGCAAAATAAATCTTTTTAATTACAAATTAATTTACTATTACTCACAAAGGATTTACGTTAAAAATGGTAAACTTTGACAAGATTTATTTTCTTTTGCCTCGTCTTTACTACACCCACACATCTGTATGTATGTACACATATATGTACATACACATATATGTATGTACGAGTATTTACATATTTCAATGATGTCTTGCCAATGAAATTGACTTCAAAATACATATTGTTTTTAAATTGTTTTCAAGCAAAAAAAAAACCGAATATTTATTTTCAATAATACACACATACATGCATGCATGCAATACTTTTTGTATGTGTGTGGGTATGTATTGTTTGCTGGTCGTACCTTTTCCTTAATACGTCACAAATTTTTTTTTTTGTATTATCTGTTTTACATTGTGGCCGTGGCGTTAATTACAAAAATATTTCTCTTGCATGTACATACAAGGCGTACTAATGCATGCATGGGCCTGTGTTCCTATGAATATGTTTGTGTGTATGTATTTAACTAAAGAATTAATTCAACACGACCAAAATATGAAAGAAAAAAATGATCGGCATCTGTTAGATTAAAAAAAGCAAGCTATTGCCAACAATTTAATTACCCCCAAAAAACAAGTATTGTAATTTTCCTCATTTGTAAGTATGCATGTGTGTATGTACATACATATGTATGTATGGAAGTATATAAATTTCTTTTAAGAAATTTATTACATTGTTGTGTTTATGTTTTAAAATATAAGACTTTTCTTTTTTATAAATTTCCCCTTTTGAGGGCGATACTTCCATCTTCTTTCCATCATCAAGAGCTACTTTATTTCTTCTTTTATGTGAACAGCTGTAGCTTATTCAGCAATGCGTAATGGCATACTCGTATTATGTAAACAAGGGGAAATATCCTTAAAACCAACTGTTTGTAGTATTCCATGTGGAAAAATGTACGTACAAACATTTAATTGAGTAATTGAGTAATTAAAAAAAAGGAATTCATTTAAATAAGAAATTTGGCGTACGCAAGTGTCAAACAACTGTAAGATTAGCAAAAGCCGAAACAGCTGGTTGCAGCAGCTGGCTTTTCCCAGCAAATACAACAACTGTTTGATGCGCTAATGAACACTCTGTCTACTTTCTCTTATATTACAGACAGGAATAAAGGATTTATATCAAGGATTTATAAGTTTGTCATTCCGTTTTTATACTATGACCCCTTAGACTCCATATAGTAATACATTAATATTCTGGATTCTTATAAGAACAGAAATTGTTTAAACTTTGTCCATCTGTCCATCGCACTAGAATAACCTTATAGGGTGCGAACAGAATGGGTGCTGTTGCCGGGCGGATCAGAGTCAAGCTTATTGATGCTTATTTCCATGTGAGAAGAACATTTGTATTTAACACACTGAATGCGAGAGAATCAGAGCTGAAATCCTGTTTTTTTTATGTTTCGCTTTTAAATCAACAATGCAAACAAGCACGCAAAACGGTTTGAAACTGTTCTCTCGCCCTCATCGCCTTTGCTCTCAGCATTTGTCGGCGTGCACTGTCTTATTTGTATGATGTGTATGTTATCAGTTTTATCGCACTGACAGTCTCGGCTCGGCTTTCAAAGTTCCCTCTGTTGCGCCCATTTAATTCTTGCTTAGCATGAAAAATTTAACGACCATTTTCATTTCCTTCAATTTTTGGCGCATTTCCGGCATTTGAAAAACTGTAAAATCGTCTGATAAATAAACAAACAAATTACATTAAAACAAAATCTATTGCTTCACGCATTTTTCATTAAAAATGTAAAAAAATGCCACAGCAGACAACCAGCATTGAACCTATCACGCATATGTTTGCACATTCATTCACACATACATATGTATGTATGTATTTAGCCAGACTGACTTTTCCTATTTGAAAACACTTTAATTTGAATAATTTAGAATGAAATGTTGTTTACATTGTTTGTAATCAGCGTTTGTTCAAAATTGTGTAATTTATCATTTTTGTTTTTTGGGAATATTTCTCATATGGTCACATTAACGTCCAATTTTCCTTGCAATTAAATACAAAAATAAACATTTTCCCACTACACACATACACACGCAACATGTATATAATTCGTAAAGCCAATGAAATGCAAAACAAAACAACTGCAACAGCAATTAAATGCACTGCCGTCCTTTGTTTTACCGCGTTAAACCCATTTTTATTGGATCAGTGCTGGATTGTTAAAAATGTATTGCTACATATCGTTGGTCCGAAGGAGAAAGGCCCTAACTCGCACATTTTATTTTTAATTAATTTTTTTAGTGATTTCAGAGCATTAACTGAGTATACAAGAAAAAAATGCGAGTTAGGCCCTATCTACTTAAGGACAAAAGTGTCTACGACTTTTACATATTTTCCTATTGCTGGAGCTTTATTACAAGTGTGAAATAAGAAAACTGTTCAATTATAAAATATAAATTTGATAACTGTTAAAATAATACATTATTCGTACCATTGATTTATAGTGATGAAAATATTTTAAATGCATTTCTTTACAACAATAAAAAATAAATAAAACGATTTTTTTAATGAGGTGAATCGAAGATTTAAAACGTTCAAGATCTTTTGTCGGTGTCACCGCTGTGTTTTATCGTACTCTTACTTGATCGTGTATTCATCATAGTCCGTATGTTACAGCTTCATTTCTATTCAAATTATGCCGGCCGTTTGGTGCTTCGTCCCGATCAGCAAACAAATCAAGAAATTGAAATTTATCCGTTAGAGAGTATTAAAGAGTTTGCACATGTTTCACAGGCGTGGAAACGTTGCTTAGGGGAAATTTTAAGGAAAAGTGTAGAAAACAGTAAGTGGTTTGAAACTTAACATTTTAATTTTTTGTTTGGGAAAATTTAATTGAATGTTTCTTTTATCCGTAATTGGCTCCACGAAATTTTCCGGCAGTTTCTTTTCTCTCACAAAATATTAAAAAAAACCGAAATGTCAGTATAACTCAAAAAAAAAGGAATCATGTTTGAACTAAAACTGCAAAGCAACTGTGGAAACATCATTAGAAAACATTTGCCATAATTTTAAATACAGGCATCTTGCTCTGAGCCCATATCGTATTCCTCCAACTTACTTGTTCTGCATGTTTCTATATATGTTTTCCAATAATATATTGTGGAGAACAGCCGGAGGGGAAAATGGACCAACAGTCGCATCGATAGTGATAGTGAGATAAAAAAATTTAAACAAAATCATATTTTTTAGATGAAAGGTTTTGAACCATATTGAGTCGGATGGACAGCCCTTCAACTTTGAATTATTATCTAAAGAGTAGCATTTTCTAAGATATGGCGTTGCCGTTGCCCATACTTTGCGGCATGAAAACTAAGGAGAAGAAGAGCTAATATTAACTTATACACATATTTCATTTACATACTTACAATTACAAAATTATAATAATTTTATTTTGCATTTCTTTATTCGTTACAGAAGAGGATGATTCCCAGATATTTGTGAAATTTTTCCGTTTCCACAAGTGCTACGATCTGATACCAACTTCGGCCAAGTTGGTCGTCTTTGATACACAATTATTGGTTAAGAAGGCTTTCTATGCTTTAGTGTATAATGGCGTTCGCGCCGCACCCCTATGGGATTCACAAAAACAGCAATTTGTTGGAATGCTGACCATAACAGACTTTATAAAAATCCTAAGAATGTATTATAAATCACCAAATGCCTCAATAGAACAATTGGAAGAGCACAAATTAGATACATGGAGAAGTAAGTTGCATTAAACAATCAAACACATAAATAAAACTAATTAATTTTAATCGCGCCCCCTCACAATTAATGTAGGTGTCTTACACAATGAAGTAATGCCATTGGTTAGTATTGGTCCCGATGCTTCTCTCTATGATGCCATTAAGATACTCGTACACAATCGTATACATCGATTACCTGTTATAGATCCCGCAACGGGCAATGTTTTATATATATTAACTCATAAACGTATTTTAAGGTTCCTGTTTTTATATGTAAGTCCATTTACCTATTCCGTTCGTTGTTATCGTCATTTTGAATTTAATTTCCCATTTGGAATGCATTTGATTATAGATTAACGAATTACCCAAACCTTCTTATATGCAAAAGAAATTACGTGCTTTAAGAATTGGCACTTATGATAACATAGAAGTGGCCGATGAACACACCAGCATTATAACCGCTTTGAAGAAATTCGTTGAGAGAAGAGTTTCAGCCTTACCTTTAGTTGATTCGGAAGGACGTTTGGTGGATATCTACGCCAAATTTGATGTTATTGTAAGTAAATTGCATAATTTAAATTTCAAGTATCTAATATTAAGAAAAATAATAAAAAGGATAAACTAGACAAATTCAGTTTAACTCATAACGAGAGAATAAATTGTTAATACGTCTCTAGATATATTATTTATTATAAAAGTCACACTGCAAATTTGCTATGGGAAACGTTTTGGGCTTAGAGATGGAAGGAAACGCCGGTACTTCTTTTTCGTCCACTTTGATCACTTCCTTGAAATATACATTTCTAAAACGTCTGTCAAACTTATGGCGTTTTCTTTTCTACAATAAAAAAGGATCCCTGTGATGAAAAGGTGAATTTGTAAAATTTTTGTCCCGCGCTGTAAAAATGCCATTTTTTATTTAACGAGAAAAGAACACAAATTAGAAAAAAGTGTGTTGCCTTTTCTTACCAGCTGATAAAAAAAAATATTTATGTATATTTTATGAAATGTGTAAACAAAAATGTTCAGTTGCCAGATTGCTAATTCATCTGCTTGAGAAACTAAATTTTTTTATTTTAATATCTAAACAGTCTGTCAAATCAAAAAGGCTGTCTTTTGTATGTTTTATACGTCGTCACCAGATATAAAAATAATAATAAAAATTTAATTTTCTGACTTCTAACTAAAAAGTGTTTTTTTGAACATTGTCTGGTAACGCTGTGTAAGAATAAAAGCAATCTGTGTTACAGGGCATTTTCTGCCCTGTCGATTTGTTCGGTGCAATGCTTTTCGCACCGCGAAAGGTCCACATTTTTTCAAAAGAACGCGCCACCCTTTAAGAGGCTAAAATTTTTTTGAGAAAAGAACACAAAATCCCCTTTTTGAAGGTAATGTTGCCTTTTTTTGTAGAAAAAAACGCCATTAAAAATTGAGAAGGGCACTAATAAGGTAGGAAAAGAAGAATAGGAGTAGACATAAAAGTAATAAAAAAAACCAAGACAAGTTGTGAGGAAAAGTGGGTCTACCTACAAATTTAGTCAACGTTTTTAGGAACTACAATAGGTGGCGACTTAGGGCCAGTTGACAGCAGTTCGTGGTTTATTTACTTACATTGTCAAAACTAATACTCAGGGAAAAGGCTCATTGATGATCTGTGTAAGTGGATTAGTAAACTGTAAAATGCCCACTGGAATTGCCTGAAACCACAAAATAATAACTTTAAAATCATTTTAATATCCTACAGGTAATCAGTGGGATTTAAATAGCACGTAAAACTAATTTATTTTACCAAAGAAATAGATAAAAGTTTGAAACTACGACAGCTGTAGTTTTAAAGCAGAGTTGCCAATTGAGTATTTCAAACAGCTGGTTTAGTTCACAGTTTATTTTATTCCTGAGAATTATAAACAAAGTTTATTACTTTCGCCTTTATTTTTGAGCTAAAAAAAATTTCCCATAAAAAAAATGGATTGTAAAATGTGAGTGCATTTGACTTGATCGTTTATGTCCACTTAATGGCTCTCCAACTTTCATTTTATGAAAACTTTCCAACAACTTTTCTGCTTTTGGTTAAAGCATTCCGGATGAATTGCATTAATAAAATTATTCACTATTCTACACAATTTTACGATCTGTCAAATATGGCAAGTGTGGTGATAAAAATGTATGTTTGTGACATATTTTTTTGACAAGTCGCACGATTTGCATGCGATTTGTAAAAATAGGTTGGAATCAAATCAGATTTTCATGTGAATGTATAGTATGATTGTGTAGTACAATGAATTATTGGCTTTAGCACGCAGTGAAATGCATATAGGAGCCAGCTAACAACCAGCTAATTTTTAAATTCGTCTATGGGTCCCATAAATCGTAATTTCCAATCGTAACGCAACCAATTTATTTATTTACGGACTACTAGTGTTCCTTTTACTAGTTTTTTCAATAGAAAAAAATTCATTTTTATAGTGCGAGTTAATCTTTTTAAAAGGACCTTAATTTAAATATCTCAAATATGTAGCCGCTTGCTAGGAAAAAGAAGCAATTTTTAGCGGTAAAAGTGCAACTGTGGTGGGTTTATAGTTTCCTCTAGCTTTTAGTTTTATAGTTTTGCCCTTTCCGTATTCAACGAGTTTTTGTATTCAAATTTATTTATCTACAATATGCCTCTTATTTTTTCTTATAGAATCTGGCAGCGGAGAAAACATACAACGACCTGGACGTCTCTCTACGCAAAGCAAACGAGCACCGCAATGAATGGTTTGAGGGTGTGCAATGTTGTAATTTAGATGAATCACTCTACACAATACTCGAGCGTATAGTGCGTGCGGAAGTCCATCGTTTAGTAGTGGTTGACGAAAATCGCAAAGTTATTGGTATTATATCCCTCTCGGACATATTGCTCTATCTAGTGCTTCGGCCTAGCGGCGAAGGTGTTGGTGTTTCAGAAGGTTCTCTAAGAGCATCCGATCCAATACTACAAAGAAAATTATCTGATGACGAAGATGTTCTATCAATGGATAACAAATCACCTTCAGTGGGCTCGGGTAGTCGCAGCCTCATAGAAGATATACCTGAAGAAGAAGTTTTAAATGGCGATAGGGTGTCACAAAAAATTGGCGATAATGTAGACATGGTAAACAATAATCAGGAAGAGAATTTGTCTGCGACGGATATTGATGTAGGACAAGAAAATAAAAGGGCAAATGGCACAAGCAGCGCCAAGCAAGGAGAACTAAATTTTTCCGCTGAGACCGAAGAGGATGCGAATAGCAATGGAGGTGGGGAAGATGAAAAGGATGATGATGCTAAGGATGTGATAAGCGGTAATTGTGATAAAATACAAAAATCAAACAGCACCACAATTGGCACAGATTTATTAAGCGATGATACGGAGTTAACAACAGCGACTGTAACAGCCTTAAATAAAACAGCAGCTCGTGAAATGGCACTTGTGAGTGAATAAATACCAAATCGAAAAACTATTGAAACCCATATTAATTTCTATTTAGTACATAACTTGTAATCGTGTGCAAGTAAAGGATAATTGTAAAGGATAGTTCGTAGTCCACAGTATGAGACTTCGATTTTTAGTGAGCCTGAGCGAGAGAGTAGTAAAAATTTCTGCATAAAAGTTTCGTAGTGTGGACTAGGAGTTATTCGCAACATTCGTAAACATACAGACATAAATGAGTAACAAATGCATGTACAAGGCGGATTAAACAAAGCAAACACAGCTGACAAATAAATCCTTTTGTTTTCTGGCTTTTAAATGGATGAAATTAAAAAAGAAGAAGACAACAATATTTTTAATGTATCAGAGTATCTTGTTTGACAGTTGGTTGGTTATGGCTTGAGTTAATTGTTTAATGTGCCTTGCCTGCCTATAAATTTGTATGTTTATTTTTTTAAATTTTATAACAAAAAATATTTTAGTGCAAAGAATTTAAAAAGAAAAAAATATACAGAAAGCGAGAAAAGATAACACTTGCATTGTATCAACAACTTTATTATGTTTGAATGCAAAGGGTAAAAGAGGAAACGTTAAAAAAGGAATATTATAACGTAAAAATTATTCTTTTTGTTTAAAAAATTTTACCTAAATTAAAAAATCTTTTTTTATATATAAAGAGGTAGATAAAAGTAAAAAAAAAAGTTTGTAATATATAAAAGTTTTTACACGTTGCATAGTGCGTACAAGCGTATATCTGAAAAAGAAAAATTCAATCTATTGTTTATCTAATGAGAACAAAAGTTTTATTTAAATTTTTTGTTTTATTTTGTTTTATTTAACTTCATTGTAGTTTAAAGCCAAATATGTCAAAATAGTTTAATTTTTTTTTGTGCTAAAAATTTATTGAGAGAACTTTAAATCAGCTAAAATTATTAATAATTTTTTGTATAAATTTATTTTTTTTAATTAAGATATTAATTATTTTTCTATTTAAAATAAGAAAATATGAATATGTTTTGCTTAAGTTATACGTGAAGAGCAATAAATACAAAAGTTTTTAATTCCGAAAAAGCTTTGAACATCTTAAACAAAGTTATATAATAATAACCATTTGATCAATAACATTGCATTGCAACTGGAGAAAATATACACAGAAGGAAAACAAATAAATTATTATTATTATATTTATAATTTTAAGTGATATTTAACTTAAAGCTGAACGTAGTTTCTAAAAATAACTCCAAGAAAAATTTAAAGTAAATTTAAAATATTTAAAAATAAAGATAAAAAAACATTGTTGAAACTTGAATAATGACTGCTATTTTTATTTCATTTAACTCAACTGATTAACAAATAATATAATTAAATATAATACTAGTAGCACCAATTCGCTACATCCGACATCGAGCCCAAAAAATATTTCTCTTATGGAATCGTATTTTTCTAAGAGATTAAGAAAAGGAATGATATTAATAAGCAGTGATAACAAAATGGGTCTTAAATAAAAATAGATTGGGCGAAATCTCAATTGAATACATTTTCAAACTTAGTACTGGTCTCGTACTAAAATTTACTCGGTATGGAAAAATGAGTACTGCCCTGCAAGTGTGTGACTAGGTCAAAAAAGATATTTAAGAACCACGGGAAAAAGGACGAGGAAAGTAGCCAAAGATTTGTATTTCGTTATTATTAAAATAATTTTTTTACTTTATACACTAATTTTGTTTTATATTCACTAGAGTAGAAAAAAAGTTCCCGGGAATATGGCGAATGCAAGTTCTCCTAAAATTAAATCACAATCTCATGGGAAGTCATATTTCAATTTTTTTTTAAGAAAGGGAGTGATTGTGTATTTATTTCTTTAATAGACTATGTAGACTTTAGTAGACATTATTCATTCGTCTACGGAGGCACGCTTACGGAAATGGTACAAAATATTTTACTATGAATAGTTTATTTTTTTAGGCTTTACGTCAATTAATAAATCAAAATCTTTAAATGTTTAAATAATTTTTTTATTATAATAATATGTTCAATATATCGAACCACTTCGGAGCCCTTCTTCAGGAATAATGTGAAGAATAAAGCCGTCTGTTACAGTTATGTATAAGCATAAACTGTATATAAAAAAATACAAAATTTCAGGTAAAAAAAATTTATAAAAATTACTATAAAGAAAAAATTAAAAAAAAACATTCTCTTAGCAAAAAATCAATCAGTTTTCCCAAAAAATTTAATTCCAATCACAAATAAGAATCCCCTTCTTTTTTGAAAGAATTTCCAAAAGTGGCAACGCTGCCGTGCTTTGTTAAATAATCCAACCATACTGAATGAATACCGAATATCATGTTAATTGACATAAGCAATTTGTTAACTAAACACATCTCTAAAATGAACAGATGGTCCGTCTGTGTTTCGTATGGCAACCGCATGGCAATTAAATAAAAGCGATAAAAACTAGAAAAAAAGACCGAAACTAAAAGCGTCCGCAGATTTATACATTAAAATCAAAATGTATTCTTTCAACATTGTAGAGATTCCAGGGAAGGTAAAAAATATACCACATACTTATTCGTAAAGTGTCTTAGAAATTGTTACGCAGGGACGTTCCATGATGTCTTCAAAATCATTTAATGTAGGCGATGTTATATTTGAAGAGGAACCATTTGTTTCTTGTCAATTCTCTTGGAATGCAGCTTATGGATATTTGGCTTGTGATCATTGTATGCGCCCCTTAGAAACCATTACGGAAAATGTAAGACGTTTAGCTAGTAAACCAGATTTGGTGATACCGCTCTTGGAACATGACCCCACAAGGCAGTGGTTAGAGCAATTCTGCTGCTGTCCTAAATGTAAGGTGCGTTATTGTTCCGAAGACTGTCGCATGGAGGCTTTAAAAAAATATCATCGTGTGGCCTGTATGGGTACATATAGAACAGATGATACACATCCTATTAATAAACTAAATGAAATATGGAAGTAAGGAAAATTTTTGCAACTTTATCGCAAGCACAAGTATAAATATGATTCCTTTTCTGTATTTGTAACTATTTTTAGAAAAATGCATTATCCTCCAGAGACAGGCACAATTATGCTCGTAGTACGTCTGATGGCCATGTATCAACAAAGTAATAATAAATCTGAGTTTTTGGAAGCCTTACAATCATTTCAATCTTTGATTGTAAATAAGGAAAAGAAAATCTATCACAAAATGTTGGGCGAAAACTTTGAATTTCAAATGGAACAACTATATTCCGCATTTTGTTCAGCATTTCAGGGAGAAGAGTTTGGAGCGGTAATTCTAATTATATTTACAGACAAACGTATAATTATTTTTGTTAACAGTTTATGTACTCATTATTGTCTTTTGCAGTTTTCAACACCCGATGCCTTTAAAACACTAATGGGTTTGGTGGGCACCAATAGCCAGGGTATAGCTACTAGTGTTTTGGCGGAATGGGTTAAAAAAGTATCGGATTTACCCTTGCCAGACGATGAAAAAATTAAATTGGATGAATATATAGATGATATGTATAATACAGTGGGGGAATGTAAGTAAATACGCTCTTGATTCTTTTTTACAAAATGGTTCCATCACCTCTATATTAATTTTATTATTTATTATAATTATCTAATATTTATTTTAAATTATTTAAACGTTTGATGGATTAAATTAATTGATTTGGCCAATGAGTAAGAACATCAGTTGATTAGTGATCCGTATTATATATATTATATAAATTACATTTTTTTATGTTTAAGGCAAAACATTTATGAGAACAGCATAATGTTAAACGCATAATAATGAAAATTGTTTATATTAATTTTTGCTACTTACGTGTTTTTGCACTTTGACTCTCTTGCAGTAAAGGTTCGATAAGAATTCCTGCATGTTTAACTTTTTTTTACTTTTCAGTCGCTGGCGAATTCCTAAACAATGAAGGATCAGGCTTATATTTATTACAAAGTAAGATTAATCACAGTTGTGTTCCAAATGCTCAATCAACTTTTCCATATTCAAATGACATCGTTGTATTGAAAGCCACACAACCTATACAGGTGGGTGAAGAGATTTGCATTTCCTACTTAGATGAGTGTCAATTGGAAAGAAGTAGACATTCACGCCAGAAGGTAATTTTTCATTAATTCATCACTCTAGAAGGTCTGTTGAATAGTATTTTTACCCCCAAAAGATTCTTAAAGAAAATTATATTTTTGTGTGTGAATGTCCAAAATGTCAATTGGAAGCAAATGACCCGGATGAGACAAGTGAGGATGAGGATGATGAACAAGAAATGGAATTGGATAATGATGATATGGACGACTGAAAACTAAATATTTTTTGAGTGTAGCTCATAACTTTTTTTGTTCATTTTTTTTTACAAAGTAAACAATATTAAATATTAGCAATACGGATTTATACCAGATAATCCAAGCCGAAATTAACCATGTAAAATTATATCTTCTGCAATGCCGTAATTTTCTCCATGTTCCTTTAATTTTTGACAATTTACAATTATTTAACAATAACTAATTTAGAGCGCCTCCATTACACGTCTAAAAATTTTTACGTCACTGACGAGGTTCGGCAATGAAATTAGCATTATTACAACAATTTCTGTGAAATAGAAGCATTTGTAATGTTCTAAGCCCACTTTATGTTATTAGTGAAGCTTAAGCATTCCAGCAGTCCTCAATAAATGTCGCGGCATTAACTTATGCAGTGCTTTCCTACCTTGTTCCGGCATAAACCTACACATTGTACATTTCTCAAAATTATTTGTGTATTAATTTTATGCCCCTCTTTGGCTTTTAATATAACAAACATCTATAGCATTTGCCACACTGTCGGTATTTGCTTCAAAATTAATTTTTTTTTAACTATTGGAACATTAATAAACTGATAGTAATGACGTTTAAAATGTTCTGTATCTAAAATATATGTATTCTCATTATAGTGCCTTTCCCCCACACTTATATCGTCGCTCCGATCTAAGTTCCGCTAATCTAATCTTAAGTTTTGTTTAGAAAAGAGCAGTAAAGATGATATTCGCTGAAAATATTTTTCACACGGTTGGTGTGGTATAAAAATTAAGGAACAAGTATAACAAACTGATGCTGAGACGTGGCATATAATTCAAATGTTATGTATAAATAAATCACCAGAGCCTAGAAAACGATCTTGATAATAATGCCATCTACAGGATTAGGGTTTGCATCGCATTCTAGTTAAATAGTTAGCTATTGACTTGATTACTAGCCTTCCTTAGGGTATAGTATGATTTTTGGAATTCTGCAGACCAACAACATGTAATGATGCCGTTATATTTGAAGCATGAAAGTTACACCTTCGAGTCGCGAATAATGTTGAAAATATGAGTTTTTTTGTTTAAAAAAACCATAACTTTGTAAACGCCTTATCACAATCTATATGAAAACTCTGCTTACATGCCTCTTTCTTCTAATACAGCTATGAAATTTTAACCTTGATTGCTTGATATTTGCAGATTGTCTAATATTGAAAAAATAAGAAATTGACTTAACAGTCACTAAGAATTGTTTAGTTACAAGGAATTCTGGTATTATAAAAAATTTATCATTACTATTTTAAATTTTAAAAGTTTTTCTGTAACTAATTTTTCTCAAATGCATTTTTGTTAGTAGTTCTTTTATATTCAAATATTGGATTTAATTGTTCTAATGCTAATATATCTTCCAGTAAATTTAAATTTATAAAAAAAAAATTATTACTTGTTCATAATTTTAAAATTTTTAAATAATTAGCTCAAAAAGACAACAAAGTAAAATAAGGATTGTTTGTTGCAAATTATGTATAAAAACTGCCATTATCCTCAAATAAGAATTTATATTAGATAAATATGCCTTGCATTCAAGTTCCTACAATCTCATAAGGTGCGGCAATGTTATTTTACAAAAATCTTGTTTGTGAAAATTTTACTCAATACTATTCAATCTTAAATTCGTCTCTTCCGCCAATAAGCATAAATTGTCTTTGCTTCTAAGACACTACTTTTTTGAAGTAAAATGAATAAAATTTTTAATTATATTTTAAATAATATTCAAATAAATGAAAATACTTTTTAGTTGTATTTTTATGCCAATTTAATATTCGGCTATCTTTATTGGGAACACTGCAGAAAGTGAATGTTGCTTATCAATAATTCTTACAACTATACTAATTATTTACAATGAATATTTGGGCAAATGTAACATGATGCTTTCACATGTGCGGAATATGCTTATACTTGAATTCAAGTGGAACAAAGGAATATGAGACGCGCACTCGGCAAAGTAAAAGAACATGTGTGTGCGTATATGAATTCACGTGCGGTCAATAAACTGTTAGACTTAAATAATAAATAATTGCTGACTGTCATTTTGTGCATAAATGCATTTATGCATTTATGACTGTTTAACCGAAAATAATAAAAGAATTTTAACTAGCACCATATGTTAAGATATGGTCGACTTATAGAAATTAAAAGTAAAACAAGGTCGACTCATAATCATATTACAATACTACCAAAAAGTTTAATTGCAGTGTGATCTTTCGGTCCGCTTCTGAAAAATCTATATTACTGAATAAGATGCTTCAACAAACAAGTAAATTTAGAATTTTCAGTATAATCTCCATCATTATATACCATATATATATCTATAATAAATATAAATTTAAACATATTAAATTATTAAGATTAAAACATATATGGCTCAGTTTCATACATATTTATAAGCATAATAAAAAAAATAATATTTACAGTACAAATTTAAAATATTCAGCATTTAAAACGTTTAAAGCACAATACCAATATTGCAATTTATGCAAAATAAAATTAATTACTAACTACAGGTGTCAAATTAATTAATTTATTACTACTTTCCGCCAATTCTGTAATAGAAACTCTACCCCTTTGTCGTATAAATTTTGCTACAGACTTAAGTTCATCTTCTGAAATGTATATGAATTTTCCGCGATCGTCTATGACACCAGTTATTGTACCATTTGCTTGTAAATCTTGTATACGCTCAATCACATGTTGGGTCTTTAATTTAAATTCGGTGGCTAAATCTTCCAAAACTACAACTTTGTTTTCTTGTATGTACGTAATGAAATCCGCCAATATATTTTCTTTTTCTACTTCGTCTTCGTCGAAGCCTTCTTCTTCAATACTAAATGCTGCCTTCATTTTCAAATATTCTTCGTGTTCTTTTCGCTCCTGCTCTTCTCTAGCTAATCGTTCGGCTTCAGATTGCTTACGTTCTTCCTCCGCTGCACGTTCTTCTTGCTTTTTACGATCTTCTTCCATCTTAGCCTCTTTCGCCCTCTTTTCTTCACGCAATTTTAGCTCCTGTTCACGAATTATGCGTTTCTGTTCCTTTTGTTCCATTTTTGCTCTTTTTTTGGTACCCATTTTTTCATCTAAAATGTGGCCTTGTGGGATTTCATCTTGTACATTGTCATCATCACCTTCGTCGCCAATTTGTGCATTCTCTGCAATTCCAACTGCAGCCACATTTTGTCTTAAACGATTTCTTTGATTGCGTACAATTTGGGCTCGACGAGGTACTCCTTCCTGAACTCTCTGCGGTACTCCACGTTGCTGCTGCGGTCTTTTATTTTCATCTAAACAAAGTAAATACGTATGTAAATATTTAAGTATATTTAATATTTACTTTATTCTTATAAATACATCATCAAATGTCTAACCTGTATTTTTCTTCTTTTGCCAAAAAAGTAACGTTAGTAATACTACTAACAGCGATGTGGCTATGCCAATCAATATAGTTAAGTCCATTTTTATAAAATGATAAAAAATTTCACAATTAACATATGTGTGAACGTCAACAATATTTTTACTGTAAATGCCTACAGTATTTTACCACCCACAGATTATACTTTGTCACAGGGTTACCCTGTGCCTTTGAGACTATTTTGCAATGAATTTTTGCCAATCACTTTGTGTTAATAACAAGTCAAGGACATAGGGTGTTTCCAAGCTTGTCGTGTTATTATTTTTCTTTTCAAGCATGAATCGCATAGCTTCTCAATACTTATTTTGAAAGCAATAATGACAGTTGTTAAGAAAATATATTTAACAATATAACAATGTTAACGACATTAAATATAAGATAATTACCTTCAATTTATTTAAAGTGCTGTATTTAATATGTGTATGAAAATTTAGCTTATTTTACATAACCTTTGTTAAAAATGTTATTAATAATTTACTGCAACAGTGTAATTATTAATTATTCCGTGACTGTAATTGTGAAGCATTCAATAAGATTTGATAACTTCAATTTTGCAGGTATTTCTCTAGTACCGAACTTTTTTCGTGACGTGTCTAGCTAAATAAGTGAAATAAATATTAAACGAGAATAAAGTGGAATTTTAAACCATAGTTTTGTAGATTCCTATCAAACATGTGGAAAAATTTGTTAGCTTTAGCAGCTCTATTGTCCTGTTGCAGCACAGTATTTGGACTATATTTTCATATAGCGGAAGGGGAACGCAAATGCTTCATAGAAGAGATACCCGATGAGACTACTGTAATTGGTGGGTTTTTTAACCAAATACAGTAAACCATAAATTCTAATTAGTTTATTGTTTTCTGTAATAGTAAACTATAAAGTAGAACTGTATGATCCCCGTTCAAATGGTTTCATGCCGTCGTCACCAGGCATTGGTATGCATGTCCAGGTCCACGACAGTGATGACAAAGTAATTCTTTCTCGTGTATATAGTTCAGAAGGTCGTATTTCATTTACATCTCATACGCCGGGTGAACATACCATTTGTTTGTTTTCAAACAGTACATCTTGGTTTAAAGGTGCTCAGTTACGTGTGCACTTGGATATACAAGTGGGTGAACATGCCATCGATTATGCCAGTGTTGCTCAAAAGGAAAAACTAACTGAAATTCAATTACGTATACGTCAATTATTGGATCAAGTAAACCAAATTACCAAAGAGCAAAATTATCAACGGTATCGCGAAGAGCGCTTCCGTCATACAAGCGAAAGTACGAATTCACGTGTGCTATGGTGGTCTGTATCTCAAACTGTTGTATTGGTGTGTATGGGCTTTTGGCAAATGAGGCATTTGAAAAGCTTTTTTGAAGCCAAAAAATTGGTGTAAATTCACATCAAAAATTTTATCATATTTTGTGTTCTAGGAATTTAATTTAAATATTATGATTTTCATATTAGTTTCATAAATTTTATTTCAGTCAAAATTATATTTACGTTTAGCTACTTTCTTTGAAACCCCTCATCAAAAAGTATTTTATATTTCACGTTTCGATTAACTACTCCTTCACTCCAATATTAACAAAAATACATATGCAATATGGAAATGTAATCTACCAAACTTGTTTTAATTACTTATGATCTGAAAAATGTGTAAAAAAATTGAATTTCGGAAAAAAATGCCCAGAATGTAGGGGTATTATCTTGTATGCGGAAAACAAACATATTTTAATTTATAATTCAAGTCAAATTTAAAGACAAAACCTACTGCCGAATCATTTAGAATAAAATGAAAGAATTTTTCGGCCATTCATAATGATATAACAATTGAGAGGCGTACATGAATCACGTACCATCATAATCGAACAAAAGGGCATAATCTGTATTTACCAATTTGATTGCATAGATTTTAAAAAATTTTATGTTTAATTTTATTAAGCAATTTTCTCAACCAGATTGCAAAGATAGATATTTTTTGACACCATTCAGGTTTGCTTGTACACTTGTCCCTCCATGTTCACATAACTACGGTCAGCTAATAGTAGTATAACAGAAACATAACCGCTTATAGGATTTGATGATTGTCCCATTTTTATGCACAACGTTGGCTGTTTAACAAAAATAACGAATTTCAAAAAAAGAATTTTTGTGTGGGGGAAAAAAGTGCATACGGTGTACTTAAAATGTCATTAAAAACACTGATAACTTTATTATTGCAAATCGCATAACAATACTAAATAACCAATCGCAAAAGTATTTTAAATTACATACATATGTACGCATGTAAGTATTTATGCCAATATGTCTGCTGTCCAGTTGATATAAACGGCATGCTTATAAAAATAAGTCCACATTTGCAGACATACGTTTGTATGTATGCGTAAGCTTTTACATACATCAAGCTACAGCTTGATATCATTATCGTTATTATGGAAGCCTTCGACAAAGTTGAACTTCAGCAGACTACCGCAATTTTTAATTTTTTTTTTTTGAGAAATACTATAATTTATTATGTTATCTGCAGTCACATGTTACGCTTTTTTTATAAGAAAGGAAATACATGTACATATGTATGTATGTATGGAAATGTGAATGCACATATCTATCCAGCGTAAAGATGTGGATACAGGTACATTCCCGTGGCCAAAAAAGTATATTTGTAAATGTGTATGTACATAAAAGACCACAGGCCTTTAATAAAGTTCTCAAGCATAGATACATACAAACATATGTACATACATACATATTTATATTTTGAAGATTGCAAATTTCGTGCTCGGAAAATGGTATAGGAGGCAATCCTGCTATAAACAGAACTAGTTGTGTTCAGCCGAAAATATAAAGTACCCCTTTTCAAAACTCCAACCTGAATGCTCTATCGGTATTATTTTGATTCCTGTTATAATATGTATATAAAATTGATTGCCCTGGTGTCGAGCGAATCTATTCATGAAGAATATCAAATTAAAATGAAAAATTCGTGCTAAGCCTTTTACCTTCTAAAAACGTATAACAAATTTATAATCTAAAAAAAAGGCAGGATATTGATATTGAATGCAATTTACTAATTTACTGAATAAACAAAATCCTTTTTTGAATAATAATGCATTTGTTGCAATTTGCATCCTTCTTAACATAAAGTTCATCGGATTAGCTGAAAAAGCAAATAACTATTTATATGCGCATGTGTATTATCACGCAAATCATTTACATGCACCTTTTGACCAGTAGCACGAGCAGAAAGTATAAAACATGCATGCAAGTAAATTATGTATGTATGTATGTACATATATACATGTGTGTATAAATGCATATACATATATATGTTTGTATGAATGTAAGAAAACGAAAAAATGTAAACAAATAAAACAGATAACAACAATTGTTTCGTGGGAAGACGGAGAGCAGTCGTTAACGAGCAGCCGACAACAAAAACAATAACAAAAAGAGCCTGTCTCGTGAAATAAAAAATGACGAGGTTTAAGATAAGAGACATTCCTAAGTTGAATTAAACTCCATATGCACTCATCTAGTATATGCACTAATTTATATACATACATACATGTGTATGTATGTAAATGTATTTATGCATGTAATTACATCCATACATATATTAGGGAGTTAATTTGCGGTAGAAATTTCTCAGGTGTACAACATACGAGTGGTTTAAAAATGAATCGGGAGTTCTTAAGCAGTTGAATAAATTTTGAAACCAAATTGATTAATAAATTATTGCTAAGAATATTGAAATTGATTATTCTCGGGATATAAGCCAGGTTTTGGAGATTACCAGGGAACCTTTAACATTACTTTTTTTTAAGCACTTTTAGCTCTCGAAGTATTAACCACATTCCAGAGATGGAAACTTTCAAAGTATGCTACTTTTAATTGTAGGAAAAGTGAAAAAACGGCCCATTTTTTTTGGTTTTCTTTTGGACCTCTTTTTTTACTGGTTTTCTATTTTCTATTGGTACTCAATAACAAAATTATAAATTGTATAAATCTCATCTGCTACATAACTTTCATGTCTACTACATTCTGTAGCTTAGTCCCCATCCACACTTGCCATTTTGTTGCATGCAATTTTTTGAAATTCTAGTTTGAAATTGCAATAGTATCCACATTAGAAAAATCTAGTATTGCAGTTTTTGTATTTCTTGTGCTTTCTTTTCTCTTGTCCTTAGTGAGAGTTGCAAAGCAAAACATAATTGCAGAGTACATGAAACTCCCCCCTCACCAAAAAACAACCAAGAATTGCTGAAATAAAATTGCAATGTGGACAGGGACTTAAATGCACAATAATAAATTATCACAATTTGTTAAATTTGTAATATTCAAATAAAATTAAATAATAAATAAATTTTATTTACTTAATTACTTAATTATTCTATTTTATTTAAAAAAAAATAATAAAAAGTGCAGTTTAATTTTTTTAGTTTGGATACACTTTTAAATAAAGAATCAATATTGAGATAGGTATTTGAGAAAAGAATAAAAAATTTTGCTGAAGATGACTGCCCTTAATACCATATATGTGCATACATACATACATACAGATATACCTATGTATATAACGAACGAAAAGATACAGATAAAAGAGAAGCAGCTAGTTGTTGGCATAGAGTTTAGATTTCAAAACTGCTGTTGCCACATTAGTGATACGGATGCAGAATAAAATATTTTTTTCAATAAGTTTTTAAGCATAAGTAACGCCTTTCACTTTTCTGCATTCCGGCAAAGCTTTTTATTGGACAAGGAGCAGATATGTATAGTACTTTCAGTTCCGCTTACCCTCCGTAAAATTTTATAACAAAAATTAAAAATTAATCAATCTAAACTATCTAGAATGATCTCAAAGGTAAATCTACAATTTGAACTTGACATGGGATGTAAATCATTGTCTCATGAAAGCTTATCTTATAATTTAAGCATTTTCCAGTTTTTGTTTTTCAAATTTTTTTTTAAAAATAAATTTTTAAATTTTTTTTTTTCAATTTTTGTTTAAAAATTTAATTGGCTAAATTTTACTTTTTATGGAAGTTCTTATAAATAGACTGTCAGAAAAAATATTGAAATACGTGCATACGTACCGATTATTTATTGAGACTGTAACCATATATATTTTTTATTATATATAGTTTATTGTTTAGGCCTTAGGTTAATTAATAAATCGAACTCTTTGAATGTTTAATTAATTCTTTTTTTGGTGTTTTATTTTTTGAAACAATATATATGTAGAGATACCAAATGACTTAGGCCCCTATTATGGTTCACAACAGTTGTAAATTTGATGTTGTATTTTTGAAATTGCAATTATGGTTTACAACAGTTGTTTTTAAGTGTTGTTGTCAAATGCATTTTTTTGAAGAACAGCCGTGTGAAATACACAGCATTTAGATATTGTAAACCATAATCAGAAAAAGTATAAGTGTTGTGTTGTCTGATCTACAACACAACAGTTAGGTGTTGTGAACCATAATAGGGGCATTAACGTCGTCAAGATCACGAGAGATTTGAAACCTTATACCGATGCATTATTGCTTTTTCTTAACAATTTATAGACTAAGCCTTCGCAAGGCAATTTCATTTAAAAAAATGTTCATGCGGAATTGCTAACCATAAAAATACCGATCGGCAAAACTTTTTCAAAAATTTTTTCTAAAATTTATATTTTGCTTAATATTAATTAACTATTATTGAAATTTCTCTCTACTAAATCAAAAAAGAAACACAAACGATTTTATCAATATTTTCGACAATTTTTTATAAAAAATTATCTGGCAACATTTCTTATAATAATCATTTAAATGTGAGAAGATCAGCTTTAAGCCTTCAAATCAAACAGTGTTTCACGGCATCTTCGCAAAGTATGATTACAATTTGTTTTCAAATAACAGTGGAGTAACAGTCAAAAAATAATTAAATTTAATTTTTATTTTCTATACCAAACTGATAATATTTAAAATTTGTGCGTGATAAATTGTAATTAGGTAGTTGATTTAAATAAGTTAAATACATTTTTTACATGGCATATGTATGTATGTATGTATGTATGTGTGTATCACATACGTATGTATGTTTGGTTTTTTTTATAACACTACCTTCACAACTTTTAATATCATGAAATTGGAGAATATATACATACATATATGTAGATATTAACAACGATTCTTTGTACAATATCTACATACATGCACACATACATATGTACATACGTACAAATGTACATGTAAATAGCCGCAACCAGTGGGATTGTGTTCTAACAGTCAATTGACTTGAAAATTACCGTATTTGCGGTTGAGAAAACCCTGTACTATATTATAGGCCAAACTATTTTAATTAAAAATATATATGAATGTATAAGCTAATGTTAATATTATATATTATTTGAATTAAATGATTGTGTTTTTGTAATTCAAAAAGTGTGTAAAAGTTCGCCATTCTCGTGTAAAACAAAAGCATCATAAAATGTTTCGAGCCACCCAAATTGCTAGTGAAGAGAGTAAGTTTTATTTACATACAACGACATGTAAATTGAATTTTTATAACTGGAAAAACTATAATATAAATTGTTTTTAATACGATTAAAGCTCTACCTGCTTTGGGTCTATTAACCCTGAAGGATAACCAAAGAAATAGTTTAATAAAATCAAAAGAAAATACAAAATCCGAAGGATATGGTCTTGTAACGCATTTAACACCCAGACCTCTTAAATATCCCAGAGCCATTGTATTTGTGGTAACCGTAAAATTATTTGAAGCCTTTGCAGCAAATGGTATAAGAAGTAAGTAAAATAATCTTTTTATTAACCACTGTATTATGAACAATTATGAACAGAAAAAAAAAATATTTATAAAGATCATGCTATAGATATTTTTAAAGCAAGATCAGATACTTCTTTTCTACCTTATAAGTTGCTACCATCAGGGACCAATAATAATAACTGTTAAGAATTTTTTAGCTGAAGCAAAGCTCTCATATTCATAACAGTAACACAATTCAATGATATTCTATGTTCACACGGGTATGAATAAAAAAATCTAAAAAATACTATCTTTAAATGTTATTAAAGCCTTGAGCTTTAAATATAAAATTAATTAGAAATAAATAAAAAAAAAAAAATGAAAAAAAAATATATATATTGAAGCTATTTTAGAATATGTGTATGCACAAGGATGCCTTTAAAGGCATGGTTTTCGGGGAAGTGAAACATGTTCTTCCACTTTATTAAATTCAAAAGAAGAATAATAAATTTAAGTTATTTTGATCTATGCAGTTATTTGGAACTGTTACCAAAGACATTTTTTGTGCAATTGCTAATCTGTGTTTTAAAATAATTTCATGTATGGGAATGTAGTCTTCCAAGTTTGAAACAAATTGAGGTCTCATAGCGTGTACAAGCAAGTGCGAACTTCCATACTATTTCATTAGTTATTATTTAGTAATATTAATTTAGTAAGAAACGCGTTCAACAGGACCTCATTTATGAGCCAAAATAAATATGTATGTAAATAGGAAAGTAATTTTCAAAACTTTGGCTATAAATTATAGTCCAAAAGATTTTTTAAATATTCTATTTCAGAACAAAAGTATTCAAGCCAAGATAGTGTGAAAATTGCGTCATAGCTTTTGTCACTCGCTGTACTCCCTAATAACTTGAACTCATTTGTAAAAACTCTCGTTCTTCAATTGACTTAGACTTTTAGCACTAATGCAAAAGAAATTTAAATATACGAGGGGGGAAAAAGGTCCAACGCAATCAACGAAAGAGGAAAACTATCTGTTTAGAGGCAAAACGATTATGCTGCATTTATCCAGTCGCATGAAGACGTGAATCAATGTTACTGTCAAAATGAGCATTCTCATATAAATATACATACATACATACATACATACATATATATTTTATTTTTAGCATTTTCCAGTGGGAATCCCTTTGCATTGTATTGAATGTCCTTTTCGAGCTAACCATTTTAAAGCACTTTTGCTTTAGAACCAATAAAGATCTCCTCTTCATTTTATTTGCCTATAAGAGTATATGTGTCGTATATGCATACGATACCCAAAACGATCAAAATTCCAATTAAGACTTAACAAGAAATTCAAAAAAAATTACTTTGCATTCTACACTGCGGAGTCTACTCTGCAGTTTGAATTTGTATGTTTTTTTTTATATATGTATGTATGTATGTGCAAATTATAAAACATTTTCACTCTATTCCAATTACATAATTACATCCAAATAACATCCAAAGCATTGTTGGCTAAAAGAAAAGAATGGACTAATGCCTTAAAAACATGTCTCTTGCATTGCAGCAATTTTTTTTTTAAAATATATTTTTGATTCACAGAGTGGTAAAACATAAGCTTTGCAAGTATATATTTCTGAATGCATATCAGCATGTAAATTTTAATAGGTTTACACTTGAAGCGCATGGGCAACTAATTATCGATGACATTTTCTGAAAATTTATTTATTTATATAGTAAGAAAAAGAAAACATTGAGTGGTTTAGTTGTTTGTTTAGGAGAAATACAAGAAAATGCACTTTTGGATGCTTTAAACTCGGTTTTCATTGTACAAATTAGTAATAAATACATGCATGTCTGTAAATATACATATATATATATATATAAAATTTGATTGACTTGCTTGTTTTTGTCGATGCTCAAGAGCACACTAGTGACTCAATTTTTCTATTATTGTTTCATTACGCTCCTTCTGCATGAAAGCTCTTACTGTTTCTGCCTATGCAAACATACATACATGTATGGATGTGTGTCTGGATGTGTATTTTCAATTTAACAAATAAATATGTATGTGCATACGGATATGTACATGGATGTTTATATATATGTATATGCATGTGAATATATTCTATGATAATTTTTTGAAATCATATTGACTCGACGCTTTTTTAAATATTGTTTGTTTAAAATTTAATTGTTTGTTTTGGCTTTTTATTAAATTTTAGCAATATTGGCTTTGTACCTACGAGACGATTTATATTTTAGCGAAAGGATGTCAACAGTTGTTTTGCACATTTTCAATTTCTTTGGACAATTTTGTCCTATATTTGGAGCTATTCTGGCCGATAGTTATATAGGAAATATAAGGACAATAACAGGAGTTTATTATCTCTATGGCTTTGGCTGGATATTGTTGGTATTAACGGCACTGCCATACTTGGGTATATCATTGGTGTAAGTAAAGGAACCTTTCTTAACTATTTCCTAATAAATTCTTTTTTGTGATAATTACAAAAAGGTAAGACATTTTTTTTTTTAAATTATGTTTTACCAAATACATCTTGCCTCTTGCAATTAATTATTTCTTTCTGTCATTCATAATTTGAACAAATTGTGGATTTACCTGTGCAAATTGCATTCATAAAACATGCATCTACAGGAGTATGTATGTGTGTGTATATGCTCACACTCAAAGGAGTGGTAAAATATTAATATTATTATACAGGGTGGGCCAAAAGTCACAATGGGGTTTAAAAATTTAATAACTTTTTTGTTTATTTTTTTTTTAAGATTATATAAATAACATCTGGAGAATAAATAATGGAGGGATTTACAACTGAACAAAGAACAAGAATAATAGAATTTTATTACTTAAATCAGCGACCAATTATTTTAACGCAAAGAGCATATCGTCGCCATTAATAATTTCAAGAAATTCAGAAATTAATTGGCCAGCGCGTTCGCCAGATTTGTCAGCATGCGACTATTTTCTTTGGGGTTATTTGAAGGAGCGAGTATATGTCAACAAGCCCGAGACAATCCTTGAACTCAAGGCCAACATTGTTGCAGAAATTCGAGGGCTACAGCCACAAATGTTGAAAGATGTTATGGAAAATGCTCTCAAAAGAGCCCATCATTGCGAAGCTAATAACGGCGGTCATTTGAGTGACATTATTTTCCATACTTAGCGTAAAAAAATTTCCATTTTGTATATTTCATAATCTTAAAAAAAAAATAAAAAAAAAATAAACAAAAAAGTTAATAAATTTTTAAACCCTATTGTGACTTTTGGCCCACCCTGTATAAATACATTAAGTAGTATTTCGTAGAAGTTAATTTTTTTTTACTATTCCATGGCGAAAAAAAGGGAATTTGAACATTTCAAAAACTACAGACATCAATTTTTCGGAAATACCAAACATATTCTATTTCAATTATTTAATCGGTTGACTTTCGTTATTACAAAAGAAGAGACAAATCTTGTATTTAATTTGAATTGGCTATTTCGATAGTCATAATCAATTTTGAACAGTTTCGCTTCTTTCTAAATATTTCTGACCACAGTTTGTTTGGTTTTATTATACATATAAATATCATGCATGCTCATACATACATATATTTTTCATAAGGGTCAATCCAATCACTTACAAACTTTGGAATACCAAAGTTTGCAAGTTAATTCGTTTTGATTTAAAATTCTTTTTAATTAGAAGTTCTAGATGTTAAAATAATAAGTTATTAAATTGACAATTACTTTGTGGAGAAGTTAAGTGAACCTTCTGAAGGCAAAACAATTATTAATTCTTTTAGTCAACAGTAATTCACCTTCGAGTGTTTCTTTTTTAAAGGGAACTAATTAAAAGTACAAGAAAAAAATTAAATATAGTACAGCAAGAAGAAGAAAATTAAAGAAAATTTGTTAGAAAAACCTCTTAGAAGCGAAAAACCATTTTAAATGAAATTTGTTAAAACAACTACTAAGAATTCTTTTGGTGAAAAGAATTATATATAGTATTGCATATATATTAATTTTAATAATTTTCTTTTTAGCTTTTTAGTTTCCATATCACTGTTATTTATAGCCATTGGAAATGGATCTTCTAGAGCGTGCCTAACGTCTTTGGGTGCCACACAGTTTGAATTGCCTGCACAGGCTAAGCAATTGGCTGAATACTTTAGTTTATATTATTTTGTTTATTATATTGGCATATTTCTGAGTAAAATTTTACCGCCAATGGTAAGAGCCGATACTAAGTGTTTCAATAAGACTGGTTGCTATCCAGCGGTATTTGGTACTTTGGCAAGCTCATTTTTTGTAGCATGGGGTATGCATTTTCTTACATATACTTTTTTATAAATTTTACTATTCATTACAATTATAATAATAATCTTACCTTGAAGTGACGTTTGGCGTTGGCAAGCTGTATTACAAAGAAGAAAAGTCTAATGAGGATAATATTCTGTTGAAATTTTGTGGTTGTATTAAACATGCCTTGGCGAGGAAGTGCTCAAAGAGTAATGATGTACAAAAACGTTCTTATTGGTTACACTATGCGCTAGGCAAATATGATGAAACGTTTGTCAACGATGTGGCTAAAGTATTAAAGGTAAATATTCAATTAAATACTTTCATATTGAATGTTTTATTATTGTAATTGTTTGTATTTAGTTGGCTAAATTATTTTTACCTTTGCCAATTTATTTTGCATTATTGGCGCAACAAGACTCAAGTTGGACTTTTCAGGCTTCGCAGATGAATACGACTGTCGTACGAAGTATGACTATAGAACCAGATCAAGCTAAAGCCATGGGGCCAATATTTCTTTTTATCTTAATACCGCTTTGGCAGTATTTAATACAGCCATGCTTAAAATACACTTTTAATTATGAGCTTCAGCCGTTGAAGAGTGTCACTTTGGGCGGAGTATTTTCAGCTTTTTCCTTCATGAGTGCGGGTGTGCTGCAAAGATATATTTTTGTAAGTCATTAAAGAGAAATTTTGAAATTTCCCAAGCAGCTTTTATTTTTGACTTTAATAATCTTGATATTCTAAATTACTTAGTTCTCCGACATATTTGGCAAAACAAGCCGAACCCCTAAAATGATCTTATCGTTAATTAATATACAAGTTTATAAGATTCTTATATAACTATAAGTTTTAGTTTTCGCATTTTTTATTGCATATAACATTAACACATTGACGTAGAATCGGATACACAAATATGAAAATCGAACTTTATGGTTAATACTGAAAATATGTTATTTATAAGATGTGGTTCCAATTCTAAATACCTGTTTATTAAATGCATTACCTTAAAAATTGAATGAATATTGTAAAAAGCAATGGTTGTGCTTATTTCGCCAAATATTTTTTTCCGCCACTGATCCTGCAAAAAAGTTCTGGAGTGATGAGTTTCGAAACAAATTTAATAAGGAATTACTTATTTTACTCTATCTCCACAGTCTAAGCCATCGAAATCTGTAAGTGTATTGTGGCAAATACCACAGTTCCTGTTAATAATGTTGGGCGAGTTATTGTTATCCATACCTGGTTTACAGTTTGCTTTCACTCAGGTTAATAATTAACCCATTTAACAAATTATATATTAGATATAAACATTAACAAACAAATAACAAATAACTATTTTTCTTTTTTAGGCTCCTGCTTCTATGAAGGCTGTGGTAACTGCAGCTTGGTATTTAAATAATGCCTTTGGTAATTTGATAGTGGTATTTGCAAAGGAACTAAACCTTTTTCCAACGCAAAGTGACGAGTACTTCTTTTATTCCATAATAATGATTATTGGCATTGTTAGTTATACGTTTTTAGCATACGATTATGTTATACAAGAGCGTCTGGGTCATCATTACACTACTCGGAGTTCCTGCGAAATGGACATAAACACAGAAACTACACCACTTTTTACTTCGAGAGACGATGCCCCCAGTACAAGTTCATGTGTTGTTCATGTTTGATTAGAATTATTTACGATTATATACAATATTATTAAATAATTATTTATGAAAAAATTATAGATTTAATATATAAGACACTTTGTTTTAAATAATGCTGCATGTATTTAAATATTTATGTATGTAGATGAAAAATCATATAAGGCGGCAGGAATACATATGTATATATATAAATAACATTAGTCTAAAATTTTAAACATGTATTGTATTTCCAATATAGTGTCGTCAGGCAAATCTGTACAATGGACAGCGTTTAAAATTTTACTAGAACCATATTTAGCTCTAAGAGTGTGAGGACGCAAAAGTTTAGCAATCTCCTAAAAGAAAAGAAGGAAGACATACAAATATATTTTATTTAGGGAATTAAAAAAATGTATCTTTATGTGGCATTTAAATCGCTTTAAATTTCTTAAATTGATATTAACTAAAATCTATATTTGTTATTTAAAAACACATTGAAATTGATTAATGAGTATTTAAATGCCTGATAAAGCAGATTATTATAGAAAATATGATTCATATAAAATCATTCAGCCTTGGCAGCCCGATGATTTACTTGAATAAGAAGGAATATTACTATAAGCTATCAATCAGATTAGAATTGCTACAATTAGATAGAAATAAAGAAAAAATTTCTAATAATTGTTTATAATTCCATACACTTTTACAGCGCCAAAGGAAGCCAACTCTAGTCATTTGCTGTGATACATTCAATTACAAAGCCAACAATATCCAATTCATTTTATATCCAAAGTAAGTCACAAAAATCTGGAAATTTTATCTACGCTGATATAATACAATTAATAATTACTGATACTCAGAGTCTTTACGATATACATCTTTACAATATTGCAATGTAGTCTGAGAGCAATCTCATACCTCAGAAATTAAAGTCTTAATGTTACAGTTCTCCTGGCACGCGAATAATAAACCTTACTTTTTTATATTGACTTTAGTTTTCTCCAGAGCAATTATGATTGCTTTTGGTTTCATTTATCATTCTAGTAACCATGATAAAATAATAAACCCAAATTTCTATGTTTCTTAATTTTTTGCGTTTTTAAAAGGTCAATATTAAATAATTATTGCATTGAGCAAAACGCGAGATATTGAGTTTGGAATACTTTAGCTTAGATTTACAATTTAATAAAGTTTAAAAAACGTACGGGATCCATTGGACCGCAAAATTTTCGAAATTCTTCATAGCTGTTTTTATTGTCGTCATTGCAAGCAATTTCCAAAGAAATGCTGGGGCCGCTGGCTAATTGCGATACCATCGGCTAAAAATATTAACAATTAGTATTATTAACATTAAAGAAGAATAGACAATAAAATTGTACTATATATTCCGGTACAATGCCTCTGTAAATTTCGTAAAATTCACTGCAATTAGCTTTTTCCAAAATATGCATTCTTAAGGCGAAAATTTTAAAACCATTTGAGGTAATTTCTGATATAATTTTACCCAAATTGCCCTCCTTAATAGCGTGTGGTTTTATAACGGCCAATGTGGAATTTTTCAATTTGAGTGTTGTTTGCAAACGATGCTGATTATTAAAAAAGAAATTAATCTCCTGAAATTTCAAAATTAGTAAGATTAAGAGGTATACAACTATATGCACCACCAACCTTTTCGACATCTGCCTCACTTTGTGAACAAATTACACCGTTGCGTATATCTTCTCGTTCAAAAAGAATTTTTAAAGTTTTTGGAATATCTTTATTTGCAGGCACTGGAGTTTGATCGACACAACTCTTTATTATTTCCACAGCATTATCAGCAATTAACTCAAAACCTATTGCAGGTCCCGATAACAATTGATTCACCAGCGTTCTATTGAAATAGGTCATATTAGGTCATTCACCTTTATTACGAATATTAACATAAACGTGAACAATACAAATTTGTCGTTGTTGTCATTTGAATTCTACAAAGGCATTTACTAAAAATATTGGCTTTTAGTAAATGCCGATGTACCACTGGAGAGACCGCGGCAATACTAATTGATATTACAAAAGCAATTTGTATTACTGAAAACAAAAATTCCACGAAACTTACGAGGTCTGCACATCTCCTTTATTGCTTTCATTCAAAAATTCTTTAACCTGATCCGCAGTAAAGTTGACCATAAGCCCTTTATTTATGCTGAAATTGCTATCAGCCAAGGCACTCAATATCACTCCCAAATGTTGTAAAATCCCATCTTTTAATAAAATAAAGGTTCTATTAAAAAAGCAAGTTGTTAAAATTTATATTAAAAAATAAAATAAAAATAAAAACCATTTTTTCTAACCGTTTCCTGTATTTTGACAATGTGTTTCTTGTCATATCATCGCCATAGTCCACAATATCAAATTGTCGTCCAAATATATTAATTTTTGAACCCACAAAAAAATCTCTCTGCGATAACTCGGGCATTTGAGTGCGCCTTAGAAACGTTTTCTTGCTGCGTTGATCATACTTCACAAGGTAATAGAAAAATTTTTATGAATTTTGTTATAAATATTATTTTTCCATTCTTAATGATTATCATGTTTATGTTTCAAAAATTAGGTATGGCCGCAGTACCAACAATTAAAAAGGTCCAACTTTTATGCATTGCAAAGAACTGAAATCTTTTTGGTGTTTTAGATTTTAGATTAATAAGTTTTTTTTAACATTATGAGACAGCTTTAGATTTTTGGTTTGCTTTTCATGAAATCAAGAGTAATTCCAAATAAAAATAATTTTGAATGGGAACCGAGTAATAAGGAAAAGCAAATCCACTGAAACTTGAGTAGTTTTTTAATAAAAAAAAAATGTCAAGGAAATCTTAAGTAAATAGAATCAGAAGTACGCGTTTTTAATAAAAATTAAAATAACGTTAAAGTAATCTGCCATTCCACTCATCACCGGCGTTTATTTGTAAATGTTTAATTATTGGGTAGATGTTAAAACTTAGGAATGTCACCTACTTAGATTAAAACGATCCAATAGTTTATGTAAAACGGTGGCACAAACAGGCGTGTAAATATTAAAATATGGAATAAAAATTGTAGAGGAACTTCTGGTGATTCAATATTACATATATATATATATATTTTTTTTTTTTTTGAAGCTGATAACTTTTTTGTTGCAGAGGCATCGCAAAGTATATCGCAATCGGTCATCGAATTTCCCCGTAAATCCTCAAATAAGAACAGCAGCCTGCACTAGACTTTGTTGGGAACTGCAGTTTCGTTATTGACATTTGAATTTAAGCTTCTACCGTATTAAGGAATCATCTAATGATAATGAAAAAATTCGATATCGGCAAGAAATAAATCGCATTGTATTTTTTAAAATTTTGAATTTTTTTATAAATTATTAATTTTCAACATGTTTTGTTCAAAATTTATTTAAAGCACTTTCTGCAGCGTCGTTGCGTGTTTAGGCTTAAGACAAAGAAATTTTAATTTAATTTAAGTAAAATCGTTATCTGTACTACAGCTGCGTCCTTCCAATGACAAGGAACTTGTAACTAACGAAGAGCAATTTCTGTATTTATGAATAATGCATTTTACATGTTTAAGGGATATTTATTCTTATAAGGAATACGTTTAAAGAGTTTAGCATTTAGAAAGAAATATTAAGTTAATTAATTCCCACTTGGCATTATTAATACACAATATTTGCCCAATTCTTACTGTATATTTTCTATTTTTAAATTTAATTTTAATTCAAATGCCCACATTGAAGAAAAAATATATTGTAATTTCAATCGCATACACAATGCTTCAAAATTTGATGCAGATGGGTTCGGCAATATTTTAGTGAAGAAATACGTATCGATTTTTTATCCAATTTGTAAGACGCTATACATTATAAGTTTGAGAAGACTAATAAATTCTCAACGAAATTTAGAATGATGATTTGCAAGTTTATTTGGATGCCCGATTTAAATTAGCATTTTAAACCTACATCTTTCAATCGGGGAATCACCATTAAAGATCTACATATTTTAATAATATTACCAATATCAAGCATTTATAAGCTTGTTATATGTGCATATATATTAATATAAAAGATTTTTCTTTTTCTTAACTGGAGTTTATATATGTATGCCGATTTTACACAGGCCTTTGAAAAGTTTCGTATGCCATTTTACTAAAAGGTATGTACTGTTGGAACACATTACTTTTTACACAATTGGGTTGGTTTTTATTATAACAATAGTATTATTATATATTATTATAGTTTTTAGTAGTATATTTTTTATTAATAGCATTACTCAATATTTTATGTTTTTAAACTGTATACAATGTGCAAATATCGGCATAAGTTAAAGAAAATATGTAGTCTTTGGCAGAAAAATTGGGAAAATATGTACATACGTAATAGAGTTGGTTAATCTTTCAAATTAAAATATTTATATTTTTCAAGATTTTAAAAGCAAATACTTACAACTTCTACAGCACTATCTTGGATATTGTACAATATTATAAAACGTCGTATAATGGCCGCTTCTTCCTGATACCATTCAGCTATAAATGAAAGACGTCCAACAAAGCTATTATTCTATAAAATAAAATTTTTAATGTTACTTATAATGCGCATGGCAAATCATTAAATCTTCGTTGACTTAAGTGTTTCCCCGCAAATTATTAGCCATGATTGAAAGTAGTCTTAAGGCTGGTATGGCTCTAGTCCTCTTCCGAAAAAATAATAAAAACGGTTTGAAAAGCGTATAAGCTTAATAATAATTGTAATAAAAACCCGATTACCGCTACTAAGCATATCAAATGAACCGCGGAAAGTTAATTGCATTCCGCTAAAGTTTCATATTTCAAAACTTAAAACTTGTTGGCATTGAAACCTTTTTCTAAACCGCTTGTTTGAATTCTTTTTCTATAGTATACATTTAGTTGCCGCTGAAAAAATATGTATACATATGTATGTATGTACATATATAGACGGTACTGCTGCAGAAAACACTGATAAAGCTTCAGATGCGCTGCTCCAAGCCAAACTTTAAATTTTACTATTTTTAGCCGATGTCCCTAAATATATGTATGTAACAAGTGTGCAACTTAGCTTCGAAAAACATTTATCAACTTACCATTATGTATTTTTCTGAAATATACAAAATTAAAATTTTCTGACCGGGAAAATAAAAACAATAACAAAATCATGTTGCTGGGGACGACAATGAAAACTAAGTTGCCAGATGAATTTTTTGTTTTGTTGCTTATTATCCCTCAAAGTGAAGAATTCTTAATGAACCCTAAATTAAAATATGAGCGAGTCAAACGTTACAATTTAAAGACCGCTAAAAAATAGAAAATTTATGACAGAAAGCTTCGAATTAAGTTATACAAAAGTTAATGGATTTACAAATGTAGTCAACCTTGTTCCCAAGTAATTTAAAAAGCCGAATGGAGCTTAGCAGATTTCTTATGCGAGATTGCTAAAACGCTGGCATCTAATGGTATTACCAATATGAAGCGAGCTGAATGTGCGCAGGAGATAATAAGCACGACAAAGCTCAAGTGTATGCTTTTCTCTAGAATGATGAAATTAAGTTTATAAATTTCAATTTTATTGTAAAAGGCAAAGAACATTGGAATGATGACATGCAAGTTTATTTATACCTCCTATTTAAATACACATACAGTTCATGTATTTTTTGTTCGCCTCACCGAACAAAAAAAATTGTATTATAAATCAGTTTGTCCCTTGTCAAATTTTACTTGGAACGCTATTTATTTTCATTTTAACTTTTCGTGCAAGCACTTCAATTAGCCATTAGCGTGGCTATATTTTCCCGTATATATTCAATATTTATCAAAGAAGACGAAGAAAATTTCTTTGCATAAAATAAGTATTTGAAAAAAATCATGTTCTACGAGTGTTTTCGTTTAGTATTATAAAATTAAATTTTAATTTTTGCAAATAACTCTTAATTTTATGAAATTAATTTCCTTAAGTACAGGAAAAATAAATTTAATAAGAATTTGGTATATCTCTTGTGTTAAACTTGTTTTATTTTTAAAGAATTAACTTTCAAAAATGAAAATTAAGTGGAAAATGAAACAATACTATTACATTCAACTTAATTTTGTTGCTGTGATTGCTCGTTTTTTTTATAGGATAATGGAACGCATGCTTTCAATATATTAGGGTGTTTTCAATATAAATTATTTTGCAGTGTTGGTAATTAACATGCTTTCTTATAATCTTGTATTATTGTTTCTGAAGACAACGGTACCTATGTACTGTGTTCTCAAATATTCATAAAAATATTTTCTGTGATTTGTTTAAAAAGCAATTAATGGTTATGCTAATATTATAAGAGAAATCAATTATATTTAAAATTTAACACTAATTGCTGTTAAAATATTTTTCTTGGTCTTTCTTTATCATCTCCACCATTTTATGACAGACTTGGAATACTATCGTCTGAATCGTCTTTATCAGAAAAGTCATCGAAGTTATTGTCCATTGTATTTACTACGTCATTAAACGTGAAATCCTGTGGTCCTTTTTCTAGAAATATAATTTGAATTTCCCTACTATTCTTTATTTTAAAAATATAATTCTTAACTTACCATCTTCATCCACAGAGTCATTGTAAAATCTAAGGAAATTTGGTTTAAGGAAAGGCAATTTGGTTTTATCATTTGTTAATGATTTCCAGAAAGGACCAGATTCTTTTTTGTAAATTTTGTATTCAATACATCTGCCAATATTTTTGCATGATACTGTTTCATGATTAACGGGATGTAGGAAATTCAATGTTACTTCGTATTTTTTGCTTGCATCGAGTGCATTCGTACCTTTAAATGTAAAGGTATTTTCTGTTATACTGTAATAAAATAAATAGAATTATTTTTCACTAAAACATTTTAAAGTGATTTAATTTTTACTCGTATTCGATATCCTTACACTCGACATCAACGATGACGTATAAAAAATCTTTATTTTGAACCCAAGAAATTGGAGGACGTACAGTTCTGTAATGAAAAAAAAAAAAAACATAAAATTTAAGCAATGGATTATTGGATGCCTTGCAATTGTTACGTAGTCTTCGAAACCACCTTTGGCATTGTTTAAATTCCGATAAATTCCGTGAAACACATTGCAAGTTCTTACGACACTGGATAAAAAGTAGAAATATATCGCCCATGTTTTAAAAAACGCATATCGCTTAAATTTGGCGTTTTCGTTTTTAAAACGCCAAAGAGGTGTTCTGGAAAACGCATATCGCTTAAATTTGTCGTTTTCAAACCGCTAGACCATACTGAAGCGTTCTAGATTATTTTATTCAATTTAAATTTAATATATTTTCTCTTTATTTAAGCTAAAGCTAATAATATTTTTGCACAATTTTAATTAAAAATATGCTATAAAAATTTACCTTCAGTTTTCCAATTGTCGGTCGCAATTGTTTACTTAAAAATGCAGTTTTGTTTAACCTATACAGAGCTACGAAACTTAAAGCGCGGAGCATTCCTATTAAATTTGAAATTCTTCTGTGCAATTATATATGTATGTATGTACTTACGCTCGGTCCGGAAAGTCCAATGGATTGGAAGAATCCCTTAGTGTCCTTTTTTTAATTAACAATGCTTTAGATTGTAGCTTTTTCAAAGCCAATATAGCAAGCAAGAACGCTGTAGACATTTTATTTTAAAATTTATTTCTTTGTTTGTGTTTTTTGTTATGATAAACCATGTTTTCATTATTCGAACAAAACTTCGACAAATAGCAAAACGCCAGCAAATCGCTTCGTTTTCAGAACATAGCGAAATGCGTTTTTAGAACCATAAGCGATTTGAAAACGCTGCGTTTTTCAGAACATGGGCGTATATGTACCTACATCTTTAGTTTTTAATTCCAAACTAACTTATATGTAATTATATATTATGTTATTTAAGAACTTGGGGGAAAATTACTGAATTTAAACAAACGGTCTTTATACAATGTTTGTGAATTTCCGCAAAAATTAGAAGAATCTGAGAGCATTTCCAAAAATTATATTAAATAGGTTTATATGATAAAAAAATAATCAAAATAAAAAGAACTGCACCTAAGAGATCAACAAATAATGAAATTTATTGCTGAACAACTCCTGCATATACTTATGTTCAATATTACTCCACCGAATAGGTAATAGGGACTGAACCATAGTAATAAATCAACAAAGCACGTGTTCTAACTTTAATGCGCCAAAATACCACTATTACCGTTCAATAAATTTCTTATCTGGCATCACATACATATAGAAAAAAAATCCATCAACAGCCGCACAGAATTAAAAATTTCGAGAATATGCGGAATGACTGAACATAACCTCAAACCATTTTGTGATTCAATTACAATGAATAAATAAAATTTATTTTATAGTAAAATATGCTGAAAATTTGAATTCCGTCAACAAACAGTGCATGACTTACCATTCAACCTAGATATACATACATACATATGTATACAATAAACCTACATCATTAAAAAAAAACACTAGTTTTACGTACAATACATAGAGCTACAAATTCAGCAAAATTATATATTATTAAAAAAAGGAAGCTTCAAATCATGTCATTAATAAGATTTTTTTTTCATGTTCTAAGAGAAGCCAAAGTTTATAGTTTAGTAATCTACCGCCCTGATTAATATTTAAGTATGTGTACCTTATACATAGGCACATATGTATGTATATTCGTTTTAATTCTCATTTCCTAAATTATCACTATTAAATGCCTCACATATTTTTTGAATACAATGTGTACGTACTTTGCAGTCGGTTCCATTTTTGTTAATTATATTATAATATTTTAACCGCAGCTGTCACTATTTAATATTTAACAATACTTGAGTTCACAGTAACTAAAATGAACGTATCCAACGCCTTCTCAGTCGCTCTTGAGTTTGACTGTGCTAGAAAAGGAATAAAAGGAAAAAAACTACTACTTTTGAGTAATGATAATTTGACTATTTTTTTCATGAAAGAATGCAAATAGCGCTTTCAATTTTTGGCGATTTTAATTAGAACATAATTATTCAAATTTGAGACATCTAGCCACATAAGTTTAGATTATCAATGTCTATATGTAGTATTCGTTTATATAATTGGAACATTACGATGTAGAATTTATATTTTTACGTTTGTATATTAGTACATTTTCTTGGCTTTTTGCTATATATATTCTTTAAATAGTTAGTTTTCTGCCGTTGTACTAATGATCGAAACTAATATTTGTATGTAAGTAGAATATATTTAAATATATATATGTATGTATTATTTTTTATTTTATAAAAATTTATTAAGAACGTACACTCGTTTTTGCTATTGCTCAGAAATGAACCAAGTACAAATATAAGCAATCGAAAATTGACTCATAGCGAGTTTTTTCTTTAATTTAGAGGTTTTCTATTCACTAAATTGACATCACATTTAATCTAATTTTGTTGTATTTTTCTTTTATTCTTCATTATTTCATTGTCATTTCTTTACAGAGTTGTACTATATTAAATTTAGAGCTGCCAATTTCCATTGTGTTTCACATGGTTGTGTTTGCATTAATTGATTTTTGACGTTTAGCTTTTTTTGTGTAGATTTTTTTCAACACGAAAAAGCAGAAGAGGATTCAGGTTGAATGATTACTTAACCAAGTATATATTTTTTCTAATTAGTAAAAAATTTGTTTTATATTTAATTTGAAAATACAGAATGTTCCGTATTGTTGGCAGCCATATTTCTAACGTGCTACGAAGCTCCATTGGAATTACTGCGCGTACTTGTGCCGTACGTGCTGCCCACGGCCACGATATCCCTGCAGAAGAATTCGACAGGCGTTATGCAGAGTACTTCAGTCGCAATGATATCGATGGGTGGGAGATTCGCAAAGGAATGAACGACTTGTTGGGCATGGATTTGGTGCCTGATCCAAAAATTGTTGATGCTGCTTTAAAAGCATGCCGTCGGGTTAACGACATAGCATTAGCTATCAGATGGCTGGAAGGAGTTAAGGAGAAGTGCGGTGACAAAGTAGACGAAATCTATCCTTATGTTATCAACTCTGTTCGGCCCACTCTTACTGAATTAGGTATTCCAACTCCAGAGGAATTAAACTATGATAAACCTGAATTGGCTCTCAAATCGGTGTACGATATGTAAGCATTTGGAAGTATTGTTATTTATAACAATAAATAAATATATTAATTTGTAATTTAGACATATTGTTAAATACCAAAATATGAAAATGCCTCATATAATAAAATCATTCTTAATATGATAAAAGCACAAAATTTTATTTACTCATTTAATTAGACAAATTTTTCTAAAATTATGTAATCAAGAGATAATTCTGCATACATATGAGTACAGATGTGAATATATATAGTTGCGTTCACTTCTTAATAAACACGATACAAAATATAAGCCCGGAAGCTCACAGTAATTATATAAAATTGGTTTTTATATCTATTCTAAGGAAATCAGAACTATAGGCTATGAATTTACCATACAAGTATTATTATCAATTATCTGATATATCCAATAAATAGTAAAAAGAGTAAATTTTCTAAGTCACACGGACGTCGGATGCTTGTGTATTATTGAGAATAGTTTTCAAAACCATAAGATAGCAATAATTTTAAATAGCATTTAATACCATTGGCTATGAATTAGGGTGAGGGAACTGCGTTAAAAAAAAATTGCCAAACCCAGGAGTAAGTGAGTTATATGGTTTGAATATTATTAACAAAACTACTTAGTTTTTAATTTTTCTAAGAGCTCCGAAGCTTTTTTTAAGTTAGATTGTTTTTTAATGAAACAATAACGTACAAAATTTTCACCTAAACTTTTGTGTGCTTCGGAGTAGAAGGCACTAGGTGGAATCCCTTGAAGACCCATGTTTTTGGTCATCCACTTTGTGAATTTGTAATCACGGTACGTATCTTTTTCGGAAGAAATATCAATTTCCTTTCCTGCAGTAAAAAATATAATAAATTTTCTTACATATTCGATTTTGATTATTTCCGTACCTAAGTTAGTCCAATCAGCCAACATAAAGTAGCCACCTTCGGGTATAGTAGGTTTCATACCAGCTTCTGCTAAAAATTTTGCCATATAATCACGTTTCACTTGCAAATCTCTTGGCAAACTGTTGAAAAAGCATTCGTCTGAATCCAAACGAGTTAATTCCAATTCAAAACCGCGTGCCACAGCTTCTTGTATTGGAGTAACACATGTATACACTGAGTTTTGGTGTATCATTTGCAGATTTCTAATTAAATTGGCTGGACCATAAGCCCAGCCCGTTTTCCAACCTGTCACGGAGAATGTTTTTCCGGCCGATCCAATTGTTATAGTTCGTTCCCACATACCAGGAAGGGTGCATATACGTATATGTTCATTATTATCAAACACCATCCATTCGTACACTTCATCGGATAAACAGAGGACATTCCATTTTTTACATAAATTAGCAATAACTTCCAATTCATGTCGATTAAAAACTTTGCCAATTGGATTATGTGGTGTATTTAATATAATCATTTTCGTCTTATTATTAAAAAGTTTTTCCAATTCACCTTCATCTAACTTCCAATCCGATGAAGATATTACTCCATCTGTTTTGGTCTAAAGATAGAAATAGAGTAAATACAAATAACCAGTTGTTTTAAAACCATATTTATGGTGATTCCTCCTTAATTACTGAATTACCACCTGAAAGTTACGTGAGATCAGAAACTGAACCAAAAATTGTTTCCTCTATTGGAAGCTCGAAGTTATATTTTAAAAATAATGTATGTATGAATGTAAATTCCTTATATTTACTTTTCACAAATAATTTCTCTTAATTAACATCGATCATGCATAATAAATCTTATTAAAGAAATCTATCAAAATTCATAAAAATTCTGCTTTCTATTTTCTCTCATTTTATTTCCCCTAAAAATTTTTTATGCGTTTTTCTATCTAAATTTTCATTTATATTTTAGATAATTTTAAACATTTGACGTACCAACGAAAAAAAATCAATGGCATCAAAACCAATTCGTATAGATTCAACAGAACTAAAGACTGGCAGGATTTACAAGAAGAATACGAAGAAACTAATCGTATTCACCTTAATTTGAAAAATACGTAAAGCGATAAAAAAATAATAAAGCGATAAAGCTCGTTTTAATTCGATTTCAATTGAAAGAGACAAAAGTGCATTCAAAATTGAATGCAGTTTTGAAGAAACTTTATAAAACTATTTAAGTTTCTGAATGTTAAAAGTAGTATTTTATATAATTACCGGTTTCAAAGGAATAAATTTAGCTACTCCGCCCGCCATTTTCACCATTGGCTCATAACAATCAAAAAATGGCTCAATAATAATGACTTCATCACCAGTATCAACATGACCCATAATGGAAGAGTACAAAGCCTCATAAGCACCTGATGTGATTATTATCTCATTGAAGGCGTCCAAATCACGGTGAACTAATTTTGAATACAAAGTTGCTAAGGCTTGTACCAAACGCACATGGCCCTGAAATTAGGCAGTATGCCGAATGATAATTATACAAGTAAATTTTATATAAAACTCAAATTACATATCCTCTAGTATATTGATGCAACATTGCATTATTTTCAATGGCTACATCAGCCAAAAACTTAGTAACATATTCCGGGGGAGCATCGTCCGGAAAGCCCTGCCCCAAGTTCAAGGGTTTATATTGCATTGCCAGAGCAATATACTCATTCCTTTAAGTAGATATTAATCATATATCATTATGTACGGCCTTAATTTATTTAACCTTACCAAACACTTGGAGTGCTGCCTTCTAATCTTTGTGGCAAACCAAATTTTTCCATTATGCTTTTGCCGGAAACACTATACACACGCTTCGCTAAAAACTGCTGTAACGTAACTAGTTTATTCGGGTTTTTTGTTGAGCGGCTTGTTACTGTCAATATTTTACTACAAATCTTAAGCATCTGCGTAAAATATAAAATCAAAAAAACAATATATATATATATATATATGTATGTATGCATGGGCACGTTCAATTATGTTTGTATGCATGGATGTGTGTTTGCTTTAAGTAAAAGCCAAAGAGCATGTGTAAGCAAGAATGGGTTTATATTTACACTTTACTTTTGATACGCAATAATCTAATATCACAATTAATTAAATGCATTTAACCGCAAACTAAAATTAAACTTAATTTGGCATTTGCAATATGTTGTTATTGTTTTTGTTGCAAAGAAATCAGATAATAACTGTACTAACAGCTGCTTGCTTTTGTCATTAATTATTTTAACGTTGCCATCGTGCGCAAAAAGATATTAAAGCAAAATATAGGAATGACTGCAGATGATCCTTAATAATTTAATATAAAAAGTCCATGTAGAGCGACTCATAATTGAAATTCCTCTTCAACTGATCGAGTTGTTATGATTCAGACTAAGAAGGAAGAAGAAGTTTCTTTTATATTAAATCACACGGTTGAAATGATTTCAGAAAATATATTGGCTATCGGTCTTGCTGATCTTTAGACAGAATAAAAAACATTTTCGGTTAGTAAGTCTCGTGTGTACTTTCCTTCCTTCTCTGAAATTTTCAGAATATATTGGCGAATGTTTTTATTTGCCTATTTACAACCCGACCCTTTATTTACACAAATTATTGCACAAAGTTAATAACTTTTTATTGAACGTTCTGCTGTTTACTTATGGAAGTTCTTATCAACAACACAATTTGCGAAATGTGGCCGTTCATATTCAGTCGACACATTAAAAGAACCTCTTGTGGTTTTTTTACACATTTTAGTACAGACTTCAACCGCAAATCATTCATAGTAAAGTTGAAAACCTATAAAAACAATAATAAAAACTAAGTGAAATAATTTATCTATTATTATCATAATATAATTTTATTAATATAATTTTACTATGGGTAGGAAGAAAGCAGTTGCTGCTGAGGCCATAGGCTAAGCTCGTCGACTTCTAATTGGATGCCGGTCTCGAGCGTGACAGTCAGGTATACTGACCACACTATACTATCGTGGACCTCAACAGAATTAAATGTGCTGAGAAACAGAATAAAATAATGAATATCGCTGCTGTATTACACATTGGCAATATTTATAAGCTGTGGACTACTTACAGTGCACAACAACAACAATAATAAACACTACATGGAGGAGACTTCTTACGTTCATCTCGTCAAGTTGCTTTTTTCTTGATAATGTATTGAATAAGTGAAATTGGACATTGTCTGAAAAAATGATTTTTTTGATGGAAGATCAGTTTTGATCTGGCATTAAATCTGACTTTACAATCAGATCGCAATGGAAACAATGCAGCCGTTATTGATGTTCTTTCTTTGAAACGACTTGTTAAGTACGCACTGGTGTTGCAAATAAACTAACTTTTATCATAAAATGTTCACTAGTACAATCTGAAGGATGATTATATTGCTGGCAAATATCATTTGCGTTTGTAATAAAGTGTTTTGTACTAAACTGTTTTGGAATTGTTTATGGCGGTTTGGCGGGAGTCATAAGTTCGAAATATTTATGTGGAAGACTGTATTATACTGTATAATAGGGTCGCCTTTGGAATGTCCAATTTCAATAATCAGAGCGAAATATATATTTTTCTTCTCTTTCCACACTAAACTATTGCAAGATAACGAACTTTCCAGCAGTTCCACAATTAATGATTGAGACCTTCTAATCTCAGCTAATCTGAAGTACTTACACGTTTGCTCATATATCAGTTAAAAAGGGGTACTAATGGCAAACCCTATAATACACTGGGATACACTGTCAAGCCAAGTTGACTTGAGTGGGCAATGACTGAATCTTCACTGTTAAAACAGTCATGTTATTTCAATACGATGCCGCGGGGGAACAATACCCTTTTTCCTCTATGATTACGAGTATTTTCACTAATAATGTTCAGTTTGCCAATTGGACTAGACATTTGGAAACGTTAATTGTTTGTCTTTTTTTTCTGGATTGACATACTACGGCCAAAGTTAACAAGTGCGAATTCTTAGTGTTTTCCAATTTAAGTCTCGGTTTGTGTTTTCTCAACGGCATTCATAATTTTGACCATTTATAGTTGCAGAATCGGACCATTGATATTTTCTTACTGGACTCTACACCGTGGAGAAATATTTTATTTTGAAATAAATGGAAAATCTTTTGACTTTCCTTCCGGCTTCCTTAGTGAAATAAAGTACGGTGTGGTATGAGTGTGTGGTTTTCCCCTTTATTGATTCATTAATTTCTTATCAAAATAATTATTACAACTAACAACAGTGTTTTATTTTTGTTAAAAAAAAAGGAAATTATTCATTAAAATTATTAATTAGTACTCGTTGGTATCTGAATAAAATAGCTGATAATAAAAGTTTGAAATTATTTTTTAAATGTTAATTTTCTTTTTGTTAATAATATAAATTATCATAGATGATTTAAAAAATTATTTATTAATTCGATAGAGAAAAACTTTAAACTACTAACTTAAATCACAGATAAATCTAATGTTAATTAATTATTCTTTTGTTTTGAATTTGTTATTGAGCGTACTTGCTCCTGATTATAATGATATGAATTTTATTAAATAACTTTTTTTTTTTAGTACACATTTATGTAGTTTTGATTAACAATTTTCATGGTAAAAATTTATATATTTATGCTTAATATTTTCTTAGAAAGTAATAACAATAGGGGTATTCACTTGAAGTACTTTTCTACTACTTGGAAATATGATAATCCAATGTTTACTTTCAGTATAAATTTACAATTTACATAATTATTGCATATAATATACACTAAATGCGTTAAGTTTCAGAGAAATTATGCTTCTTGATGAAATTTTGTTATTTTGTGTTCTAACCAACTCAACTTGCAAAGCTTTCGGTGTGTGCGGAGGAAAACATATAGTGTCTAGGCAGGAATCGTAGCCGCTAGCTCCGGTTTAGTAGGCTGTACATTATTCATTCTTTTTTTAGCGTGAATAATTTTTGCTTCGTAATTTATTACATTTTCACATATTTGCAGCATCATCATAAGCAAATGAGGTAATTAACTGTTTGCGTTAAAAGATTTATGAATAATTTTTTGCAACATATAAATATTCTTATAAAAATATTTCATTTGATTTTTAAGTTTTATAAAACCTTTTTCCTTGGAAACTGCTAGTGGAAAAAAATTTCACGTGAGATTCATGCTAATAAAGTAATTGCTATAATCTGTGAATACCCCTAATGAAATTTTAAATTATACAGAATGAAGCATTAACTCTATATTAATTTAACTTTTTAAGAGCACTGAACATGCATACAGCGGCCAAATACACGACAAGCATAGCAATCGCCAGTAACAGTTCGTTTAGGCGTGTGACAACGACTTTGCTTGATAGTGAATTTAAAAGGTTTGATATGCGAATGAAATTGCATCAAACACGTGTACTCGAATTTGTTTCAAACATTCTGTAACTGTTTACTTAACTAACATTTATAAAATGTTTCGCTTGGGAGATGGCTTTTGTGCCACCCCGTACAGTGCCCCGCACAGTGCTCGTTTATATATGTTGGTTTCCTTGTAATAAACATAATTTCTTTCAGTTATTCAAAAATATTTTTTTAAATTTCTGCAAATTATTTATGTTAATTAATAGTTTAAATGTGTTTAACAAAATATTTATTTAAAATGGTTAACGAAAAGAAAAATGACTGTTAAATTGATTGCTTTTACATCGTCTTGTATTTTTCAAAATATTGTATACTGTTGCACAGTGGGACGTGTTAAATAACAGCGGTTGCAAACAGATTGTTCGACTAATAGAATAGTAATAGAACCTACAGTTGGTTAAGCGATTAATGAGAAAATTATGTCAGAGAATCAAATGTATTGCCTAATTTTGAAACCTCCAGAACAAAGAATTCTTATGATGCAAAACTAAGCGCTTCTATTCAATAAATTTAACATGCACCACTCGCAGGAAAATATCATGTGATTGTAATGAATTTTAAATAGCCGATATGAAATGGTGTTGGCGGTGCCGCACTATTTTAAAAATATTATGCTTTTTGTAAAATCAACTCTGATCGTATGGAAACGATAATTTTATTAACATTTTTATAAGGTTTTGCAAATCATGTAACTTGTTAAGAAAACCTGTCATACAAATGCGTTTTAGGGATACACTATCAGAAAAATCTTGCGGATGAGTAGGATAATGGATTATGGCCTTTGTTGCATCCAGTTTAACAAATTGGTTGCCCTGCATTCAGGAGAATACAGGGCATTGATATTGAAATCTAATTTATTAAAGCGATAACCTCTACAACCTCTATATAAAGTTTGTTGCTTGGTGTAAGTACATATAGCAGTGGTACTATATTGAACCACTGGTAACTGGCTCACTATTGGCCTGTGAAAAGTTAGACTTGCCTAAGACTTTGCTGTCCTAGACGTGTTACGAAGAAGATAATTAATGTATGCTTGCAGATCAAATAACAGAGAGTTTTATTTCCTTTGGTGAATAAATGAACAGGGGTATGAAAATATAAATCTATATGAATGTTTCTATGTTTGAATATTTGCGTTTAAGAAGTAGTTGAACGTAATTTCATTTATTAAAAAAAAATTATTTTATATACGAGTATATATAAAATGGAGAAAAAATTGAAGATGATTCTTTTGCTGTGCTTATAGGCGTTTTCCATGACCAAGCCAAAAAAGTGGAATATGTGAATATTTGACAAGCCAACAGTTCTGATTAGTCAGAATATTAATATCTAGACAAATGAACTTTGGCCCGGCTTCATATGCATGCCATGTTCCAGTCCATGGCTCGTGAAGTCGCATTGCTATTTATTATGAAAGTTACGTACGAGCTTTTGTTCTTTTTTTTTATAGTTTTTAACATTAAGTTTCTCTACACGATCTCATTTTTATTACTTTTATTAAAAATAATTCCTTTTTTATTCATTAAGTTTCGTTTTCATTTCAAATGGCACTGAAATTGTATTTTAATTAAAATAAAAATTAAAGAATTTAATAAAAAAGAAAAAAAATATTATTGAAATGATTCCTTAAAAACAACTTCTGTTACGTTCATTAAGAAAAAAAAAATTAAATTAATTGATGAAATTAGTTTTCATTAATTAAAATTTTTATGTTTTAAATATTTTACATGCCTTTTTTTTTTGAGTGTGATAATATGGAACTGTTGAGGGCGCATTGGGGATCTACAGTTCAAATTTTATGTTACACAGTAGAATCAGTTTCTTAGACATGAACCTCGGGACAATCTTCATCCCTAATGGATGTGTATTGTACCTTTTTGGCCACATTGTCGAATACGGGTGTGATCATGAATTTCAGTTTGTCACGACTCACAAGGACCAGTGACGCAAGCAGTGCCAGCAAAATTATGCTCAAGACAACTAATAAAAATATTAGGATGGCAGTGTGGTGGGGCAGTCCATCGCTGATATGCTGCTGTCCATAACGATTTTCACTGGAAACGGTAAACATTATGGTGGCCGCTGCCACAGCCGCCGCGCATTCGTCCATATCTAATGCAATAATGGGCAAAGGATCCACTTTATTGTGAAAACACATTAGAGTCTCTTTGTTGCGCACTGTAACATTGGTCGTACGAATCCATGTACAGAAAGGGCTTACTTTACAATCGCACGTAAAGGGATTTAAATTAAAATCGACTATTAAATTAGTTGTGCGCTCGGGACTAGCCTCCAGTTCATTTAGCAGAACCAAGTCATGCGTCTTGACAAACTCAAATTTATTACGTTCCAGATCCAAGAATCTCAAGTTCTTCAAACAATTTACTTCAAAGTTGATATCCTTCAGGTAATTGTCACCCAAATGTAAATCTCTCAAGCTCGGCAGATCACAAAACACTTTGCGATCCTTAAAGTGTGTTATTTCATTTTGTTCCAGATGCAACTTCTCCAACTTTGTCAATTGGCTGTTCATGAAAATGTCATGCAAATCTTCACTTAATTGTGGCGAACTGTTGTCATCAAAGGCGTCTGTCAAATGCAAACTTTGCAAATTCAAAAAGTTAGAAAATACACGGGGATGATGATGATTGACTTCGTCTTCGTCTCTGGATATACTCAAATTATTATGATTCAATATAAGCCTCTCGACATTTTGCACATGATGATAACTTTTGCCTCTAATTTCTCGTATATGATTGTTGCTCATGTCCACAATTTTCAAATTCTTATAGTTGTTGATGGAACCAAAAACATTCCACGGTAATTCGGTTATCACGTTGCCAGTAAATATCAATATTTCCACTTTCGGTGGCATAAATTCCAAAACGCTGGTGTTTTTGAGGCCAGCATTTGTACAATTGACCACGTATTGATATGATCCTTCGTATACTTCGTTCCCGCAACTGCAAGCGGCGGGAAAGTTTGGTCCGCAGGTAGTGGAGAAGCTTAATGCAAGTGTATTTGTTGTTATCAGGCAACTGCTTATAAAGAATAGCAAAATGTTCACAATGTGTTGAAGTTTATTGCTTTCATATGATACTCGTAAGTGCGCCATATTCGTTTCGTATACGATTTAAACTCGCGACTAAGACTGGGTCTGAAAAGTACGAAAGAAAAAAAATTTAATTAGAAAATATTTTGAAATTTTGTTTTTGCAACTTTTTATCATGAAATTTTGCAAGATAATATATTGAGCTTAAATTAAATAATGAAGTAAATTTTTTTGACTTGTTCTATAAATCAATTTGCCAGAAATTTAGACCTGTAACTACATTTCGATAATAATCTGAAACGCTTGATTCGATGTTGAGTTAATTACTAACTTGCATTATTTGATTTTATACATGTTGTGTGAATAGCCATACATTTTTTATACCACCATTTATTTATTCTCCAAAAATACAAACATACTTTATTTTATTTAAAATAAAGAATGGCTGCAATATTATCATGTTCCGGTAGGACCACACATACGATTACAACAAAAAGTCAATTAAGTTCTACCGATATCTTCAACACAGTCATGAAGTTAAATGTATATAACGGTAACACTTTCCTGTGTAGACCCTGAACGACTGCGATCAAAAGGTCAAGAGATATGTGAATACCCCAGGGGTATCATATATGTATAACATCATATATATTTGATACTGGAAATAACGAATTTCACTGGAGCTATTTGATATGTCAATGGTATCATTTCACAATTTATTGTTCCGTAGGATTGCTGTCTCAATAAAGTTGTGGCATTCATTCTTAGCCAATTTGAGGCAATCAGATTTTCACAAGAGCAGGCAATCATGCGAGTATTACGTATTGGCTTAGGGCAATTTTTTTAATGCGCAAAAAGTCGGCGGAAAAAATTAGTTCGCCTTATCATACTTTTAAAGACAAGTGTGGCCCCCATCAACATTTTAAACTGGTTCGAAGATTATGGAAAAAGTTTAAAACATATTAACGATTTTGCAGTGCATTGCTCTTTCTTAACTACTCTTCCTTGTTACATGTTTTCTCCAAGAGATAACAACATCCAAGAATTTCAAGTACTTTAGAAAACTCTGCATTCTGTATCCTGGATATTTATCAAGCAACTCATGCAATTCAAGGATCCTCAAAGGTTTAAATTTACAAAACTTAACTTTAATTTAACTTACAAAACTATTTACTCTTCAATCACGGTGTGCTCATAACACCCCTCAAAAGCAATAAAGGAATTGTTTATTTTTTGAAATGACACAGCTGGGGAAGAAGCAACTCTTTATGATTTACACAAACATAAAATGTTGTCGTTCAAAATGTCAGTTTGCCAGTTTGCCAGTTTGCCAGTTTGCTGATTGTGCTAAAATCCAGTAAACATCATTTTCACTTTAACACAAACACTTATTTTATTTCTACTATATCTATTTTGTGTTCTTAATAAGAAATAAAAATTGTTGGAAAATATTTTTGATATCTGTAATTTTGGGAATATTTCAACAAGCTGCAGATACAGTGGGTGGAAATAGTATGCTGTATAAGTAATTTCTGATGAATTTTTTTCATATTATTATTTCACATAAATTAAGCGAATGAGTTCAGTAGGGAATTATTAATAAATAGTTTTTATAAAACAGCCGATTTGTAGGGCAAATATATAATGCCCTCCAAAATGAATAAAAAGTTATTAATTTAATTTTTTAACCTACAAAATTTATAGTAGAAATAAGTATAAAGAATGAATAAATTTACAAAACTTATTTATTACTATTTTTATTATTAAAATAAATATATTTGTTTGCTAATTTTATTAAATTAATCAATAAGTTGAGAAAATAATTATTGCTATCGCCGGCAGGTATTCAATATTTTGAAACGTTAAAAATTAATTTGCTTGCTAAAACATGCAACATTAAATAATTACTAAACTCTCCTAAAAGTATGCAAACAAAATTATTTTTTTTTTTTAAATTTAGGCATTGTTAGTAAAACAAATTGTTGGCTTTAAATGGGGAATAAGATTACTAGCCTTTATATTTCTGTTTATTAGCACTTCTTTGTAAATTAATGGTTTTAAAAGTACAGCAGACCAAAAACAGAAAGAGGATTTATTTTGTCACCTAAAAATATGCACTTAAAGTTTTTAAATATTTCGATATATGAAGACGATAAATATATTTTTGGCAAATCTTTGCGGCTTGGCTACTCACTGTTTTTGTTTTCAAAGGAATATTATATACACGTATTTATACATCTTTTGAGGGCCTGCCGGTTGTGACAGCTGACTTTGTAAAATTGAGAGTTACCATATTTTTTATTGTTCTTATTTTTTGTAGTTTGTTTTATCGGGTGTTTAAGAACAATTTTTCCCAACACATTTTTTTGTATGAAGGTGTTAAACAACGGGAGAATTTTTCAAATGTCGGTGTATATTAATCTCTAGGAGATGCCTTATTGTGCAGTGTATATGTTTGATTTGCAATTTTGGACTGAGACATTTTGCAGGCAAACAGTATACAATTCTAGTATAATATGAGGGTATATAGCTTTAATGATGTGTTTGATTTGTGTATTATGGGCATTAAAAAAGTATATAAATGAGCTTGACCAGAAGTCGTTAATGCTTCAAGTTGAATTGCCCAAAAACCAGAAGAGTATCTACACACTACAAAGATGAAGCTTTGCCAGTATTTGCTTGAAAGATTCAATTATTCTGGCCAAAGGATTCGTTTAATGTCCATCCCACATAAAGGTTATCTAAGAAGGCTGCTGATATTGTGATGTTTGATTAAATTAAATTGCTTGATGTGTTATTATGTTTCGGATCTATTCATAAAAATAAGCTAAAACCTACAAGGGCCCCGATGGCAGCATGCCACAAACCATCAATCATATTCAGCTTCACTTATGAATAGAGTCGTAGAGCGTTTAACATATAAGATTTATAGTCATTGGCATCACTCAATCTAAAGATAACAAGTTCTTAACGCAAGATCCTTTACTTTACTTTCTTAAGTTGAAGTAGACAAAATTATCCGTAGCTCAACAGCTTTTTAAGAAGGTTTAACACGATACTTACAATCTATGAAACAACAAAAACACAAGATCCATTTCCGAGTACTTGCTTCTGCTACTACTATACTATACGAATCAATATTGCTAGTGAGTTTATATGAATGTTAACTTTTTCGCTTCCTGGCATGCAAGAGCATGCAATATGCATGAGTGTGTTCAGATATGTCTGTTTTAATCCACAGACATATAACAGTAACACTTCAAGTCCTTCGTTTCTAACCGGACTCTCTAATGGACACCAGCAAATGAAACCACTGCCCTTACAAGAGGAACCCACTTACATTTCAACTACAGTTTTTATTTACACTTCTCTCTACAAATACTGAAACAACAACAAATGCAAAAAAAAAAAAATAAAAATCCGATTGTCCTACGAAACACTATTGTTTAATAGAGAGAATTTTTAGTGAGTTTTTAAATTTTTGGGTTTTTGAGGGTTTTTTTTTTTCATTTCGCATTTATAAGAGCAAGTAAGGTTAGTTGGAGCTTTTACTTGTGTATGCTTCTGCCAAATGCATGTGTTGGTTATCTGGAAATGATTTTATATCTAAAATGCATTGAATGCTACAGATTTTTTTCTTCATTTTAATATTAATTGTAAAGGGAAGGTATGCTCAGAAAGGTATTTCATACTTTGAGCTCAAATTTTTTTTTTTTTGGATTTGCAATCTATTTTACAATAATAAGCAAATGTGATAATAGCTCAAATTGGAAACTCAAAAGTAATATTAAAGGCGATTGGCCCGCAGTCGATGCCGACAAGTACTTAACTTGATATGAATATATGAAAAACTTTGTATTGATAACGGAGATCATTCTTTTCCATTCTGGTTTGATTAAAATCATATTTTCAAACGTTTTAGCGTTAAAATGCTGCATTAGGGAGCGAACAGAGTGAGCGAGGAAATCCGGGCCGAGATTGTCAGTGCGATAAAACAAATCACCAATAAGCTTGCATATAACACAGTGACGGCGACAACAGCTAAGAACAAAGCGGATGAGTGCGAGAAAATAGTTTTAAAGCGCTTTTGCGTGCTTGTTTGCATTGTTCATGTAAACTTTTTTTGACATAAAAGCAAACCACATGGATTAAACGGAATTTCAGAGCTGACTCTCGCATTCACTGCGTTTAAAGTGAATGTTCTTCTCGCATGAAAATAAGCGTCAAACAACTCGGTTAGGCTACGCTCGGCATCAGCGCTCACTCTGTTCACAACCTTAGACTTCATCTATGCCGCATCATTTCTTCTTGCAAAAAAAAAAACCCAAAAAAAAAACAATTTTGCAACTTACTTTATCCTCTAAAGTATAGGATATGTAAGCAGCATTAACAGCGCAAAAATTCCACCTAGTTTATTTTACAGCCATCAAAATGCTGATGCTTTATGCAAAAAATAATATAATTAATAATACAGCGTTTTTATTCCAACTGCAGAGCACACCAACGTGGTGGAAAAGCAAGTCAAAAACCAACTTATTGCTGAAGGAATTGAAAGATTTTATTGTTTCGAAGGTTTTATAATAAACTAGATATTAAATTTCAAATTTATTTATAATGTCATATCAAACTAGTGTCGTTATAATTTAGAGCTAAGCGCGTTTAGCAATGATCTAATCTTTATGATATAAATGGGGAGCTCGATTTGGTTTAACACCGCATTTATACTATGCTGCTGCCTTAGTTTGATCACAACGAACGCCAATTATCGGCAGTGTAGTAAGTCAGGTAAAATCTGTTACTATTGATTACAACTATCTTACTGCATGGGGCAAGCAGTGTACAGTCAAGACTTTCCAATTAAAACATTTTTCCGAGCACAAATCACACCAAACTTTTAATAAAAGTTTGGGGTTGCGTTATTAGGCAACCGACTTTAAAAGCAGCATCTCTGTAATTATATTTCAATCAGGACATGGTCGTGATATGTTTTTAAATCAGTTTGTAGGCGTTACTTCTCTAACCTGTGAAATAAGCTTTTTTTCTTGTTTTTGTTGTTGTCCATTTTTATTGTTATTGGCAATTTTCTAACGAAGATGAGTTTGGTTTGCTAAGTTTTTTTCTGTTGTTTAAAGGAAATATAAATTGCCATTTTCACACTCCCACCCAAAATTTTTAAACGCACTTTAGTCAATGGAGGTCCAGTGTAAAGAAAATGGTTTTTATTATTAAATTTACTTAAGCAGTAACAGAAGTGGCATAAAGAAATAGTTACTTGCTTTTTAACTTATAAACTTGTAATTCATGGTACATTCAGCACATCAGCCTCTTATCAGGATACAGCATCCTTTATCAGCATCCTTATATTTTCTTTTGTGTGCTTGCTTACTTTTAATAACTCAAGAAGTTTTTGTGTTAGCCAAAGGACACTGGGGAGTCATTCATTGCTCGCTTCTATATCTTTGTAATTCTGTTAAAGGATTTTAAAATACTATTTTGGTAAAAGCATATGATGGCATTAAGCACAAACTAAAAGTGGTAAGAAGACCAAAGAGATATTTCCAAGGCAAATATTTAACTTTTGTGCGATATATTGCTTTGAATAATTTTAATTTAAAAAGGAATGAGATAACATTGTTTAAGTTTAAGATTGTTTGCAATAAGTATTAATAATAAAATTCAATTGTGTTTGTTAAATCGGGCATAACTATTATATAAATTCAGGACATAATAATTAAAAAATTAGGAATTTCAATAGAGAGCACATTGCCAGTTATTCAGTATGTTTTGTGAAATGAATATTATGGAAGTGGGGCCGGAAGTGGTTTATTCTTTCTTTGTTCTTCTAGCAGTTTCTTTCTGTGTAAAAACTTTCATATTTAATGGATCGTTTAATGGATACAGTTGCGTTCAGTGCCATCAACTTATTAGAATATCCTGAGAACACAAAAAATATAAGTTTTGCTCTCTGGATACGAGGGCACGGAGCCTGTACTACGACTTGGTTCTCTCGTCTGATAAAATAGCCTTCAAGTCTTTAGTTAAGTCTAAAATCATGTATGCGTGTGTGTATGTGTATACATGATTCCTCAGCTGTATTCATCATCTGGAGCCACAATAGTGCACAAAAATATGTTCAGACAGTGGTCAGTAGTCTTTGGGGGGAAATTCTTAGAGTTGGGAGAGTGTATGAAACTATTAACTCGACTTGAGAAATAAATAAAGTGTCATCATCAAAATGGATGGGAGCGCATGTGGGCTGATATGGCAATTCGGAAGCAATTCAACAACATTAGTTTTAAACCCTATAAAGTATATACATATGTATATTCTGGATCCATATAAATGGGGAGGTTGTGTTAGGTTTGTTCATTAGCCTGTATGTTTGTCTGTTCGTTGTCGGTATTTTTTGGAATTGTTGTTGCGGTGTAAAATTTAAAAAGTACCTCAAATTGAAATAGGAATTTACACAAAATTTTCCAGTATGAAAATCACAAAAATTGGTTTTAAATAAAAAAAAAATATATTCCAAAAATTATTTTTTAAATTTAAATTTATTACTAAAACTACTTTATATACTTTTATCATTATTAACGTTTCTAACATGGCTTAGCAATGAGATATATATTAAAAAGCTAAAGTGTATTCGATCTTCTTACTTTACAAATTTTTTAATATTTTTATTATTATTTTTCCCAAAAAATTTTTATACAATATCTATAGCAACATCCTGCAGAAGTTGCCCAAAGTGTAAAGAAAGGTCGAAAAAATATTAAATAACTTGTAAATACTATTTTAAAGTACTATTGTAAGTTGTGGTGTTCTTTCAAAGGATATGCATCCTGCTACGTTAGTTGTTTTCCACTGCGGCCATTTAAATAAAAATACTTAAAGAGAAGTACTTAATTAAACTTGGGCGCATATTTTTAATATGATGATATTATCTACTGGCCGTTTGTTTTATTTAATTTGAAGTTGTTTAGTGTTATCCTCGTGCCATTATTATTATGTTTAATTATTTTACATTAAGAAAACTTTGGCCTGAAACTTTTTCACTTAAGCAACTTTGCTAAGTTCAACTTAACTGCTGAATTTTTGCGTCTTCTTCATTTGTTGTTCTTGTTTTAGCTGCTACTAAAAGCAGCTTAATTTACCTTCCTCAAAATTAATTTATGTGTATTAAGTTTGCTGCGTTAGCCGTTTCCGGGCCAAACGAAAAGCCAGCTGTCATCAAACAGATTCAAAAGCTGGAAATCATTTAAATTCTTTTCTCATAAATACGACTGCATATTGCCAGAAAGACGCACAGCAAAATAAAGTGTAAGAATAATGTAAAGCAAGAAGAAAAATCCAACATTGCGGAAACCTATAAGAGAAGACAAAAGTTGCACACAAGGAGTGACTGGGTAAATGTTGATTTTACAGTCTCAAGGAAGAAGCATTGGCAGGGGTTTAGTGTGCTTATACCTATTTAATAAGAAGACAATGCTTAAGGAGAGATAAACCTTGACGGCATCCTTCCGTTTAGGTTCTGTGTATGTAAATATTCCATTTCGTAAAGTTAATCTATTTCTCTTTTAGATGTCTTTTGATTTATTTCCCAGAACACTGTAATAAGGATACAATATAATAATATTTATTTAGCTTTAAAGGTGCCCAAAACTAAATGTTGTTTCTTGAAGCAATTCGTTTTTATATTTGCTTACTTTATGCTTTGAGTACTTTAAAGGCAAATAAAGTTTAAGAGGAAATGAAAAGGATAACCGCGTAAAAGAATAACAATTTAGTTACATTTGTATCATGGCAGGTAGGAATCACAAAGGATTTGCAGGAAGCAGCGTTATTCATGTGTTTGCTTGTATTCTTCTTTTTATATATTTTTTTTTGTCAATATAATAGATCGCAATTAAATAGATCGCCTTAGAGATCGCCTTAAATCTTCGTATCATCGACAAAAAAAATTTTCAAAATATTTTCAAATATAATTTTATTTATTTTCAAAAGTTTCCAAAAAAAATAATATATTTGGATTTCATTGATCAAGCGGCAAATTTTTAATTTTCCTAAACTTGGATAAATTTATATCCTTCATCCTGGATATCACTTTGGTTAGAAAACTTTATGCACTTTTGGTGGCGTCTATTGGACATGTATGAGGTTCTCCTCTTCCCCTTCTCAGGAACACAGAAGTCGTTTCGCAATACCTGGCGAAAGTATCTTTTGTAAAGATCTTTTTCTTGCTCCGAAAAGTACTTGTTACGGGAAGTGGATCTACAAAAAAGGTAAAGGATCTACCGAAAAGTACTTTTTTTAAAATAAACTCTTCAAAAAGTACCACTTCTGAAAAGAATCTTTCAAGTAGTATATATTTAGAAAAGTACATTTTGAGAAGGTATTTTTATGACAAGTACAATTAATTTAAGTATGTGCTCACGAAATGATTCCCATTTTATGATGCTGCATGAAAAAATAATTTATTAAAATTTATTCAATTGTGATGTTGCTCCGTTTGCTTATCCTTCCATTGGCATTTGTGTCTCTCGAATATCTTGGCAATTAAATTTAAAACTTTTTCTACTCCTTTACAGCAAAAACCCGGTCTTTTAAACTTCACTAGGCCAAACCCAGCGAGTGAGAAAGACACAACTGTACTACTACTCGTACAAAGAAGAATCGAGTGCATAAAGAATTTTCTCTGTCTTCTTATCTTTACGGATGCAATTTAAAAGTTTTTCGGTATCGCTTTCTTTTTATTTCATTTTTAAGACAATTTACGCGTACTATTCTCAACCAAAAGTATCCCAACCAACACAAGAAAACTACGGAAGGAAACATTAAAAAGAATTATGCGACTGGCAAGCAAAAAGCTGTGCAAATAAATAAATAAATAAAGTTTTGAAATATTACAGCGGAACTGGAAGCTCAAAGAAAAAATCTATTTTATGCAAATCTTTTGTTATTCATGAATAAACAGATACTTTACTTTCTGTATAGATTTTCGCATATCTGAAGCACATTATCAATACATTCTTTATTTTAATACACAAACAAGTAAATAAAATATATTTTTACTAAACGGATACATGGTTAAACATATTTAATGGCGGAAATTGCTAGAACATCATAAATAAATTTAAATATTTGATGTTCTTTTGTCAAATTTGGGGACACGTTAAACTACCGACTGTAGCGACACTTAAAGTGCTTTCGTTTACTTAAAGTTTTTTATTTTTCATTTAGTTGTCTGATGTTTTATTTAAATCAAAGTTTATCCATGTTCCACAGCTGAAAGTGCAGTATCTAGTTTTTCCGTCACGCATGCTCAGCAGGCAACTTAAAACAAATTCGAAAAGTGTTGCCAATTTGATAAAGAACATTTTCTTATTCTCATATGGAGCAGTATGAAAAAAATTAAAGCAACAACAGCAATAAAAAGAATTTTTGAAAAGCTTCATCAATCCTGAAACAAAAATCACAAGGACACAACTAGAATAAAAACCACGAGCGCTAAAATCTTTACTTTTGCAATTCATTCCCGTTATCCTTTTGGGAGCGAGTACAATGGGAAGCCTTTTGAGCATTTTTATTGATGAAAGAGGGCACAGTAGTTCATGTGTGGAAAAGTTGTATTTAATTTCCTTCACTCGCATATTTCCCTATAAGAACTTGGAGGAAGATAGAAGAAAGACGGAAGGTAAAGTTCAATAAGATAAGTTTCATATTGTTAAGACATGTTGAGAATAGGAAATTGGAAGGATGGTTGTGCATACACCGAAAGTCTAGTTTTTCCATATCTTGTTCTTCTTGACACCAATATTTCATTTCTTTCTTTGCTCGACAGGCCAACAGCAAATTAGAAAGCTGCATTGTAGGAAGCTCTAAAACTCTGGAAACTCATTCTTCATTCTCGTCTGTCTAATAAAATTAAGAACTGCTATGAGAAGAGTGGCCATCGCATGTCAGCAGTTTTAGTGTAACTTCCTTGATATTGACACTTTTTGTAATTCTGTGCAACTTTTTTAAATTTTTATTTGCATTTACGCCGGTATTTACACCAATCATTTCATCCCACAGGACGAACACGTTCGTAAAAATTCTACATATACCTTTCTCGTATAAAGGACAATAAGGACGAAACTATAGTTATTGTTATAAGCGATAAACGTGCCCAGTAATAGGGTGACCCATATGAAAGGAATTTTACTCCGAAATACAAATAAAAACAAATTATTTAAACCATTTATATGAATAATAAGATATAAATAAAAAATCTCAGTGGAGAACTTTTGAGGCGATTGATAAAATTTGAACAATAGTAAAATAGTTGTCAAATATTTGAAATTTGAATTGCCAACAAAGATAAATAATAAACACTGCAGAATGGGGCACTTTTATTAAAACTTACTTAATTTTCTATTTTATTCTTATAAGTTAAATGTCTATCGGTAATTCCGATCTTTATTTTCAGCATCTTGTCTAAATTTAATTCTAATTTGGTATATTTTTCAAATTTGGTAAATGGCAGAATTATGCATGCACAGTGGCGTGTTGAAAAAGCTTTTTTTGTGAAGACATGTCTTTGTATATTTAGCCAGATATATGCTTTGCTAATCTTAACTAAATCTTTATTTTTCGTAGCGCCTACATGTACTTTATTATATCCTTGCGATTTTATACGTGCACTCAAATGTGGAATGTGCCCGTTTCTTGCAAAACCTTACTTTACCCCTTTACAACGAAAATATTCAAAGCTGAAAATAATTTCTTAGAATATGTTAATGTCAAAGGAAGGTCATAAACTGTAATGCAATCCTGCCGTCGTTGTCTTCTAATATCCCACACATATGACAAATCAAAGACTTGCATATTATTTCTTCATATTAATGATTTATTACACGGTTCTTATACTGACCTATCAAGCCATTTATTAGTCTCTTTGGAAAACTTCCTAATTCTTAATTTTTCTTATCCAAGTTGCCTTCAATCATAGTCCAACATGCCGTCTATCGGATCCTTGGCAATAACAAAAATGAATTGGATAATAATTAACGATTCCATCTGCAGATGTGAGTTTCGTATTTGCCTCCGTAGGAGAATGAATAACCGGAGGTCGCGGTTTTGATTCCTGCCTACATCCTGGCTGTTTTCCAATGGACAAGCCGAAACCTTTCTTAGTTATAAAAAAATAATAATTTTCGCTTTAATTAAATGAATTTATGATATAATTTGACTGAGCAATTCGTAAGCAATTTGCTCAGCTGTGATCATCAACTGTCAAATGCCTCCAACTGTCAAAATTCATGTGTAGACCAGCGAACCAATTTGTATAAGCATTTCACATTTTTCGTAGCAATATTTTTAAACATTAAACGGTTCCTTGTCGAAATTGTTAACACAACTTGTTCAACTGTGTACAATTTTTTATTGCAATTTATTTAAATGAGCATTAAGCAGCTGTTCTCAATTGCAATTGCATTTTAAATGCAAATGCAACTGCGTCGTGCAATTCTTTGTCATTTAACTCGATAAAGTGTTACTTCTAGCAGTAGCATTTGTTTTTTTTTTCATATATATTTTATTTAATTTAATATGTGTGTGTGTTTGCCTATATGAATGCATTTTTTCTATAGTGTAATTCTTCATTGTCGTACTTGTGCTCTATTATTTTTCCTGTTGGTTTTTCTTTGGTAGCACCATAGCGGAACCAACTTTTCTTCATCTTTCTAATATTGTCATTTAATATTAACATTGTTGTTATTGCTTGCATTGGTGGAATGTGTTAGTGTGTGGGTTCTGGTTGTCAGGGCCCGCTTTTATTTTATTTTTTGTTTTATTCCATTTATTCAATTCATGCAGTTTCGCTTTCCTTATTCAAATGCAACAGCTTGCGACCACTGATGTACTTGAATACACTATTTACATTTATACAAAATGTAAATGAATGTAAAAATTTAGCAACAAAAAAATAAATGAAGAAAAAGTAAACTTTTCAAGTGCTCATCTCCTCTCATCTGTGTATTTTTCTATCAACCAGCCTAGGCAGCCAGCCCGTCAGGCAGTCAGGCACTCATCCAGTTGGGCTTTCTGAATACGTACACACATACATACTTACGTGTAGTTTCTTTTTTCATTGTTTTTCTCCTATTGCGTTTCTTGCCTTTTTTAGATTGACGCAAGGACATCACTTTTCTGCTCTTTTTCAATTCATATTTTTATCGTACACTTTCTTGTATATTTATGGGTATGAGTTTGTCACAAACCTGGTACGTCTATTCAACTATTTGTTTTTGTGTATGAGTTTGTCACGAACCTGGTACGTCTATTCAACTATTTGTTTTTGTATAACAGCTGCTGATGCTGCCGATGTCATTGCTGGCGTTGTTGCTTTTGCAGTTGTTGTCTGTCTACACTTTTCAAGCCCCTGTTTGTGTCATTGCAACTCAAATACAAATTGGTAACATTGTTGTTGTATACCACACAATATTTGCATTTTTATACCGGCATTTAAAGGAAACACTTTTAATTATTTTAATTTTTAAATAAAATTGCCTAAAATTTACTACGTTAACAAGTTGTGAGTGAGAATGTTAAGGAGAAAATTTTCATTTCATAAATTGATTTAGTTGTTCGAAGAGCGAACTATAAATTGTAGAATTTTAAGAAATGCTTATTTCTTCTTATTTCCCACTATATTTTTCTTCATTTTGATAATTAAATTTTTATTTTGATGCCTTTTTCAATTTAGGTGTAATTTGGTTATTCTTTAGTTTTAGCGATTTTTTATCGGGGAATATTTTACACTTGCTTTTCTCTAACGATTTTCTTTCATCTGTAGTGTTTTTTTCTCTAACAGCTATCTTTCTATGCCATGCATTGCCTTTTTTAAAACATATTCCCCCTTTATTTTTTAATTACATTTCTTTTGAAAATTTTTCACTATGGACTTGCACTTTGACCTCTTTTTTATTTCGGCGAATTTTTTTCATTTATTTTTTTTTTGCGATCATGTAATCAATTAATACTTTTTTGTTTTCATATTTTATTTTTCCGTTTCGCTGATTTCTTTCATATTTATAATATTTTTTTTATTTATCAGTTTATTTTAATGATTTTATAATTCAATGTTCTTTCATGGCTTTCACTTTTAAACAGCTTGAAATGACTTTCAAACTTTCACTTTTAAACAGCTTGCAGTTTCGCGTTCTTAATAATTAAAAAAACTTATTAAAAAAATGCAAAAGTATATCAACGAAGCTTATGAATGAACGTTTGCATTTAGCTTTTCGCTTATGAATTCATTCCTTTAACTTTCCGCATTTTTTTCTTCATGAAAATTATTTATCTAACAGCAGTTACTTAAGCTTCAGACCATTCAAAGTTCAAGCATTCAAGTATACTACCGTTATATTTCATCTTGAGTTGATACCCATTTATACAGTTACTCACACAAGCATACATGCACTCAGAGAAAAGACCTCAATTACGCATAATAAAAAACAGTTATTTAAATTTTTAAGACTGTTTGTTACAGCATTTAAGCATGTGCGTGCAACAAAAAGAGAATTTATAATAACTTGTCCGGTAATCGCTTTGTGGATCAGAAGGGTGGTTAATATTGTAAAATAATGCAGGTCACTACAGAGAGCTGCATACATTAGAAACAGAAAAGCCAAACCAAGTTTTTTCAAGAAAACTCGATTGCTGTGGTTGGAAAGAGAGGGCTGTCAACACTACTTTCCATTCATAAGACGTTAATGCACATTGTGATTGCCCAGTAGGAGCCATGAAGAGGACTTCCCCCTATAAAACTGCAATCAGTGTGCTCTGGCACAGAGTTGATTTGAAAATCAGTGATAAATTCACTCAACTTATAGACGACTTTAGGATTATCATGTCGCCAATAATAATCCGCTATAAAAGACACTCCTTAAGGTGTGGAGCAATAAGCCATGTTAGAGGCCCTGTTGGCAGGGCTCTGTTAAAATCATTATTATTTTTTTATGCTTTATTTAATAAATACTTACAAATTTCCACAGTTTTATTTTTTTACCTAAAAGACAAAAAAAAAGAGAGAAAAGTTAATTCATTTGTTTTTGGTTTATCGAAATACTTTAGAGTGTTGGAAGTGTTCCTAAAATATTTCTCTGAAAGGCAATTTTTTTTGCGGGAAATAAAAGAATTCAAAAGTGAAATCATTTAGTAATTATTTTTTTTTATTTTAAACTTTTAAAGCGTTTTTTGAGAGGAACAAATGCGATTTTTTTAACTTTATATGTATATCAAACATTCATATTTCAGAAGTTCGTAGGCGTTTTTCGAAAATATGGGCCAAAGCAATGCTAATATAAGTACTTTGGACTATGGGGAAAAGGTTTTCTTTAAATTTCAAACTTGTTTAATGTTCCAGAAGTTTGTATGTTTGAAGTCTCATGAAATACAGGTGGCAACTCAATGATTGTTTCAACGACTCCAGCGATATTGTTAATAATGATCTAATGATTCTTTATAAAATGTAATGCATAAATCCTTGAGCATGTTCACCGCAGGAGTCTGCACAAATACTCGAGCTAAAATGCCACCGCCGCCGTGGCCATTTACTTCATTTCTTTAGAAAGGCGTAATGCAACCCATACACGATACAACCGTTGGCACAACTCGCTTAGTAATCAAGCCATAGAGATAAAACCTCTTCGTACTATTTCATTTTGGAAACAATTTACAGCTGGAACCAACAAATAATAAACACGCATCCAACGAAGCAAAACAAATTAGGCTTAAATTTTGTGAAGCAATAAAACAATTGAAAGCTCTTTAAGTAAATTAAGTATTTATTGACATTCAAATTTTTTTTAATCTAAAAGATTTTTAAAAAATAAAAAACAAAATAAAACTTCAAATGAAAAACTTTAAAAAATAAAACTTCGATGAACTGTTTTTAATTGCATATAATTTTCTAATATTGGCTATCATTTTAAATAATTCATCGTAGAACTGTGCTCTACTTTCATTTCAGCTGTGTTTTCCATTTTTAATTAGTATTCACTTTAGTTTTCTTTGCTTTCAAAAACCAAATTAACCGATAACACGTCTCTCTCTCGCAAAATTAAAATTAAAATGATGTACGAAGTCGCATGACTAATCCACAAACGTTGCAACGCATTGGCATAACTTACCAAAAAATCAAAAAATTTTGATTTTTCATACAACCGAGACACAACTTCATACAACAGGCCCACACACGTTACAATCTTGATTACAACCTGCCCAAGTTGTGCCAACGGTTGTATCGTGTATGGGTTGCATAATGACTGAAAAAAGGTTAATACAGCAAAATTTGCAGTTTCGTGTTCGATATAAATTTGTTCGTGAAAGCAGGGTGCCCAAATATTAATCAGGTATGTGATGAAAAACGATTAAGACATAAAAACGATTTAAAATCAATCAAAGGTGTGATGCATTTGGCAACATCGTTTTGTCTTATTGATTTCAAATTCCATTTTGTTTCAAGTAAAACGCAATTGGTTTGGTATGTGATGAAAAATTGAATCAGTTTAAAATTGTTTTTAAATCAAGATTGTGGCAATAGTCTGGTACAAAATGTAAGTAGTTTTTTTTAAAAAAAAAAAAATTACAATTTTTTATACGTATTTAAGGGGAATGCACAAAAATTCAAAACAAGAAAATGATAGAATTAATAGATTTTATGCAAAATCATTTGAATTTGACCAGAGGATTCACACGAAGTGCTAAAATAGGTGTGGAGAATTTGTGGAAGAATTTAGTGAAGGAACTGAATAGTTTAGGTCCGCCAATACATGATTTAACTGGATGGGAAAAGGTAGCTTAAAATATTTTTTTTATAAATATGGATATGGATATGTTGGATATATGGATAAGCAGCTGTAAAGAAGAAAATGTCACTAAACAAGAAAGAAGGCTTGAAAACGGGTGGTGCTCCCTTTAACCAAATTTATATTTCAAAAAATGAGGAAACAGTGGGCCAAATATGTGATTTGCATGAATTTGTGGAAGGAATTGCAAATGCAAAATCTGCAGGATTGTTGTTTTCTCTGCATATTTTCAATTCTGTGCTCTTCATCCATTATAACTAAAGCTGCTGCTACAACAAACGCCATTTACCTTTATTTTTTATTTCAAACATTTTATTTAAAAATAATTATAAAATGTAAATTTTTATGTGTTTGAATTTGCAGACGCAGACTAGTATTTCTTAGGTATTGGTGTAGCCTTTTTTTTTTTTAAATAAAATGGAATGAAACAAAAATTGGAATATGGAACCAATAAAAATTCATCACATCGATATCGTGTTTAGAATTGATTTGCGTTTTCAAAACGATCGTTTTCCATCACATACCTGAATGCTAAAATTTACCACAAAAGACACAAAGAATAGAGTTTAGAAAAGTGCTGTCGACATGTTAAAAATTGTCATCGGACTAATAAAAATTGATAGTAATCCGTTAAAAAAATTGTTTATGGGAAAAATTGAGATGCCTTTAAGGCGAAAAAGGCCTTTAAAATTACGTCTATTTGGCATCAGCATTGCTGCAAAAACGGCCTTTAGCATTAACGTAAATTCATAAAAGTGTAGTTATAGAATATTTAAGCTTTCCTCTCGTTTCTTTCCTTCACTGTTTAACACATGACCACGTTTTGAAAGTGAGGTTCAAAAACTAACCGATAAAATAATGTTTCCCAAAATATGTCTGTGCTCTACAATTGTACTTTACAGCGATACATGCAATGTACGCACTGCTTTCATTCTGACAGTTGCAGTTAATTAGAGCAAAATGCGATGTAAAACAATTATAAAATCTGAATGAATAAACAGTGGTATGATAATAATGTTTTTTCCCAAGAAACTTGCTACATCTAAGCATTCAATTTGTCTGTGTCAAATTGTGAGTGCATTTTATTTGAAACAATATTTTCTTATTTGAGAATGAATGCAGAGTGGTGTGAAATAACTTTTTTTTCAAATATCTGAATCGATTTTTAGCTTTTCTATATGTAATATCTGGCTAAGGATGCTTGCAAACTTCTATTTGAGATAAATTGCACTTATAACACATGCCAGTATTTCATTAAAAATTTCATTGAAGAAATGCAAGAACCTAACTTTACCTTCCGTACTTTCTTTTATCATGTATAGGAGATACGGGCTAACAATCGCTTTTATTTTCCCATGGAAGCGTGCTTGCCCGATACTGCTGCCAAACTTCTACTCAATAGTTTGTTCTTTGAAGATTGATGAGGGTTATGATTAGGCCAAAACAACCACATAATGCTTCATAATTGATTACAACCCTGCTTGACGACACACTACTACGTATGCTTCCCTCATCCCCTCCCAGTTGAAACTAATGAGACCTAAATGCAAGGTAAAGACATTTTTCTATTTATGCTTGCATGCACTCACAACCAAATATTAACAGAGGATTGGAAAAATTGCACTAAATTCATCGAATATATTGCACGTGACTCTGGCATGGGTCATGTTGAGAATAAAGTACATGCTTTTGTTTTAATATCGTACAAGAAAAGGTTGAAAAGTCTTTTTGAAACAACACAAAAAGCATTTGGCTTGTAGTGAGATTGCTCTGGTTTTGAAAGCAACTTTAAGATTGTCTTCATATTTTATATAATTTTTTTTCTTTTTTTTTTTTTTGGTTTGGTTGCATTACCAATAAAACTTAATGGAGCACATTCTCGTAATACTGGTTTAAGAATTCTTTGCTACGAGTAGCAGCAAGAGTAGGTTTTTTTGCGGTCGATATCTCTCTCTCTCTCTCTACCCCAATCTAACTACATAGACCAGACCTCAAATACACTTGAGTGTTTACTTTAATGTTCTCCAGTGATTTAACGAGTACTTTGATATTTTTTATATATCGAATGTGTATTTTATTATTTCTTGAATAGTATTCTGCGATAAAGTGTAATGCATGCGGAGCTAGAATGAAAGTGATACATACAGACGGTGGGGGAAAGGGGGTTGTGAGAATAATTGCGATTTTTAATCATGTTTTATAACAAAGACAGCCAATTGGCAAATTGCCACATGTTTAATGCAGCAGAAGTAGCAGCTTTAGTTGATGTTAATTGCTTGGCCATTTTAAAAAGCAGTCAACATGTGGCACATACATAATACATTTAAGCGAATATAATTCATCTTTTACTTCTACACGTACCCGTCCTATTTTATTTTTCGCTCAGCGACTGACATAACGTTCGTTTGCGTTGGTAGAGTCCTGTGCTCTTGCTCTGTGATAATTTATTTTGCAAATTGCATTTTGAATATTTTTAATGCAATAAAATGAATGAAATAAATTGCCGTTAAAAAAAGTTAAAAATAAATTATAAAATGTGAATAAATGACATTCGCTTTAATAAAATGTATTGATGCAATTGTGGTTGTTGCAATTTGTCACTGATATTCGTTACACTTAAAACAATAACATTAATTTGTTGTCATGCAAAAAATTTTTACTTTGCCTTGAGATATTTTTGGCTGTTGAGTTTGATTTACATTTTTTAAATACTAAACGTTGTATTTGTAAAAAATTGAAAAAAAAAGTGGAACTGCGTTTCCAGTAAATCCCAGTGAAATTTCTGCACATGGAAACTCTGACTGAGAATTATTCGCAATTTTGTCGTATTTAATTTTTCCACTAAAATTATTAATTTCCACATGACTCTAAGATATTTTAAAAAAAATCTATTAAAAAAATTAATTACTTTTAATTCTAACACTCTCCATTCGAATAATTTTGAAAAAAAATAATTTTATATACCTTTTTTATAGGAACTTTTTATAGTAAATTTTAAGATATTTTTTATATTCTAATGAATATTAATATCTGGAATCTTTAGAGTCCTTAATAACTAAATTTTATATATATTATACAAGTAGAATTGAAACACAATTTATTCGAATAAATTTTATTTTAATAATATTATATACCAGCTGGGTTCAGTCCGCGTAGCTGGTTGCAAATTTTTCTTTTATTATGAACTGCCTCTTGGAGAAAATCAATATCATTGTTTTTAGTTATTTATAATAGAAAAAAAATGTTTTATTCAAAAATTCAAAAAACAATAATCTTTACCGGGCAAAATACAAAAAAAATAAATGTTGCGCCATCTGTCGGACGATTTTCACACTACACAGAAGTAGTGTGTCCACAGAGTAAGCATATAAAATTTGGTCCAAATTGGTCCAGTAGTTTTGGGTTTATCGATCACGAACATATGTATATATGTATACATAGAGATATATATATTTTGATAATTTTCTCGAATACATTTTTTTATAATACATATACCAATAATTTCATTCCAATACATTTTACTTTAATAATATGTATTGGATTGATTTTATTTTAATAATATATATTCGAATAATTTTTTCGAAAACATTTTTTTTAATCATACATACATATGTATATATTTGAATAATTTTTTCGAATACATTTTTTTAACAATATATATTCGAATAATTTTTTCGAAAACATTTTTTTTAATAATACATACATATATATTTGAATAATTTTTTCGAAAACATTTTTTTAACAATATATTTATGTATATTCAAAAAATTTTTTCGAATGCATTTATTTTTAATAATATATATTCGAATAAGTTTCAATTCAATAAGTTTTATATAGTCAACATTAATTCAAATATTTTTTATTCCAATAATTTCACTTCGCATAGCTTTTAATCGAAAAATATTTATTCGAATTAATTTTCTTAAAACAGAAACCTTTTATGTCCGTTACGTTTCATTATATAATGTTAGAAATATAATTATATACATATATAGTATTATACATATAACACAAGTTCGGTTTTCATTGTAAAATGGACGGCGAAAAAACATTTGAAAATTTTTATTAGAATATGGATTAGTAAGTTCTTGACAATTATATTTTTACGATCACATCAAATTTTATTTCATTTTGTCGAAAACGTAAAACGATTCGAAATTAAAAGAATTTTTTGAGTACGACCTTCAGTGGTTTGACGAGTGGCTTTAAGCTTTTCCCTTCGTTTCATTGTACAGTGTTCAAGTACTTTCACTCGCATCAACTTTTGCTGAAGAATTAAAAAAAAAAAAAAAAATTGCTGCCTGTAAGAACTTTTTTGTTATTCTGTCATTTTCGGAAAATTACATTTTCGAGTTGGGACACCTAAATCCCATTGTTCATGGGCACTACGATGTATGCTTTGCAGCACAATCGCGCGCAATGGAGGAGGACATAAATAAAGAATTGTGTTCTGCAATATTTTAAATCTAACATGGCAATTTTACAATCTCCAGTCGTTTTAAGAAGCATTTGGTAAAAGTTCCCTGAAGATCTGCTTTCGACCTTTTTTAGTTTGCGCTGAGAGGCGCCTAAGAACTGCCTCATACTCAGAAATAATACATCTTCAACGCATTTGCAATATTTTGCTTAATATTCGTTTTTGGAAAATCGGTGTAATTTTATAAAAACTGATTTGCCCCACTTTCAAAATAAAGGCCTTAATTATTAATTCCTGCTTTTTTGTGGACTTGGTGTAAATAAAACTCTTCAATAAATTGTATTTCTTGTCACAGTTCTTGTTCTTGTCGTTCTTGTTGTTGTTGTTGTTGTTGTTAATATTTATTTTTTCTAGGATTTCATTCACGTCTTTATAAATACTTCGAGTACTTTCATCGTTGTTGTTGTTTCGTTTTTAGTTCATTTCTTGTGCGAATATTAAAGAGAAAAAGAAATACGAGCACACGATGTTTATTTGCACATCATCCTTGAGTTGAAGCACTTCCATCTTGGCACAGTTTCATTATTGTTTGTGCCAGAGTGCTTGCAAGGATGTGAGTGTGGTGGTGTGTTTGCATGACGGAAAGTGATTTTTTTATGTGCATGTATGCGTATGTGTTCATTTATTGTGATGTTCTACGTTCACTTCTCTAAACTCTTGTTACTAAACTATTTTATTTGAAAAAGATTGAACAAAAACACTTTTTTCTTTATCGTCATGTTTGGTAAATTAATTTTTTGTTTTGGCATTTTCATGAAAATTTCCACCAACTTGCGCCAGAGGAAATTAGTTGGTGTTGTTGGCAGTTGGGTATGCATGTTGGTTAGTATTTTTTTTTTATAAATCCTTTAAAGATATTGGCAGGCGGTACTAACAATATGTACGATACGCTGGAAGCACCAATAATAGTAGGAATTGAGAAGCGTCCACGTCCAAAAACATACATAATTTGTCTTCTTCTAACTATTCATCTCAGCGGAACTGGCGCTAAATATTACTTTCGATGGAGCCAGTGCTGCTTCCATGTAGTGCAAATTACACTTTTTCTGCTACCCTCTGGAGTGCCAATGGTTCTTTTTCGATGTTAAATACAGAATTCTAGATCTATATTGATAATAGCATTGGGCTAACAATTTAACGAGCGGTATGTGGGATAGGCTTTTTCGAAGGAGCTTCTCTTGTGTATTATATTGTGGGCAACTATGCAAAACATGCTGCGCGGATACACATTATCCATATTTAAATAGATATGCTCTCAAGCATCTGTGATACAAGTTCCGCTGGTCGTGTTTTATTTCTTCGCAAGCTGCTATTGCCGGAATGGGTCTATTAGGCCATTTTTCTTTTGCGTTGCTACTCATTAGTCGTGTATGTGCTACTTCCTTTCCATTACCCACTACAAGGTAAAGCGGTATTATTGCCGTAACTACCAATGCGCTAGACAGAGACGCCCCTTCTTATAAGTGCCCATCTTATAAGTTTTCTTACTCATAGTCTCTACACATACAGGGTCTGGGTATGACTGGCTGTTTTTGTTGCTTTCTGTATGTACGTGCAGTTCTGCCTTCTGCTCCTGCTAATGCCTGTTGTTGGCGAAAGGACTTGCAATAATTTTTTTTTGTTTACTTTGCTGTTTTTTTTGCTGTTCTTCCTTAATATTTATAATTTCGCCAATTTAGATAAAAAAAAGGTAACAAGGAAAATATGTTCTTTCATACTTGTAGGAGTTTCGTTGTGCTTTCTTTTTTCTTCTTCAGGTTTTTATGATGGTGTCACTCTTTTGTCTGCTTACTGCTCCTAAGTCCTGTGGATTTTTTTCTCTATTTTTCTTTATAATATTGTCTATCTGAGATTTTAAAGTTGTTGTCTAAAACCTGCTGTTTTACTATTAAAAAGTTGAAAATTACAACACAAATTTAAGGATTTTTAGTTTCTTATTTTTGTTGTAAAGAAAAAAAAATTAAAAAAAATAGAATTTCATTTGATAAAAAAAAGGTGGAAGTATTTATGTCTTTCTTATTTTGTTGTGTTTATCTAATACACGAATTAACTTATTTTTATCATTCTACTGTTTATTTATTCACCAATTAGCATATAAATAGTATTGAATTCAATTTAAAAACTTCATACTGACTCTAAAATATTGTAGGCGGATAGTTGTGGGTATTGCAGGACGAATAATTTCTCATATAAAATATAATAAGATAAAATAAATTTAAATATGTTTGTGTGATAATTATTTCACCTTTTAGACGTTAATCGGTATAAGTCAGTTTATTATTTTAATTAAGATCAAGGACATGAAATTTATACAAAAGTATCACAAACAGGAAGAAAGAGAGCTATTGGCCACACTGGCGTATAAGGAAATAAGGAAATAGTATAAGGAAATAGTTCATTAGTGATGAAGAAAACTGTTCTACGAAACTAAAATTATATCAACTTTACCAGGCAAGTGCGTACATAAAGGATTAAAATTAAGATCAACTGCTACGATAGTGGAAAATTTCTTTAAACTAGATTTAATCGATGCATGTAAATTCCATGTGTTCCGGTCAAACTTGAAGGTAATATAATAAATAGAAGGGTACTAATAAATCCGAATATATATTTATTAATGTACTGATTTAAATAGAAGTGACGGAAGCCACACTCTAAAATTAGAAAAGGAGAAATATAGAAGAAAAAGGCACCACTGTGCCCACGTAGCCCACTGTGCAAAAAAACGGACACACTTCTGATATTATAATATTGCAATATTGCAAAAAAAAAATAATTATAAAAAGAGAACATCACTCGAGTAGCAGGAAAAAGTACAAACGAACACCGAAAGCTGCGCTCATTCGTTACTTAATAAAAAAAAAATAAATAAATAAAAAAAAATCAAAATTAAGCCAAGACGAGAGATTCTGCAAACCTGGTGAGTAATGTTTTTGTATTACTGTGTTGTTATTGCTTTGTAACTGATAACTGTAAAATATGAAAAAAGAGTAATGAGTTAATGATACATTCTCACACATGTATGTATGCATGATGCGAGTTTACAAATACATTTTTGTTGGTATTATTGTTACAGTTGTGTGTCGCCATAATAAATAATACAGACAACACATCCATATGCACATACATGTATGTTGTTGGTATGCGATAGTTTTATTTTTGTCTCATTACTGTTCTATTAATGCTTTAAGTTGGCCTTTCAGTTTGATTGTTGTGAAATATTGGAAACTGTCTATGAATATTCATATGCTTCTACACACATACATACATATCGACGGCATAATATAAAAAGGCCGTATCTAATTTTAATTTTTTTAAAAGGTAGTTTTGTAGAAAGTTAAATGTTTTTTAAAATACAATAGTAATTTAAACATTTTTCAACCAAAACTTATTAAAGATTCTGTTGTAATAAATACATCTGATACAGAATATTTAAAAAATAAACTTTGTTAACAAACAACTTATAAAACAAGTAGCATTTTTTTCTATTAAGCCTTCGATATAGAGGTTTATATTTTTGTTTGTATATTTCTAGTTGCTGCAGGAGAAAAATTAACGAAAATAAAAGTATACAGTCTGTCAATAGCGAAAGACAATCGTTTTGAAAGTAGTTTTTTTTAGCAGGTATTGATGTATACTGGTTTATATTTAAGGTTTTTTTGTTAAGTTCGATCTGTAGCTCTAGTGCAGTACCTCTGGTAGAGATATATGTATACATACATATTTAAATTTTTTCCTACGCTTAGTATTAAACGTTTTACTCTGGTGGATATTTTACGTGGACGACAATGTGAGGGTTTTAACTACTATATAACCTCTGTTCGTGCTTCGCGCGATTTAATATATTACACACAGTTTACCTATATAAGTAAAACATATCGGGTATCGAGGATATTGCTAAAGCACCCTCGAGAAGAATGCAAGCAATAAAATAAAATGACATTTTATTTAAAAATTTTAAATAATGGGGGTTTTTGGAACAATTGGTATAGAATAAAGAGTTTTATTGCAAACAAAAAAAAAAATTGTTGGATTAAATTTTATGATCATAAATAATAAATATGTACCTTTTTAAACTTAAAGAAAATAAAATGAGAATTAAAATAATATATGTACATAATTTTTAAAAAAATTAAATTAAAAGAAAAAATTAACTTTATTACAAAAAGCGGCAAAGTAATTGTTTTCCATTAAAATAAAAATAATAACCTTTTTAATTTAAAAATGATACCAAATGGAAATAATTAAAAACGCAAAAGGAAATTTGCAGACACAAAACAGGAAAAAATATAAAACTGTATGTGTGCGCATATGTGTGTTTGAATGTGTGGATTAACATCTTTTAAAGGTGTATGTAGTTGTGAAACGAAAAGGTGAACACAAAAGAACCAAATCAGCCAAGGGCAGCAGTACAAAATGAAGACACAACCAATTTAATTTAAAAAATGAAATGATGGAGCGAGTCCTCAATAAACAGAAGTAGTTGTAGATAGAGGAAAGTTGGATGAGTTTAAATGTTGGAAAATGCAATCACCTTGCCTTTTGGCCAAAGAATTTGCAAACTGAATTTATTTACATTCGAAGCAATTTGTTAAAATTTTTATGTGAAATTTATATGAAACCATACATAAAAAACTATACAGTCCTGGGTACACATAAGAAAATACTTAAAACTTTGTCTGAATAAAAATTACTTTAATAAATTATTAAAAAATTTTTTCGAATGGTAGTCATTAAAATACTGAGTAGTAACATGGAAAAAATTAACAAAATATTTTAAATCAAATTTATATGAAACCATACAAAAAAAAAACTATCCAGTCCTGAGCACACATAAGAAAATACTTAAAACTTTGTCTGAATAAAAATTACTTTAATAAATTATTAAATAATTTTTTCGAATGGTAGTTATTAAAATACTGAGTAGTAACATGAAAAAATAACAAAATATTTTAAATCAAATTTATATGAAACCAAACATAAAAAACTATCACGTCCTGGGCACACATAAGAAAATACTTAAAACTTTGTCTGAATAAAAATTACTTTAATAAATTATTAAATAATTTTTGCGAATGGTATTTATTAAAATACTAAGTAGTAACACGGAAAAAATTAACAAAATATTTTAAATCAAATTTATATGAAACCATACAAAAAAAAACTATCCAGTCCTGGGCACACATAAGAAAATACTTAAAACTTTGTCTGAATAAAAATTACTTTAATAAATTATTAAATAATTTTTTCGAATGGTAGTTATTAAAATACTGAGTAGTAACACGGAAAAAATTAACAAAATATTTTAAATCAAATTTATATGAAACCATACAAAAAAAAACTATCCAGTCCTGGGCACACATAAGAAAATACTTAAAACTTTGTCTGAATAAAAATTACTTTAATAAATTATTAAATAATTTTTGCGAATGGTATTTATTAAAATACTAAGTAGTAACACGGAAAAAATTAACAAAATATTTTAAATCAAATTTATATGAAACCATACATAAAAAACTATCCAGTCCTGGGCACACATAAGAAAATACTTAAAACTTTGTCTGAATAAAAATTACTTTAATAAATTATTAAATAATTTTTTTCGAATGGTAGTTATTAAAATACTAAGTAGTAACATGGAAAAAATTAACAAAATATTTTAAATCAAATTATATATTGAGTAATAACTTTCAAGATTGTGAATAATAAAAATATCTTTATATACATAAATATTTTTTCAATTAAATATTTTTATAAAAAAGTTTACTGATATATTCCGCCTGAATTTATTCTTCTAAGCTTATGGAAAAACTTAAAAATAAAATTCTGTATTCGTATGAAAGTTTATCGAAAAATTATTGAGATGAAAAAAGTTTAATAACTAGGTGAAATGCGGAGCTTTTAGTTTCACCTTAATATAAGTGAAACGAATTCTTCTATTTCTAATTGAATTCTTTTTTTTTTAAATTAATTTCCTGCAGGATCTATATATGTATATGAATAGGCAATAGGCTGCGAATATGTATTTTGAAATATGAATTTAATTTTTTTCATTTAAAAAAATTTTGCAAAAATTATTTTCTTAACAAAAAAAGAAAATTATTTTTGGAGTAATTCATTTCATTATTTTTAACTCTTCTAATACTTATAGTCATGGATTTGAAGTTAATGAAATGAGTTCTTGTATTTACATATCTGGAGTTTAGCACTTGCGAGACCACGTCCCATTACTTGCAGCTGACTGTACCCTGTGGTTTTTCTCAACATTTTTTATTACAATACTTACAATTTAAGTTTTATGTTAAAGAGATTTTTTTTTAAACACACTTTCCAGTATTCCCCTGGGCGGCTATTTGTTACAGAATAAATTTGCACATTTTCATATTCTTTTGTAAAAAAGCCTTTCGGAAAGAGTTTCGTTTTTTTCCTGTAATTCTCTTAAAATGAGCATACAGCTACTTTATGCCATTCAGAAAACTTCTAAAGGAGCAAAGGTCATGCCGCAAATGTGTATCTTTTTATTAAAAATAAAAAAGAAATTGGAGAATGTGGCAAAAGTTATTTACATTTGAAACGCATTTCATATTTCATGGCATTCTTTTGTAAGGAAGTGTTTTCCTTTTTGCCGTAAAGAAACTTGTAAACTGATAAGGCGAGGGGATAAAAAGAACACCTTCTAACATGCAACCAAATGAAGTGAAAAAAACATTCGTAGTCATGATAAAAATTCACATTTTTAAATTTGGACTCCAATAACAGCCATGGCGAAAAGTAGAAATGTTTATGGGAGTGAAAATAAATTTAGAGTTTATCATCTGAAACACTAGCCTACAAGTTTAGCGAGATTTAACAGAATTTCGTTAGCCTACAGAGTTGGTAACAGTGTGTTTACAGTATGCTAACATTGCTATGCTAACCTGCAGAGAGTGAACAATGCATTTAAAAAAATGTTATACTTAAAATGGTTTCATAAAGGGAAGTACTTTAATCCAGTTATGTTACACCCTGTTAGGCCGCTTGTTTATTGCATATGATAATTTTTTTTAATTTATTTGGAAACTGTTATTAATTATTAATTTCTTATTATTCATTATTATTAATAAAAGTTTTTTTTTATAAATATTTTCTCATAAAATTTTTAACATTTTTGCCCTCTTTTGTGTAATTTTTCTTATCGATTGCTGACAAGGGTCCTTATGACCTAATAATTAAAAAAAATTTATATTTAATAAAATATAATAATAGTTAATTAATTATGGAAATATTTCAGTAATTTTTGCTCAAGTTTTTTATATTGAATTCTTCAATTAAATTCTTTATTTAGACACGAATTACAAGGAATCTGCTAATTGAAATCTCATTTAATTGAGGTGAAGCTCTTTACCGAATGGCAAAAGCTTTGCCTTACATAAACGCGGGCCGCTTCAATATTCACATCTTAAGTTGTTATTTTTTATTTTAAATTGAAAAAAAAAAAATTAATTTAACGAACCTTTGCAAGTATAATTAGAACATTTTTTAAATAAAATAATTTTAAAATTCATACCAAAGAGTATATTAAAGTACAGTAATGCAAAAAAGTAAGCGTAATGCCGAAATCTTTTAATTTCTTAAAAACAAAATATGTTAGTTGTAGAAGGGCGAAAAAATTTCGTTACTTTGTGTTGAAAAAATAAATTTTATATAAAAAAAAAATTAAGCGTAAAATATTTTCTAGTTGCATCGTAATTTATTTTACGTCTCTTGGTACGGCTGGCAAGCATACCCAGTCGTCGCCGTCTCATGGACGGCTAAATATATGAGCTTAAAATACTTTGTATTACCACTCATAACATTCCAACGGTTGGCTCTTCTTTTATCACTTTAGCAAACAGTACGCAATGCATTGGCGTGTAAAATATTTTTAAAGAAACAGCAGCTAGCCAAATGCAAATACAGTGGAAACTGCATTCACTGGCTCTGCTTCTGCATTCACTGGCTCTGCTTCGTACTGGCTGCGCTATGGCTTTAAGAAAACCACTCCCACTTTATATCAGTTCTGCCTACCATGGTGGACACTCTTTTTAGCGTTCCTACATATCCTTTTTGTTCCTAGGGGATGTGATTTCTGTGTTTTCCGAAAATATTCTCGAATTAATAAAGAAAATGGAAATTTATAAAAAATGGTTTCAATTATTGCTGGACACTTAAAGGTTTCGAATCTTCTATAGCCGAGCTCGAGGTCTAACTAAAATTTCAAGTTTAGAAACATTCTTGTAACAGTTGTATGAAAGTTCTCATACAAGTCAGATAATCGAGGCTCAACTGTGATTATTTTCATTACTTTTTCGAGGGGAATTTGTCATCTATCAGATATTTGTGGTGGAAAGACAAATTTTGAATATGTATTGCGACGACGGAAAAGACATCTTTTTGTATAAATGTGGGAGAAATCATGACAAAATGAAATGAATACAATAAATAAAATCTAACGAAGGGGAAAGAGGTGCAGAAGGAATAGACTTAACATATTCAACTGGATGGCGTTGCATTTATTTTTGCTTAAACATTTATATAAAATTTTAATAAACTGTCTTGTAGAATTATTGATGACAAACTGATTTATTGAATAGATTTTAAAAAAAATTTTATCTCATGCAATTTTTTAAAAAAGGGAGCTTTTTTTATTATCATTTCAAATTACTAAACCTGAACATTTTTTGTAAACTCACTTCTTTTTATTAATAAGAACTTTACAAAATTTAATGAAGAATGTTTTATGCTCTTACAAAATTTGTAAGTTGATCCAAAAATTGGAAAACATACCGAAGATACAAAAGCTAAATGGAAGCGAAAATAGCATCTGCTCAAATATTGCCAGTTAAGCAAAGTAAATATCAGAATGGAGCAGAAGGAAGTTAGTAAACTATTAGGAGCAGCAGTATCTGTGAGAAAAATGGCTAAACATTAACTAGTAGAACCCAACGCTACCAAAAAAAAACTCTAAACAATCATTTAGGCATATAAGTGAAGAACTCGGCCGGTTCTGCCACATTCAGTTGAATGCTACTAATTTCTACAATATTCCGCTTAAGAACTCAGCGCTGCCAAACTATCTTACTTTAGCAATAAACAAAATAATCAATCCAAACAACCTTTATGCGTGTTTTAATTATTTTTAGTCAGCAATGAAATCGGACTCAATGCTTTGCCTTGACACAAAATGTAGCGATATGGAATTAGTTTCGCAAGATCGTAACACTATTGCGTTACGTCAATAGTTATTTCGAAATCATAATAACTTTAAATACCAAGTGAATAAAAATAAGCTGCGAGCTTCTGCTTTAATTGAGAAGGAATTAGCTTCATGATAGGAATATATTTCCAGATTACAAATGCATCGAAATTACAAAAATAATCAAATGTAAGCCCTCTGCTGAACCGATATTTTGAATTAAAAATAAAAATATACTTTTTCTTAGGCTTACTCGTATTACAATGTTTCTTATGTTTAGAAAATATTTCTTCGCGGTCAAGAAAAATTTCATAAAATATATGAAAATATTTCTTAATATATATGAAAATATTTGAAACATCGAAGTAAAAGTTTAGTAAGTTTTTAAGAAATTTTTTTATTTGAATTTATTCCACGTCTCTTTTTTTAAACTTAAACTACTTGCAAAACGGTGCTCTTAAGTAGAAAGGCCCTAGCTCACATTTTTTTTACATTGAAATCCTATAAAAAGCTTTCGCAAGAAAAGAAGAAGTCAGGGCCCTTCTAATTGAGATTAACGAAAAGAAGCTGTTTGGGAAAAATACCCGGAATGAGTTATTTTGAAATTTTTGTTTTCGAACAAAGATCACGTTTTAAAGCCCGATTTTCATACTTCTCCAATCGGAATGCAGTAAAGTTTTGTTATCTATTCTTCATAATTTTCTATTTTCAAAAGGCTAGTAATTATTTTTTTTGACAAAAATTTGAATTAAAACCATTCTGAAAATGATCAATATTTTTCCAAACTATACAAATGACATTCAATCCTTCAGAGCTTTTCTTAGAAAAGTTTATAGATTTTTGGCTTTCTTTAAAAAGCTATTAATTTGACTATTTTTTTTTGCCTCATCCAATAGTTTATCTCAATAATTTCTCAAAGTTTTCTTTCATTTAATAATTATATATTTTAAGAGGAATTGGAATGTCTTAACTTTGCTGGCATTAATGCCAATTCATTGTTAGTCTGTTCCAATTTCTCTTCCTAAAGTTTTTCTTAAATGTCATTGTGTCATGTCTTCGTAGTCATGACATTTGTTAATTGCAAAGTTTTTTCTATTTTCCTTCTTGCTTTTTATTAATTGTTCACATATATTTTATTTATATTTTTCTAGGTACTCCTTTCTATTCCCCCTAAATGTTATTCTCTTATTCATTTGTTTTTTCTTGCGATGACAGCATCTTTTCAGTAAAGTAATTCTGAAATATTCCAAGAGCTTCTTCTTCCTGCAACAGTTTTCTAGTTGTCCATTCAGCGGATGAAAAAATTATAAGTTTTAGCGCAAGAAGTATTAAAGACAATTTAGTTTTACGTGAAAGCACAAGTTGCAACAAGAATTTGCGTCATTTCGTTTAGAAACGTAAAGTTGGATTTAGTTCTCGTATTTAATTTTTGTCAAGCAATTTTTATAAAGTTTTGGTCACAGTAGGCGGAAGTGTAACAAAAGATAAAAATACAAGACGTGACAGATTTAAAAAATATCTTTAATTATTAGATTTTAAATATAAAGAAAATCTTTCATAAATACAGGAAATATATAAAAAAAAAATTAAATAGAAAATGACAGGAAAGTTCTAGAACTCAGTCAGCTGTTTTAATTTTTTACAGTGCGGAAGAAAACACCGCTCACTCTTATGCGCAATAAATCAGTAAATGAGCGAAGGTTTAAAATAATTGCAGAAAAATTTTTCAAGTGTCAAATATTCTCTCCCCACAATAGGCTTTACGAATACAACTCTTCTTATAAACATATTTATGTTTTTGCTGATAGGTGATAGATACCAGCCTGTCGAGGCTAATGTAGCGTGCCATTTTTTTGAAAGAAAGTTTCATGTAGTGGTAAACTCCTGCTGAAAACCAGCTGTTTTTTGACATTTAACCCAGACTTGCCATATTAACTCGTTCAAATTGTGAATATTTCAAACGGCGACTTATTCAGATATATAAAGCTTAAAGTTAGCATGTAAGCCTATTTAAAATCATTTTAAATGTCAATGTAATATTTACTTCGAATGATTTTATTCGGTTAACCGTATTCGGCACAATTTTTTTCAAACAATTTTAATTATATAACGAATTATAGTTTTATTACAATAATCATTTTAATTTCTTTTGCTTAATTTCAATATTTTATTTGAATAATTTTTTCGATAAATATTAATTGAAAAACTTTACTCGAAAACTTTTATTGAATAATTTTTTCGATAAATAATATTTGAATAACTTTACTCGAAAACTTTTATTGCAATTATTTCAAACGTACATTTTTGTTAAAACGGTTTTGATTTATTTGATTTTTAAAAATATTTTGAATAAACACATTTGAGTAATTTCATTAAAACAATTTTATTCGAATAATTTTTTTTGAATAATTGCAAGCCAATCTATTAAAATAGTTTTTGGCGATTAATTTTGTTCAATTAATAATGATTTAACTCAAATACGCGATATTAAAGAGTTACCAAACATTTTCAATAATAATTTATTCGATTAAATTTATTGTAGAAATTTTATTTAAATAACAATGAAATTGTTTTATTGAAATCCTTTGGTTAGAATAGTTTTAAGACATAAGTTTTATGCAAACATTATTGTACTTATTACACATTTTAATAAGATAATTAAATTTTCCGAATAATTATTATCTGAATTAATTCGCTTTAATAAGAGAAAAAAAGTTTATTGCGAAATTAAACAAAATTAACTTTTTACAAAAATATTTTCTCTAAATGTATTGTGTTGCCTGTTGGCATAAAGAAACGTGTGTGGGTGACTGGGTAGGCGGGTGTGTGGTGTATTTGCTTGGCATGTTTCTTTATATACGTTCTACACGCATGTTTTACAAAGTCAATTTATTTCAATCACGTCTTTTGCAGGAAGAAAATTTGTTGCCATTTATTTCGTTTTTTTTTTGTGATTTGCCTGTCTTTTTTCTTTTATTTGCTTCTCTTTTCAACTCCTTATTTTGTTTTGCATGCTTAATTTCAGTATGCATTACATCTAGTTAGAGCAGCAACAACAACACGGTTGAGTTAATTACATATTTCTTAAGTATTGTTGCCTTCTTTTCTGCTCAACTATTTGATTTAATTAGAAATTTGTCATCTTTCTTTGAAAGCGGCAATAGTTTTCAACTTGGAAATTAATTGAAAATGCTGGAATGTTATTAAATTAAATTTGAGTTGATTAATACAAATTAGTTCTAATTTAAGGGGAAAGGGGTGGCGAACAACCACACAAATCAACTAATGACGAAAATAAAGCGGCTGACTCTGTCGTAATATAAATATTTCTTGTGGATGGGAGGTAATTAAGGAAACTTTCTTAAGAAATGAATTAATTAAATTTTATTTAATTTCCTCCGCCACTCTTTAGCAAAATGTGTCCTTGTCTTTAACGCAAGCGCGGGTATGTTGAATAATTCATATTTAACCTTTTAATACATAAAGCTTGTAAGAAAAATATATATATTTTTCTTTGCCTTCCGGCTTTTAAATTGCATTCTAGAATTTTTTCTAATTTTGCTTTACGTCTAGTGCTCATTTTTGTTTCCATTTAAGGCTTCTTGTTGCTTCTAACAATGCTGAAGTTATGCATTTTGCTAGTTGGCCGTAATCATGCATTTAATTAACAGGGGGATTTTTTTTCGTACTCTTCTTGGCCGCCGGTCTGCTGTGTTCTTAATTTCATGACTTTCTTTCTTTATAATTTTTATAATTTTTTTTTCTTGAAATAAATGCCAGCCAATTAGTCCGTTTACAGCATTCAAGGATAATTTTGTTTTACTTTTAACATGGAACAAAAAGACGACGAAAACATTTTTAAATGTAACACAGTAATCCAGCAGTTACTAAAACATAAACTGAACTATTTGCAAACTTTTAAATATGAATACATTTGCTTCAATGTTCATGAGGATTAAAAATGCGAATATCCTTGTGAGGAAACATGTCTGCACTAAACATTTACGTTTGTTGCATTTAATTTTCAGTGTGCGAGTGTGGGTAACATAAAGACGGGACATAAAAAAAATGAATTTTAATTTTATTTTGTTGAATAAAAAAATCTTAATTGCGCTAAACGAAAATACAGCGGCCAAATATGCATCCTTTTTAATTTTGCAAATAAAATAAAATAAAAATTTTAATAGAACATTTTAAAATTTAAGTTCAAGACAAAGAATAATATAAAAAAATTGTTCTTAATCTCTCACTTGGAAACATGCTTCGAAAGAAATATTTCTATAAGAATTGAGATTTAAATATTTTAGTCCCCTCATCCATTGAAATAAATGCTAGCTATTTTCTTTGAAGTATTTGAATTCAATTGACTGGCTGCTCATTAATTTTCTCCAAATAAAAGTATTTTAAAATTATTAAATTTAACTGGTGTTCAAATCCTGCATAATTGTGTAATTAATTTTTTTAATTGAATACACTAACTAGCAGCGTTCATGTGTTCAGTTTATTCTTAATCAAACCAGTAGCCAGAGAAGGATTCCTACTCATGCAGAGCATTTTTATAAAACAAGAAAAAGTTATTAGAGGCGGGATAATGCTCAGACTCCTGGTTCAGAGCAGGACTTTTCACTAGAGCTCATACCATTGCAGAAGTATTAAAACAGTGAAGATCATCTGATGCTGGTGCGGAAGTCTACTCTCTCCAGCTTTATAGAAGTTGTTTGAATACCTTTCAGGATATTTCTCACAAGTAGGCGTTCCCCTTCCAGATTTCTATCTTCAACTGAACTCATATTATCAAAACAAAAAAAAATCAATTGAATTAGAGAAGGTATTCCTATTGAAAGTAAACACCAATTACGTGTAAATGAGACGGTTTAAGCCGAATTAAACTTTATCAGCACAATAGAAATACAAGTTTAATTTATTAAATGTATTCGATTAGTTGAGGTTTTTCACGAACGCCATTACAAACTTTCCCAACATCCTTTACTTGATTAAAAATGCCAAAAACAATTGCATACACAGTTTTCCTCATGCAACCACTTTAAAAACTTTTCTCAATAATCTCTGAAATAAATATGAATTTTGTGCAAAACTTCGACATTCTGCGACAACTTTTTCTTGTTGGATTTCTTCAGCACACAAGAGCATCCTTCTTTTTTTTCTTATTTAGTACTTTGCCAGTTCCATTTATGTACTTCCTTGCTATTATTATAAGCGAAAGCTGCAAAATATTCTAAGCAAATATTTAGCAATCGTAGTATTTAGTCTGACTCCTTGCAGCAGCTCATATAAAACAATATTTTGTATGAAACAAATAAAAGCAACAACTATTAACAGGATAAAATTATGCGGAGTGTCAGAGATTTTCCTTTTATTTTTCATTCACATACATAAATCGTTTAGTGCCGTAACTCATTTTTATAGCTCCTCAAAGGGCTCGGGACATGGCAAACAATATAAAACGCAAATACAGACGATATTTAAGCAGGATCTTGACACACATGTTCCCCTAATGGCGCTACGCTGTGTGTTGTTTTATTTTATTTTCATTAATTCCTTTTGAGGCCATCATTGTTTGTTTCAAGAGACAAAATTTGTGGTAAATACATATTTCAAGTGGTTTTTTTTTTTGGGAGAAAATTATTATTTGAGGAGTGCGGTTGCTTGTTTTTGTTTGCTCTTTTGTGATGATTCAATTTATGGCGATTATTTTGGTGGCGGAACGACATTAAAATTGCTGTGAATAAACGCATACTCGTATTTTAATAAAATGTTTTAACTTAAAAGAAAATGTCATGAATTCTTAATACAAAAATTAAATCCTGACATATTGTTTGTTGCACTATTTTCTTACCACGTATTTGTTACAATAACCAGGGCTGGGATTTCGCAGCCACTTTTACGAATGCTAAAGGTTTTAACTCATTTCGGTATGTTTCATTTTTTACAACATCAAATATTTTGTTTTTAGAAGCTTTCCACTCTTTGCTTAATTTTTATACAATTTATTCATTTATCTTTAAGTTTTTGTCTAAAATTTAAGTATTTTAACAAAGAAAGGAACCCCTCAATGTGTAATTATATCAGCTGTTGAGGTGTGGCATACGAAAAAAAACTATTCTTAATTAAAAGCATGGGGAATACTTTGCGAGATGTTGATAGTGATGTTATAAAAATATATACTAGAAAACATGATTTCGATTCAATGTATCGATTAACGAACGCCACATTAGCACACTGCTTTGCAAACAAAACTTGATTTGGACGGCGAACATTTAACAATCTGTTATGCATTAGCGGTGTACATATGTATCTCAAAAGATATTTTTCAGTAGAAAGAATTTATGTGATTATCGTATGTGAATTATTTAATGCACGCTGTGAAACGACATAATTTATGCGTATTTTATTTCCATGTAAAACTCCCTGTTAGTAAAAGGCTTGGTATGCCACACCTTAATACCAGCAGCAACTAAAGTATTAACAATTTTCCTTAAAAAATTTTAGTTGGAACTAAAATTTACTTCAATACATTAAAGTATTAATTTCATGCTCTTCTTCATCATTTCTTAATTTGCTCTCATATGCCAAAACGTTTCCTGGCTCCTGCTGTCTGCCATTAACGTGTTTAATTATTTTCATCATAAAAAGAAACTTCCTTTGTGTTAGAACGCAACAATTTTGCAAATGCATGAGAGCAAGAGAGACAGAGAATGTTGAACATTAAAACTAATTGTCCTGTTATACTTTTTATTTATTTAAGTGTGAGAGTAATAAAATGCAAAGAGTATGTTAATGTGTGTCTGTGTGTGTGTGTAATATGTTTTTGTTGGATTTAAATTGCAAATAATCCGTTACAACTGGTTGCATTTTCATCATTAAGAACTTACTTGTTCATGGTTGTTTGTTAGAAAAAACTGGTGGGAGTTCATCAAAATGGAGGAATTAAGAAAAAGAAAGAACATGTTGATTCAGCCTGTTGTTATTTTCTATTGCTATTAACCCAATTTTTATATATTCCTTTAGAACAGTAAAAATAATTAATTAAAAAAAGATGGGGGGAAAATTTATTATGCAAAAGGCAAACAACATAAAATGGGTATCACATGTATTCTAGAACGTACATATGTATATGTGTATGCTAGAAGAAACTGAAGTGTGACAGTGGAGTAAAATGAATCAATATTAATATTTATAAATATTTTAATAGAGCTATTTTTCATATACTAAATAATTGTTATTCTCACTAATCAACTTTAAAGTATTTGAATTTTAATTTTTTTACATGTAAAATATTAATTTTGTGCAAATAAAAAGGACAACTTAAAAAAAAAATTTTTTTTTTAAATTTTCAAAAAAACTAAAATTTTTCTTGCAACTGTACCACTGTGCACTTCATACACTATACTATGTTGTTTTTGAAAATACTTAAAAGTAATTATATTTTTGTTTTTTAACTATTTCAACATTATTTAAGTTACCTGCTGCATTTATAATTGTTTGTATGCACAAGTGTTGGTTTGCCTGTATGTGTTAGTGTGTACACGTATGTGCAAGAGCAATATTTTTGCTCCTTATTGTATGCAATGAAAACAACACAAATAACCTCCCACAACTTTAGAAGCTACCACCAATTTATGTACGTAAAGAAAGTAGCAAACATTCTTTACAGTGGCCAAATTAAATAAAGCTGAACCAGATGAATCTGAGTGAGAGTTCCAAAAACAAAAAAAAACAAAAGTTTCCAATAATTTATTAATTTCTTTTGAGTCTTATAAAGAACAAATTTATAGTAATTGTTGCTTTCATGAGAATTAGTTTTATTTGAGTTCAGAATTAAACTTAATGTCAGTCCTATGTCATCGTATAAAATTGTATGTGCGCTCGATCAAATTTCATATCATACGGTTCCTAATCAAATTTTGTTTGGAAATTAATTAATATCAAGCATACGCCTCTACACACGGTTGCATTTGCAATCGAATTAATATTATTTTGTCGCCGCTCTGTTTTATAAGAGAGTGGAATATTATAACTCATACGGCACTTTCGGCAAATTTTTATTTCGTATTTTATTAGTAGCGGAAAATTGATCTTCGGCCAAATTTCGTATGTTGCTTTATTAATATCAGTCATTCGCCACTAGTCAAAATATTATTTATTACTGTATTAATATCGAACATTCGGAAGTGAACTTAAATCAATCTTACGCCGCTATAAAAGGTACAGAGGTGTGGCATGACTATCAATCATACGCCGTTGTAAAACCCTCATAAGAACTGATTTAATATCACAAACATCAGGGTACGAACCGAGTAAGCGCTGAGAGCCGAGCCGAGATTATCTGTGCGTTAAAACTGATTATCGCATTCACTGTGTTAAGCTGGATTCACCCATGAAGTCCGAACAGAAATGTTGGGCGAAGAAAAGTTTTTTTAATGAGAGTTTTCTGACACATGATTCACCCATTTCGAACATTTTGTCTGGGCAATTAATGCTGCCGTATGTAAACAATGATTTTGTAATGTGGCAGTATTACAGCTGATTTTATGGTATTGTTTTATTTTTTATATGCAAAAAATGTAATTGTTAAATTTTGTTTTGTAAAATGAGTGAAAAAAGAAATTTACTGGTTCTATTAGCCCTTGAAATACATATAGCGTTGCTATTAGCAAAGAATATATCTATAAAGAAAATTAAAATAATTAATTTATTATTTTCCATTTTGCATACACTTTGAATTGCACTATGAAACAAAATCGTGCAAATATTTTGTAAATGGGCAACTCAATTCAGCATTGAGATGACAAATTTTACTTATGGGCAACTCAGTTCAAGTTTGTCTAAACAAAATATAAAATTAAACCAATTCAAGCTGAGAGCTGTTCGCACAAAATATTTTCTCTCTCTCTGTCTTGAAGAGAGCCGTCAAACTTCATATAAAAAGTTTGTGCGTACAAAAATTTTGTTCGGACATCATGGGTGAATCCAGCTTTATATACAAATGTTTTTCTCGCATGAAAATAAGCTCGGCTCGATTCCGCTCGTTATTACCACTCACTCTGTCCGAACTCTCAAATACGCCTCTATAAAAAGTTCAGATATGCCGGAATTAATATTAATCATACGTTACGTTGCATAAATGCTAAACAGGCCTGAATTAATATCACTTATACGTTACGTTGCACACATGCTAATGCCGGATTGAATTAAAGTTGAAGTTCGACTAAGGTAAAGCCACTCATTGGCCGTTCACTCATTATGCCCATGTGTATGTATACCTGATTATAATTAACTTTACATTAATAAAAATAAAAATATGAAACCAAGTTTATAAAATCGTTTCGATTTCAACACGACCTTCGTATAATTATTTTCACTACTGCTCGCAATTGTGCTGTTGGATTTTTCCTTCCAAACTAGCATTCATTAACTTAACTGGAAGGCTGTAATTTATGCCTTTCAAGAGGTATTAATAGAATTTCATAAAGGCGTAGAAAATAAAACTAGACAATCGTTTGGCTTGAGTTGCGTTATTATGTTAAATTATTATATCTCTCTGAATATATAATACTTTAGTGTTTTGATATTCAAATAATAATTGCCTTAAAATGTTAGTTGAAAATGTTAATTTCTGGCAAGGGGATTTCATTAAAAGCTTTTGAAACATTTTAATGATTTTTGAGAAAAATACTTCGTTTATTTTTACGGAATTAAAATAATTTCCAACGAAACAATTTTTTTATTTATGCAACATAATTTTAATTCAAGAGACTTGCAGTACTTATGAGTACTACTAGACTAGTACTTTGAGTGTAATTTCATAAGGGCTTATTTTATTATTACTTTTTTATAGAAATATTTCTGTGCTTGCAGAAGGTGAGAGGGGAGTCTTGTTGCGTAACAGGAGATAATTAAAGTTTAGCTTTTCTAATTATTGCTTTTCGTGCTGAATTTACGTGTAATAAAGAAACATCAAAATAAATATTTTTCTTATTTTTTCTTTTTGCAATACATTTATTTTTAAATACAGCATAAACTCGCTATTTCGGATACATGTAAATCCGGACAATGCTATAAGCCGGACGCTTAATTTGTTGCCATTAAGTACTTTATAATCCGGATACCATCCTCCATAATTCGGACAGCAGTTATTTCTCCCGCTTTTACAATAAAAATTAATTGCAGTAAAAGTTTTTGGTCAGACATTTTATCAGGTTCAGAAAATCTCGTAGATGATTTGCAATACTTGCGATCTTGGGACAAATATTCTTAAAAAGTGCTTTAATAAAATCCCTTATGGAGAAAAATAGGACACAAACGATGAAGTTCCTCTAGCCAGACTGGTACGCAGCGATCCTGCCGAAGCAACTGATTTACTTATTGATTTTAGCAACCGACATTTATAATGCTACTGAGGTAAATGACTGCAATGATGATGAGACTGAAGAAGGTGATGAGGTTGCATCCATTCACTGTATAAAATATGGGAAAGAGCAGGAACTTCTGGATGGCGATATTTTACAACTAAAAAGCTTCCGAGATGATACGTATAAAAAGCAAAAGGATACTAAACTTCGACAGATGAAAATATTCAACTATTTGGGCAACAATAAATATAATAGTTTTATAAAAATTAATTATTTTTACTTATACGTAAATTAAATTTATTTTAAAATTAAGTTCTTGTAAATAAAAATAAGTTTGCTATACATAGTACATTCATATATATTTACAAAAGACTACTTTAATTTTTCTCTTGTTTCAGAAATTCGGGCATTTTGATATTTCGGACACAACTTGGTTTTATTTGTCCCGACTATCGAGATTATTCTGTATATATATGTATATATTTACAAAAGAGTACTTTAATTTTTCTCTAGTTTCGGAAATTCGGGCATTTTGATATTTCGGACACCACTTGGTTTTATTTGTCCCGACTATCGAGATTATTCTGTATATATATGTATATATTTACAAAAGAGTACTTTAATTTTTCTCTTGTTTTAGAAATTCGGGTATTTTGATATTTCGGACACCACTTAGTTTTATTTGTCCCGACTATCGAGATTATACTGTATATATATGTACATATATATTTACAAAAGACTACTTTAATTTTTCTCTTGTTTCAGAAATTCAGACATTTGGATTTATAGGACACCACTTGGTTTTCATTTGTCCGGCCTAGCGAGAATATACTGTATTAAGCAAATTATTTAATTAATTAATAATATAAGAGAATTGTTAAATTCTAATAAATTTAACTCAACACATCTGTGCCCATATATAAGTTTTTAATATATATGTATATAGTAATGCAATTACAGTGCAGGTGCACTTATCAATTTCCCCCCTCTTTTTTAATCCATATTTACTCAGATCACAAAATTTTTAAAGTATGAAGGGAAGGTCTAACACATGCAATCTTTTGAACCGTTTAGCTTCATCACTATCATCCGAAGATTACTAATGGCGTTTTCTTTTCTACATTAAAAATGTGGACCTGTGAAAAGGTGCCTTTTTAAAATGTTTTGCCCGCCCTGTGAAAATGCAATTTTTTTATAACGAGAAGAGAACACAAATTAGGGAAAAGTGCATTGCCTTTTTTTTAACAGCTGATAAACAAACATTTTCGGTATATTTTTTGAAATGTGTATACAAAAATGTTCTGTTGCCAGATTGCTAATTCATCTGCTTGAGGAACTAAATATTTTTTATTTCAATATATCACATAATAAGGCAGCCGTCTTTTTGTTTTTTAATTGTTTTATATGAGGCCAGATATATAAAAATAATAATTAAAATCTAATTTTCTAACTCTTTCAACTTAAAATACTTTTTTTGAACATTGTCTGGTAACGCTGTGTAAGAATAAAAGCCATCTGTTTTCAGGGCAAAAAGTGCAATGCCTTTTGCCCTGCGAAAGAGCAACATTTTTTTGAGAAAAGAACACGAAATTGCCCTCCTTGCGGGTAGTGTTGCCTTTTTTTTGTAGAAAAGAAAACGCCATAAGTCTGTTCAAATAATTCATACTATGCCTCTTTACCTCATCTTCAACTTTGTAGAGGTTAAGATCGCGATGAATTTTCCTATTTCTAGAAACCAAGGAGCTTTTCTTATGATTCTTAAAATAACTTCTCCATAGTTTGCTGTACCCCATAATGTTTTCAGAAATGTAATGATATTAAATAAATGTCTGAAAAATAATTTATTTCATAAAAGAAAGATTCTTTCAAAACTTAAATTTGAATTTGTAGAAGAAGCTTTTAAATATTCAGAGTTATTGGACAGAACGATATAAATTTATTATTGAAACTTCAAAGGAGACAAATAATAAACTTTTTTGGAATTGTTTTTTGTATAAAAACTCATTAAGGACCACCCGACAACAACTGTATATTTTCAAATATTTTCAAATGTATATTTAATATGATAAGCCAAGTCCATATGGATTTTTTTTTTATTAAATCTTTTACAAAGAAGTCCCAACATTGTTTTGAAAAAAAAAAAAACGAAATTTAGTTCATCGGAAATAACGTTTAACAATATTTTCAATATTTTATGAATGAACAGCCATGAAACATTCGGCAATAGATTTCTCTAGACATGCTGCGAATTGTTCCTTTAATAATAGAGTCCATCATTGAGCTTTACTCTGTTTTCTTCTTTTCTATCTCCATTTTTATTTCCTCTTTTTTTTGATTGTTGTAAGAGAAGAACATGACACTAAAGCAGACATCTGACGCCATAAAATATTACAAGCATACAGCAGACCACAAAACGTATTGTAAAATAGAACGGAATCTATTTGAACGTCTCCGTTTGCAATTCATATTCGCAATTTTAAAGGGGACTTAAATTCATCTCCTTTCAGACAATGACCACAAACATCATTTCAGCATGATTTTTAGAGCTTTTAATAATTTAATATTTTTGCATTTGCTAGCAGCAGATGGTAAGATTTGAAAGAATGAAAGTTATGTTTGAGGCATTTTTAAATTTTTAGTTAAACGAACTCGGATCTTTGAAGGCATCTTAAGATTTCAATTAATAAAATTAATCAAATTTGCGTACATTTGCTGTCTTATTTATGCATTAAAATTTCCAGCCTTTTTTCCACGGGAATTATTTTACGCCCTTTGAGGCAGAAATTTAAGCTTCATTTGTTTTAGGAAAAGTTGTCCAGATATTCAGATAGCTCTAAAGGTAATATTTATATATAAAACAAGTTCAAGTGTAGAATTAGAGATCTGCTGAGTGCTTCACCAGGAGATCCATATGCACAACTAAAGGGTTAGCTTTAGCTAGAGAGAGCAGCTTGAGATACCCTCGTACGTATTTGTTACTTATATGAAGGCCAAATCGGTAGTATTGAGCTCAATATTGGGCAATCTCTCACTGAACAGAGTGGTTTTTTTATTTGCAGTGGAGCGATACCAAAGACCTGTAAACGGTATTAATGACAGCAATAATGAAGGCTTTGCAGGGTCATACAAGGAATTAGAGAATTAGTAACTGCTATTAATGGATACAATTGAGTAGGTCGTCAATTGAATTTAGTTTATATGTTAATGAAAGCTTAAATGACTTTGGCTTATTGGTTGTAAACTAGACTAGGCCATGCATTTTAAATATATTCATATTAAATTCACTTTATTGCTTTTCGATATTAGATGGCTTATCGCTTCCTCCGTTTTGTGGCTGCTATATTTTAATTTTTTGCCATTGTATTGCTAACAAATTAGTTAGTTATAATGTTGTAGAATAGACTACTTGTTAACCCCCTGGCAATTTTTTAATATAACGTTCACTTTGAATGTAAAATTTTTAAAGGTTGTTCAATAAACTAGATATTTTAAATAAATTAATTTTTCATTAAAAGTACTACGTTGTTTTGAAGCCTTAAATTTCTTGCCGGATCTCATCTGACTCAACTAACGTAAACTTTTTGATAAGATTTTTTATCAGTATATCCTCATCGCATGTAAAGAACAAGAGTTGAAAAACTGTCGAAGTGTCAACAGTGACTTTCATATTAAAAGCTCTTCAATGACTTCAAAAAATATATTAAAAAGTTTTTTTGTTTTTCTTTGACTTCACCTGGTCCCTTTTTTTGTACTTTCATGTTTAGTACCACATGCTGTACTGCTTTTTCAATTTAATTTTTCTTTGTTTTTTTTTTTTGTAACATTTTTAATAAATGATTTTTCAGTTTTCAGTATGGTTTTCACGGTTTGTACCATTTATGCAAACAAGTTGATCAGGCCATTGAAGGTGGGGAAAGTTAGATTTTTTTAACTTCAACGTAAAAGTAAATACAAATATAAAGTTTTTATTCCCATTTAAAAATTTTCCATGTTCGAGTACGAAAGTTGAAGTATGAAGTAACCAAAAAATTTACAAATATGTGATACAAGTGCTTGCTCAGTGCTCAACCAGAAAGAAAAGTTTGCCAATAAGGCTGCACACAAAACATGTTGAAGGATTGTTTTACCTTTTAAGAATGCCTTACATAAGAATGGGTGACATACGTGTGATTTATGTTCGATTAGCTTAAGCACGCCAGTATATTCAATTTCATTGCAATGTAAAGTTTCTTTATGTGCGTTTGTGGTCTTAAGCATGCTTGAGTGCAGTCTGAAAAGTGTTAATACTTTGTCAGCTTTGTCATGCCTTCGCTCTCACTAAGTATTGAAACAATTACATGGCTGTATGCATAGGATGCAATTTTAGCATAAACTTTGGAAAATAATATTTTTATTTGTTTGGTTATCTGTAGAAAAGTTTTTGCAAACTGCTCATGTTTGTGGCAGTGATGACGTCATGCTCAGACAGTGTTTTGGAACAAGGAAAGAGCATTTTTCATTAAACAAACATTTTTTTTAGTTAATAATATTTCAAGTTCACGGGCTCTCTCGCTCTGACTCAATCACAAAATTTTGGAAATTAGGGATGAAAGTACAGAGGCTATTTAATAACACTTTCTGTTGACAGCTACCCAGTTGGTTAGTGCTAGCAATGTTCTGCAATGGTCACTCTGTCAGAACTAGTTTAATATTACGAAAAGTTGCTATCATCTCTGTAATTTTAACTTCTTTCGCAATTCTGATAGTTCTCCCAGTGATTCTGAAAGAGCAACTTAAGTTTGGTCAATAATATGCACAGGCACACAACACACATGTAACCTATAAACGTAATTCTTTTCCATGTTATGTGCTTGTTATATAAATAAATTTATTTTGCTACGTTTGGTAGTAATATAATCTAATGGTAAAGAGCTTGGAACTAAGTAACCACAAAGGTAATCGCGGTTGAAAATGTATTTCCTAGTGGGTTCTACAACCTTTGCAAAGTAAATACTTCAGTGAGGAAAGCTGATAAATAGATTCTAGATTACTGAGTACTTAGACTGTGGTGAGGGTTCGTCGAAAACCTAAGTGCGCTAGCTTCAATTCTTTGTTGATCTTCAACTCATAAAAAAAGTCGAAATGTTCGTGTCAACAGTCTCCCGTATTGCCCCCTTAGCAAGGTCTGCTCTTGTTAGCGTATAAAAACAGTACTTGCGACCATTGAGCAGCGCAGTCATTAGTCAAAGCCAGACTTTGGCAGGACAGAACACAACCCCAGTTGCTTTACTGCCACAAATCAGGTCATTCCAGACCTCGCCGGTCACCCGTGACATTGATTCAGCAGCCAAATTTATTGGTGTTGGTGCTGCAACAGTCGGAGTTGCTGGTTCCGGTGCCGGTATCGGAACAGTATTCGGTTCTCTCAAAGGGCGTTACACCAGAAACCCATCATTGAAACAACAGTTGTTCTCGTACACTATCTTGGGATTTGCCCTTTCCGAAGCTATGGGTCTTTTCTGTCTTATGATGTCTTTCTTGCTCCTATTCGCTTTCTAAAGTGTGTATTTATATCATAGGAAGAACTTAACACTTTTAATAACAACATTAATTGATAACTGTACTGCAACCATGACTTACCACAGATTAAGTCAATTGAATTTAGTTCATATATTCCATGAAATAAATTTATTTTCTTAAAGGTTGTAAAATAAACTAGGCTTTACATTTCAAAGATATTTCCATTAAATTATGGTCATTGTCATTCGATTTTCGATATTCGATGAGTTATTACATTAAGCTGTCCTGCTTTACTTAGTTAGAATGTTTTAAAACAAACTAGACCTTAATGTTAGTCACGATCACGTACGGTTTTATTTAAAATCATTATTCTCAATATTAAGTTTACTTCGAATGCAACATTTTTCAGAGGTTGTGGTAAGTAGAACATGATAAAGAAAAATAAAAGTATTTTAAAACGAAAAAATATGTTGAATTTTAAACTTTTAATTTATTGCACTGCGAGGCATGTTTAATATTAAATACGAGCTTGCTTATGCCATAATTTCAGAGGTTTAATTGGGTTTTGGGTACCGAAATTAGAACATGATAAGTAACGTTTGCCCCACACTGCCCTGAATGTCAAACATAACTTTGTTGCCTAGAAATTCCTTAAGGCATTTAAAAAAATTTTATCAATTAAATATGAATTTATTGACAATTATATGGCAAATTAATTTATTAATACGCTATTCTGGAATTCCCAGAACATCACTGTCGCTTATAAAGTGATGTACTGCGAGTACAATAAATTACAGCTGTCAAAGAGAAATACTCAAGTGCAAACATTTTAGAAGACGCACACAGGCACAAATAGATAAATTGTATGTGTGAATGTGGCGTTTAAAATTTATGTCACTTTGCATGTTGATGGTGCATCAGTGATTCTTTTTAATGCAACAGTGGCAACAACAATTTGCAGAGTTGTTCGCTGGGCTGAACAAAACACAAATGCTTTTCTTTTCTACACCGAGTTTGCTGGGCAAAGCCTGCTTCAGTGTTTTCTCAAAGAAGCATTAGTGCCCTGTTTAGACATGCATTTCAGTTTTATCATTTTATTTGAAACAATTCGGCGTTCACATATGAAATTCTCATTTGAGCAACTTTCTCTATTACTTTCGACATACAGAAATCAGTAGGAGTAATTTATTGTCATGCCATTCAGTGCGCCCAGCTCGCAGGTTATTTGTTTACCCTCAAAAGGGCTGCATTGGGCCAATTCGTTCAGTTTACAAGAAATTGAAAATAAATTGCCAGCTGCTAAATTGAATACTTTTCATTTAGTTGTATGTCGGAACAGGGTATGAGGTTGTAAACAAATAACAGAGAAGTAGGTGAAGTGTTCAAAATAATGCTTTAAGAAAAATAAATGTATTTGGAGCAAAAATGTGTGTTTGCCCTTCGCTCTTCTTCTCC